>JADWQK010000241.1:160622-381150 GCA_017933935.1 Sesamia nonagrioides | reverse complement strand
ATTTCTGCACTGATTGCCCCGAAGAAAATAAGTGAGGTTACTTTTTCAACTATAAAAAATGTTTTAGATATTCATTTTCATCCAAAACCAAATGAAATAGTTGAATCATTCAAATTTCATTCCTGAAATCAAGAAGAAGGAGAAAAAATACGCGATTATATAGCTAGTTTGAGGAAATTGTCCATTCATTGTAATTTTAGTGATATTGACAGAACACTGAGAGATAGATTGGTCTGTGGAATTAACGACAAAGACATTCAAAAGAAAATGCTACAGCAGAGGGAGTTAACTTTCCAATTTGCATGTGAAATAGCACTATCGCATGAGTCAGCCAATTGTGATTCTAATTTAATTGTTAACCCTGGAGTTAATACGAGTAAACCTACCATGGATTTAGAGGAACCAATGGAAATAAATAAACTTTCTTTTTAAAAAAGTGAAAAACCTACTGGTAAATTTAAATGTTTCCGCTGTGGTAAATCACATAAAGGAGAGTGCAGGTTCAGGTGGTCAAAGTGTAATTTTTGTGGGAAAACTGGTCATATAGAAGTAGTATGTTTGAATAAGAATAATAAAAACAATTATAAAAAGTCTAATTGTAATGGCCTTTATGAAAGTCCTATTAATAATTTTAGGGACAACAGACTACCCGCATTTATGATAAATATTTTGCTTAATGGTTTTGAAATTGAAATGGAGGTTGATTCAGGTTGTGCATTCACATTAATTAGTGAGCCGACAGCCAGACTCATATGGAAGGGAAAATTACCTGAAATAGAAAAGTATGATATTACACTAAAAACATGGACAGATAACCAATTGAAGATTATAGGAAGGGCAATGGTTCCGGTAGCTTACAAAGAGATTTCTAGAACACTACCAGTGATTATAGCCCAAGGCAATGGTCCTAGTCTCATAGGGAGAAACTGGTTCAGAGAATTAAATATTGGAATACATGGTCTCAATAGCATAAAAATAGACACTTTAGATATGAACAAGTTACTTGGTCAGTACAAAGGTGTTTTTAAAGAAGGTTTAGGGAAGTACACAGGGCCAGTTGTGAGTATCATACCAAGAGAAGGAGCAGCCCCTAAGTTCCTCAAAAGCAGGCCAGTACCATTTGCTATAAAAGATAGAGTTTTTAAGGAAATAGACAGATTAGTAGAAGAAGATGTACTAGAACCGGTGCCATACTCAGAATGGGCAACCCCAATTGTGCCCGTATTAAAACCTAACGGCAAGGTGAGACTCTGTGGAGACTACAGGTCAACAGTAAATTCAGTGACTGAAACTGATACGTACCCACTTCCGACACTCGACGAAGCTTTCACACAGTTACAAGGTGGTGAAATATTCACGAAAATTGATTTAGAGAGAGCATATACACAGGTGGTTGTCGATGAACCTACATCAGGACTACTTACTCTTAATACTCCCAGAGGTCTGTACAAGGTAAAACGGCTGGCATTTGGTGTAAAAGCATGCCCAGGTATTTTTCAACGTTTGATGTCATCGTTGCTAGCTGGGATTCCGGGTGTGGCTGTCCTACTTGATGATGTGGTTGTGAGTGGCACAAACATAGACCAACATAATGAACGGCTAAAAGCCGTACTACAGAAACGAGAGGAAGCAGGGCTAAGAGTAAATAAAGAGAAATGTAGGTTTGCAACAACAAATGTCACATTTTTAGGATACAGAATTGATAAATTTGGGATACATCCATGTGAAGATAAAATTTATGAAATTGAGAAAACGGCGGCACCACGTAATCTAAAAGAGCTACAAGCATTTTTGGGATTAGTTAACTTCTATGATCGATTCTTGCCACACAAGGCCACAATAGCGGAACCCTTATATAAATTATTAAATAAAGAAGTACCTTGGCAATGGACTACGACACATCAAAAAGTTTTCGAAAGATTAAGGAAAATGTTGACAAGCAAAGATACTCTGGTACATTATGACTTAAAGAAAAAATTGATATTATCATGTGATGCTTCTCAATATGGACTAGGAGCTGTATTAGAACATGAAATGGAAGATGGCAGTATAAGACCCATTATATTTGCATCAAGGACTATGAATAAACATGAAAGAAAGTATGCTCAGGTAGATAAAGAGGCAGCGGCAATAATATTTGGGCTTAAGAAATTTCATCAGTTTATAAGTGGCAGAAAAGTCAATATAAAGACAGATCATAAACCATTACTGGGGTTATTTGACCCTAAACGTCCCATACCTAATATAATCTCCCCTAGAATGCTAAGATGGGCCCTTTTACTAAACTCCTATAACTATACAATAGAGTATGTACAAGGGAAGAAATTGGGAAACGCTGATGCTTTAAGCCGCTGGCCATCGGCAGATACAGGAAAAAGGGAGGAAGAGTACTCAGGAGTGTTATTGATAGAAGAAACACCAATAGAGTTAGAATTTACAGCACAAGAAGTAGCAAGATTTACATCAAAAGACCCCATATTGAGTAAAGTTTTATATTGGACGCGCAATGGCTGGCCAAGCAAAATAGATGATAAGTTCAAAGCATATGGACAGAAAAGAGAAGAATTATCTATTTTTAAAAATTGCATTTTGTGGGGAAGCAGAGTAGTTCTACCAGAGAAAATGAAAGACAAAGTTTTGGAAGAGTTACATACAAATCATGATGGAATTGTTATCACTAAAGCAATGGCAAGAAGTTACTTCTGGTGGCCATCCATTGATAAACATAATGAAAATATGATAAAAAACTGTGAAATATGTGCAGAAAACAGGAGTATGCCTACTAAAGTTACACACCGCTGGATAAGAACAGATAGACCATGGTCTAGACTCCATATGGATTATGCTGGTCCATTTCAAGGAAAAACATTTCTTATAGTTATAGATTCTTTCTCAAAATGGCCAGAAGTCAAAATTGTTTCAGATATGAGCAGCGCAACATTAATAAAAATGTTGCGAGAAATATTTTCGGAGCAAGGGTTGCCTGATACCCTTATAAGTGACAATGGCAGAAGTTTCATCTCAGAAGAATTCCAGAACTATTGCAAAAGGAATGGTATTAGGCATGTTCTAGTGGCACCATATCATCCAGCATCCAATGGGCAAGCGGAGCGAACAGTTCAGACCATCAAAAATAAACTCAAGAAACATTCCTCTGAACCATGGCAAGTAAAACTTCCCAAAATTTTATATGGCTTACGTACTACACCAAATAGCGTAAATGATAAAACACCAGCAGAATTACTGAATAACAGACGGTTTCGGACTAAATTCGATTATTTAAATCCTCTCACTTCAAAGGATAAACCTATGTTGGAAGAGGTAGAAAATAATGAAAACACAAAATTAAGAACACTGGAAGTCGGACAAACTGTTTATATAAAAAATTATAGCGGAGGACCACAGTGGCTAAAAGGAGTAGTAGAGAAAAAAGTTGGAGTTTGTAGATATTTGGTAAGATGGAATGGTAAACTTTTGAAGAGACACATCAACCAGATACATAGCTTTGGGGGGAGGAAGGAAGATAAGGAACAAAAGGAGACAAGAAATGGATTATATGAAGATGATGAGGAAGAAGACTACGTGTCACTCCCATTACAATCGAAGTGGGCTGAAATTATTGGAGTATCAGGGCCACAAGACATTGAAATACGGGAAAGTTCACAATATGGAACTAATACTGCAAAAAGGAATAAAAGGGTTTTATCAGAATCACCTGAACAGTCAGCCAGCAAGAAGGTTGCCTGTGATCTGTCTGGAGAAGAAGAGGTTTCTGAATTAGAAGATTCCCAACAGTCTTGGAGAATAATAGACTCCGAAAATGAACAATAGTGTTAAGACCTTCATGTAGAACTAAAACTAATAGGATTAAGCATTTAGTGATTTAGTGTGTAAAGTTATAAGTGATTTAGTGTATTACGAACAATAGACATTTAGTGGGTGCATTGAAGAAAGAAGAGTACAATGGTGATCCATCTCGGGGGGAAGGCATGTCATGTATCTCACTCGAGGGTATTTGCAGATAATTCAGTCTGGTTATGTCAGGTGAGCAAACACGCGTGTTCCCTCGTATTTTCCCGATTTCCGCGCGTATATGTTAATATTTTTAATAATATTCTGAATAATTGACTTTTTACATGGTTATGGAAAACATCTTGAGGATACCTGGACTTTAAGTCAAAAATCGCCAACCCGCATTAAGCAAGCGTGGTGATTACGCCCAATCCTTCTCTCTATGAGAGGAGACCTGTGCCCAGCAGTGGGACGATAAAAAGGTTGATGATGATGATGATGATGGGTTGTGGAGGTCTGACTCAGCCGGATTCAGTTTGACTGGAAGCCGATGGGAAAAATGCTTGGTGATGGTGACAACCTTAGTACAATAAAGATCGAAGAACTAAAATGGAAACAAAGAAAGCTCATTACTTAACTAAACTTACCCAAAGGCATCCATCATTATCAACCCCACCACCGTATCAAGCCCTCAGGCCTCTAGCCGCCGCAGTAGACAACCTGGTCGAGAGCAACATCGAACTCCCGGCCACCGTAGGCGCGGCCTTGGTTTGGCCTGGTCCTTACCGGGTAGCGAGCTGCCACTGCTCGCCGACCGGTAAGAACCAGGTCCGCTTCGACGGTGCGGTGTGTTTCACACGCGTCTTAAAGAGATGTCAGCACATCGTGACGGGGTCCACCAGGAGCGATGCCTCCTGGGCCAGGGTTGCGGGTTGGTTAAAAAAGAAACCGTGGACCTGGCGCACAGGCAAGTCAAGAAGCACAGGCGGGTGTTGGTTAAAAGTCTGACCCGCCCTTCGGCTCCGCCCAGAGCGGGAGAGGTCATTTGATGATTTTCTATCTCAAACAACAAAAAGCACCGTATCAAGCTAAAAGGTGCGTAATCAGCTCGGAACTAGGGCAACCGCACCTATAATAGGCACCAGGCTACCGTAAAAATATTAACACCTGATTACCGGTGTACCGTGAAGCGGAAACTTACCTGATCGTTCTGACCGCTCTGAACGCTGTGGTCATTCTCCAATTGGTCTAAAAGCCCTTTCTACCTCAACTGATTACTTAAGAAAATTAGGATTGTTACAATTGTTTGTTTAACAAATTGTTGCTGTACCCCGATTTGCATGTAATCTGATGAGATACGGAAGATAGTTCTGAAGATATGTAGGTACCTATATCTTAGGTCTATAATTACAAAGTTTGATCGTAAATTATCAATGGGGAGTTCGTATGACTGAATTTGTGAGAAACTGATGCCCTATTTGATGGATGCCTGTCAGGGTCTTGGGTTGTTCGAAAGATACCGTGGCTCCTGGCGTAGGTACAGACAAGTGATGGAACACGGATCAGTTTTTGTTAGTAAAAGTCCGACACGAACTTCCGCTCCTCCAAGAGCGGGAGAGGTCATATCATGATATCCCAGCAACAAAAAAAAAAATGCTACATTTGGGCTGAAATTACTTGATTTAATACATATTGGCGCTCACTCAAAACTCCAGTTTACTTAAATTTCGTTTGAAGCTATGAAACTAGTTTTAAGTAATGCTTAAATCTTGAGTAAGGTTCTGGAATAAGGACCTAAATTAATTTTAAGGTCAGCGTGTCGTTTTCTTGTCGTTTCTAGATAAATACCAATTTAGACCTCAAATTAGTCAGCGCCTGAATTTAGCATATGACATACTTTTTTTGACGCCATGTTGAGTATTCCGCTTCTGTCTGTGGAGTATCTTAATTTAGGAAGTAGCGACTCTTGGGTTTTAGACTATCAGCTGTTCTTTAGGTAATTAAAAACGTTCAAAATCTAGTCAGGAATCTTATTTCAGGGGTAAAACTTGACAAAATTTTTGAGTTTTTTTATTAGTTATAAACTAGTGCTTGACTGCAATCCCGCCTGATGGTAAGCAGTGATGCAATCGTTGATGGTAAAACGCACTAGCTTATTAAGCCTATTCACTAAAAAAAACTGAGTGAATAGGAAGGAAGACGGCAGTTGAGCGAGGGGATGCAATGTTAAGCTCAGCAACATGACAAACAATGGTGCTCAGAGGGAGATTGATCTGGAGACCGTCCACGACTAACCTTCCAACACAACAATATTTGGCGCATCGTACACTGCACACATCACAACACAACTGCCCAGACTCGTCCTCCGTACGGCTTCACCAGACATCATGCCGGAACACGACGAATCGTTTGGCGGCAAGACTTTGTCTGGTGGGTGGTAACTTCTGCCGGCAGCCGATGTGCCAGACTTCAAATGTTCTAAAAATTACAATAATAGTCCTTGAATTGAATTCTTGTCAAGAGTTTTTCGGTTTCGTCTGGTTTACCAGTTTCTACATATGAATATTTTGCGAATCTTCCGCCGTGGATTTGAAAGTGCCGGATAGCTAGCTGTGATCCTTATCAGGTTGATTCACGAATGCATAAATAACCTAACCTCATTGTAGCTACAGAAATTCATAGAAAGTATAAAATTAGTCGATTTAAGTGGAAGAAGATGCCGCAGACGTCACGGGCAGTGATTCGGTGCGCGCTGATGACTGAGCGTTTTTTGCCTAAAAAGTAATTGGGCGTACTCGGATGACTACCGATGCTGACGCCCGAAGGTGGAAAATACACTTTTTTCTAGAGTTCACCGACTAATGTGGTATGTTACATTTTATTTAAAAATATATAATAAATATATTCTTTATTTCACGGACTGTAAATTTTTCTTGTTTTGAATCTAAGAATAGATCCAAAATTTACAGCTCTAGAAGTTGGTTATTAATTAAATATTTAAATAAATGGTATTATTATCTTACTGTGTGGTGCTTGTTTGCGCCAAAACTGTGTTGAGATCGCATAATATTTGATACAATTATGTAAATTAATGACGTCTACGCTTTTTAAATTCTTCACACTTGACTTTATACTATAACCAGCTGCGCCTTGTGGTTTCACCCGCGTAAGTTTCGATATGTTTTTTTTTATATGCTCCGCTCCTATTGGTCGGAGCGAGATGTTATATAGCCTAAAGCCTTCCTGGATTAATGGGCTATCCAACGCAAGAAGAATTCATCTAATCGGATCAGTAGTTCCTGAGATTAGTGCGTTCAAACAAACAAACAAACTATTCAGCTTTATATATTAGTATAGATATATCCTGGGTTAGTTTTACTTTCAGGGCTCGTGACTAAATGGTAACAAACGCACGGGTCGATCGAAGGTTAAGCAACACTTGTCGCGGCTGGTTCTTGGATGGGTGAATAGACATTACACA
This sequence comes from Sesamia nonagrioides, assembly GCA_017933935.1. Taxonomy (NCBI): domain Eukaryota; kingdom Metazoa; phylum Arthropoda; class Insecta; order Lepidoptera; family Noctuidae; genus Sesamia; species Sesamia nonagrioides. The sequence continues at coordinate 373,877 of JADWQK010000241.1, read as the reverse complement.
TCAAGACCTCTACATGCCCGGACAGCAACTTAAGCCGTTGGTGCTGGATATCAATGGTAGTACGTTGACAGTCGTTACGGCCTTCTATTTTGTGGGTTTGATTTCCGCAAACCCGTTTGGTTGGTGGCCATCAGCTCACCGCCAGAAGTTTACTACGTCTCCTGGCCTTGTGCCTAATGCCTGTATAAGATCTGGGTGGGTTTCTGACCTAATCTGGATGATGCCTGTGATGATGCAAAGCTTTCATCAGGTTCCATGCAGGCCCTGGACAGAGGCTGTCCATAATACCTATTATGTGGAAGTATTTTTTTTTAATCACGAGCTTCGTCCCGTGATTGTTTCCGTCATCAGGCGCAGACCAGTTCCGTTCAGGCGTAGTAATCGTATGGTTACCTTGCCATTTAATGACGGCTTCCTTGCCCAGTGACTAGATCTGCCAGCTATCTACTTGTATATGAGTTTACTTCTGTAGTCACCTACGTAACTGATTGAAGGGAATGGGCTCGACAGTCTCCTGGCTACTTACTGGCTGACGTGCTGGATGTCCTTCTGGCCTTATGGGTAAAAGGAAGCATAAATCTATGACAATGTGTCTTACTAAAGAGTTTCTCGTCAACCAGTAATTGGGTGTGGGCTGGCACTGGGCTGTGGGGTTTAGATTGACAGTCGATCCATGAAAAATACAGATGTTAGTAGGAAGCCACAACATCGGCTGCCGGCAGAAGTTATCACCTACCAGACTAAGTCTTGCCGCCAAGCGATTCGTCGAGTTCCGGCATGATGTTTGGTGAAGCCGTACTTAGGGCGTGTCTGAGGCCTGAGCAGCTGTGTGGCGATGTGTGCCGGGTATGATGCGCCAAATGTTGTTGTCTGAAGTTTGTGCGTGGAGGCTCTCCAGATCAATCTCCCTCTGCCGCAGTGTCGTTGGTCGTACTGTTGGGTTAAACATTGCATCACCTCGCTAACTGCAGTCTTCCTTCCTCATTTCATCAACTATTGCATCACTGTTTACCATCAACGATAGCATCATTGCTTGCCATCAGGCAGGATTGCGGTTAAACAGTACATAGTTTGTAATTATAAAAAAAACGACGATCCAAACAGAGATGGTAATAAGATTGAGAGAAGGTTGATAGATGTAGTTTTTCCTTACAAATAGAGAGTCACAGTCATAATTCTGTCTTCTAGTTTATTGTTTGAATTTGTTTTCATTTCTTATCATATTGTTTAACGAAAGTACTCTCAAGAGCACAACCTTCTACTTGACACTTCACTTACGACGAAACTTAGAAGAACTTTAATACAAAAGTAATTACGTATGTTTATTAAAGTGAATGTCACTAATATTCGCTGTTGTAGTGCTGTCTCGTTCTTTTGTAAGGAAAATGATAGAAGCAGGTGATGAATCAAGTTTTAAGGTTTTTTTTTTTTGTATAAGAGGGGAACTATTATTGTTATTTTTTAGTTTGAAATGAAAACGAATGTTTCGTATAGACATGGTTCTCAGTTGAAATTATTGAATGAATACGTCAATTTAAGTCAAACGCTGACTAATTTGGCAAGACTAAACTAAAGTATACAGTATGTTAAATAACAGAGGGCGTTCCCTTAAACTCGTTAATATATATCATTAATAGATTAAAATAAAAATATCAGCATAGAAAAATAAGCATAAAAAAATCCGAATAAAAAAAATTCTAATTGGAAATAAATTTGAAACCTCCTGTTTTAAATCAAAATAGTAGTCGCCATGTATAAATAAATTGCGACGTTGCCGTCTTTCATGTTCGCGTGTACAGTGTGTTTCTTTTACATGTCAATTTACAATTTTTATTGAATATTTTCTTATTGGAAAAAATTTTAAAACATTTTGTTTTCGAATGGAAATATTTTTTTTAGCATGTATGTATGCTATACTATTTCGGGTTAACGGGAACGCCCTCTGTTAGTTAACATACTGTATATTCTGACCTTTTCTTAATGAAGTAAAAGGATAAGACACAATTGGCTGACCTAAATTTAATTTAGTTTAGAAGAAAGAAGATCAAAGATAATATACAAGGGATTCGGAACACTGACCTGTGAATTTTTTTTTTTTATTAGTTATAAACTAGTGCTTGAATTGCAAAAAAAAACGTAAAAAAAAATGTATTTCGCGGGATCTGTCAGATTTCTTTATTAAATTTTCAACTTTATCTCTAAAGCATTAAGGCTCAAGGTCGATTGGGAATATCTGATAGTTTGGGGTAGCTTAACTTGCTGTCATCCGTAAGTTAAGCCAGATTGACTTATAATTCCTTTTCTTAAATCACAATTAATTTAACAAGAACATCTCAGCTAAGTACAAAAATATCCTTATTTTTATCTACACACTAGTGGCCGCCAGCGACATCGTTTGCGTGGTTTAGTTGTGCTCCGCTCCTATTGGTCGCAGCGTGATGTTATGTAGCCTAAAGCCTTCCTGGGTTAATGGGCTATCCAACGCAAATAGAATTTTTCAAATCGGACCAGTAGTTTCCGAGATTAGCGCGAACAAACAAACAAACTCTTCAGCTTTATATATTAGTATAGAAGTATAGATAATCACATAGCCACTGAAGCCAATTACAAAAGAATGAACATGTCCGCGTGTATAATGTTAAGTACATATTAGCATACTATTAAGTACAGTGGAGCGCACAAGTGTTAGCAAACTAAGCTAGACGCACCGCGGCCTTGAACTTAGCGTCTCGGGATGCAACGCATTTGCATATAAACGCAAGCGAGCCGATGCGATTATCGGCAAACTGGTTTTACTTATAAAAGTACGGCGGGACGGGACGCAACTAGTTTTCTTGTACTGTTTAACGATTAAGTGTTTGTGGATGTTATTTTGTTTGCTTTTTGCTGTCTTGGGTAGGAAATGTGTCCGTTTTGTAGCCGATGGGGTACTGGAATGTTGTTTCGTGTGTTGAAATTATTATTTGTGTAACTTAAATATAATTTTGAAATAGTTCCCTAAATTTGTGAGGATTTCATTGTTCTGCACATAGTTGTAATTATGTAATTACGGTTTTTTGATGATAACAGTTTTATAAATAAAAATTTTCTTCTATGTGTCTAGACATAACAAAAGTTCGGCCAAGTGCGAGTCTTTAAAAATGTCTTTAAAAACGCCAAAAAAATCACGTTTGTTGTATGAGAGCCCCCATTCAATATTAATTTTATTTTAATTTAATTACTTATTTTTAATTTTAATATATAACCAAATATACTGTGAACATTTCAAGTGTCTATCTATTTCCGTTATTAACATGCAGCAAAAAACGGCAATAAAATCACGTTTGTTGTATGGGAGCCCCCCTTAAATACATATTTTTTATTTTTAATATTTATTGTTATAGCGGTAAGAAAAATACATACCTAATCTCTGAAAATTTCAGCTGTCTAGCTATTACGGTTCATGGATACAGTCTGGTGTCAGACGGACGGACAGACGGACAGCGAAGTCTCATGAATAGGGTTCCGTTTTACCTTTTAGGTACAGAACTCTAAAAATAAGTTAATAATAAGACTTTACCGCGTGATAGTACTTATTCACTGCTAAAGGACGTGTACCAAATCAAATCACAGACGCGCACGGATTATTATTTGTCTAATTAATATTATTTAGACGTACATTGCGCATTTTATATTAATAATCACACCTGCTTTCTTGAACATTGAATATGAATATGAATATAATAAAGCTTACAAAGACAGCTTAATCTATCCAATGGCTACTAAACATTAGGGAAAAGGATTATTGAAAAAACAAGTGTACTCTTTATATTTTTACTCTTTCACGCAAAAGCTCGCACGTGAAAGTCGTAGTGGCCTAGTGGTTAAAACACCAGCCTCTCAAGTATGAGTGTGCGGGTTCGATTCCAGGTCAGGCAAGTACCAATGTAACTTTTCGAAAGTTATATGTACTTTTTAAGTATATCTTGGACACCAATGACTAAAGGTGAAGGAATACATCTTGAGGAAACCTGGACTTTATGTCTGAAATCGCTAACCCGCATTGAGCACGCGTGGTGATTACGCTCAATCCTTCTCTGTATGAGAGAAGACCTGTGCCCAGCAGTGGGACGGTAAAAAAGGTTGTTGACGATGAAGTGTACTCTTTATATTTTTACTCTTTCACTCAAAAGCTTATTTTTTCATCAAGCTCACTCAAATCCATTAATTTGAATAAAGTTTCTATCTGGGATCTAAAGTAACCCATGTGTTATTCGTGGTTATTATACTTGATGGTTATTAATAGAAAACGTCAAGAAACCTGTGCGTAGATTTTTTTCTTGCTTTAATTTATTAATTTGCATTTGTCAAATGTTAACAAAATGTGTTGCATTTGCAACGAAATAATAATTCCTATATTTTTAGTACCGAATCACTTCTGTCTCTGAGTTCACATCGTCTATTGTCCGCAAATCATCGCGAATATAAAGGATTGTTAAATAATTTAACTGTCTAGATTTTCTTGATAGTTTGTTTAAGATAGGCAAACAAGTTAACATGAAAATATTTCATTATTAGTTGCACCCGCGATATCTTCAAAAAAGCACCACTGAGACCATGATGAGGCATGGTCTGATCAGAATCTTTGAATAATTTTAACGCTTTTAATGGAATACATCAAGTGCTCGTCTAGTAACACCCTGGATAACCTGAGGCTACTGATGCCGCAATAAGCGTGGCCAACTGGCCACCTACTGGGCTCAAATAGTACAAAAGCTGGCATCATCGCCACGTGAAGAAGTATTCTGCGGATGTCTTTTTTAAGTATTTTTTACATCGTTCATACTTAATGAGTAACAAACCGTAAAAAAGACTATTTTCGACAAGTTTAATCGACTGAGGAAACTCATGAAAACGCTCGAATAATTATTAAGAACAAAAACTAAACTTTCTTTGTAATATTGTTATTATTTTTATCCAAGGATACTTTAAAGTAAGTATTCCTCTTCAAGTATACTTTTATTTTATGAAACATTTGCGCAGGGCACTAGAACTTATAAATATCCATTATTATAATATATTTCTTTATTATTTTATAAAACTAAGTCAGTTAACTTAGTTTTGAACAAAAAAAAAAACTTTGATGTAATGAAATATTCATAATTTCCAATAAATAGGGTGAACCCTGTAGGGTAATTACGTAACACACTATCTGTAGCAATGAGTTTCATTTTAAAAGTGCTTGTACAACCACATTTGCATAATAAAATCATTTAAAAAATGTGGAAAGAATCATATGACATTAAAAATCTATCCGCATCGCTGTCACTAGAAAAGGGCCCAAAACTCTGGCAGCTCTTTTAACATAAAAATCCAACCCTCAGAAAGGTAATTACGTAACACACTCTCAGTAGCAATGGGTTTCATTCTAACAGTGCAACAACATTCATTGCGTTATTTATGTTGCTGAGCAGACACATTTTCCGAATACATGAAACAACGGATTGGTAATATCTTTCAAAATGATTCATATTGACATTGTTATTGTGTTCCGTAATTTTGCTTGCTTGAAACTTCATACATGAATTCCAGGTTATGGGGAGTTAAATGATTGAGCAGGTTGGGGTTGAAACATCAGCCCCATGGGAGCCGAGTGTTTACTTGAGTTTTCTAGACATCGCCAAGGTTATTCGACTTCACAAGATCATGGCGCTTCACATTATTACTATCAATTTCAATCATTTTGAAACATATTGCTTAACCATTGCTCAACAACGTCAATAACGCAATGAATATCGTTGAACTGTCAAAATGAAACCTATTGCTACTGAGAGTGTGTTACGTAATTACCTTTCTGAGATTTTTAATGTCATATGATTCTTTTCGCATTTTACATGCTTTTTATTAGCTTCACTTGGATGTCAGCTTGCTTGCTTGTTTGTTAGTTTGTTTGTCCGTCTCTAACTCTTTGGACTACGAGTGAGCGGCTCATTACTGTACGGCTCATTATTGTCTTTTTGGTTTGATATTTTTTTTAACCATGTTTTTTTAGTTTTTTAAACTATATTTATTTAAAATGATTTTATTATGCAAATGTACAAGCACTTTTACCTCTCAAACTTATTTTAAAAACTAGATTAGGTCGGCGTTTCCTATCTGGCTAGTCTGTAGTACCTAGTTATTTAAAGTGAAATAAAAAAATATGATGTAAAAGAAAGGAAAGAAAATACATGTATTTAGCACACTAAAAGATACACAATAAATCGAAAAATACATCAAGTAGCAACAAATAATACTTAAATAGAAAGTATGTATACAACCCGATGTAAAAGAAAATCAGGAATATTATCGTTTACCGGAATAAAAAAATATTATCCTACAATAAATACTTTTTCTCTCATAGAGTTTGTAATAACCCACAAAGTTCTTAGTCGCGAGTGTGTAACCGGTCTTAAATCTTATTCTGAAGGATATCTTAAGAAATTGAAGGTTACTCAAATACTTTAATTATTTGGCTAGTGATAAGATCGTTTACCGTCTTCCTTGTAATGTATATAATTATTGCAATTAGTAGGTGCCTACCTACTTAGATATACACGTTGTAGATTGTGTTAACAATACTTCTTTTAACTGACACCATAGGCAACTATGGTGCTGGAGAGTTTCTTGCGTCACTTTTTTTTTCACAGCTATGGCACTAGGAAGTGGCGAAGTTCGTTTTCTGAATCTGTCTTTATGAAGTTCAAAAGTTTTGAGTTAATGACTTTTGGTCTTTATTTAGGGGTTTTGGTGGGAAAGCTAAGATGAGTGTCACGCTCATTTTTAATTGGACTTTTGAATTATTTATAGTGTCGTTTATTAAATAAAAGCGCGTGATTTATGTAGTAAAACGTGCATTCAGTAAATAATTCATAAACAACATTGAAATATCGCAGCATAGTGGTCACATCATGACTTTGCCTCAAACCTCCCTCGTAGACGGTGCACGCGGCCGTCTTTTCCGACTGTCATTGGTGATATCCACCATTATTGTGAAATAAAATTTTCAAAGAATTTCTATAATTTGTTATACGTGTTATTTGCAAAATTGTGGGGGCCATTGATCAAGAGTTGAAAGTTCATGAGTTCGTATGTTGATCTTCATTTAATAATGTGTTAAATTTTTGTAGTGACAATTAAAAAGCATTTCCATCAGTTCCCACGTCTTGACTTTTCAGTTTTCCAGTAACTATTAATTTTATCGTTACTTTTAGTAAAAATAAGGAGGTTGTACACTGAAATTCAGTCTCATTGGTAGAACAAGAAATCCTTGCAGTGTTCTCACTGATTTTTTAATTCTTAATTAAAACAAACGTCAATTAATGCCAAGTGCACAAAACAGCAAGCAATTATGATAATTAATTTATTCAAATAATAAGTACTATTAAAAATTGCAACTAATTATTATAAAGTTAACAATAACACTTTATATGAGATGATGATACAATGCAATTTTATATTTTAGTAACAAAAAGTTGAATTTAAATTTTTAATAGTTAAAAAAAATTGTACCGACGACAGCTCGTCAAGCTACTACAATCTGTCATATTTCTTTATTAGATTTTAAACTTTATTCCTAAAGCTGTAAGCCCAAGAATGATTGGGGATATTTGACAGTTTAGGGTGGCTGCTGTCGTCCGTACATAATAAAGGAGAAATACGCTAAAGGTATTTTAGTTTTTGTTTATGTTCATAATTACGTGATTATACATATATTATACCTTTTCGAATGTAATTCCTTGGGATTTAAAATGTTATTTTAGAATGACGTCTTTTACATCATGTGTTTGATCGATAGATTCTGTAAATATACAACGTGTAACATAAAGGGTATATACATAACAAAGACATGGCATCTTTACATGATATCAAACGATATTGGAAGGGTTTTTTAATCCTATCTCTTTGTGTTAGGACGTTATGAGGAAAAACACCGCCTGTGATAGGCTACTATCATACTAGTCGCACAGAGATATTGAAGACATTTATCGGATTTTGACAAGTAATGTGACGGGTAACGAGTAGTTATTAACGTATGTAGTGTGCTGCCACGTTTATTATGATTTTATTTTAAGAAACACACGAAACCGAAAATTTGGTACCAATTTTTTGAGTATTTTATTTTGAGTTGAAACCCTTCCGATATCGTTTGATATCATCTAAAGATGCCATGCCCTTGGTATGTATATACCCTTTTTGTTACACGTTGTATATCTCAGCTTTAGTCCCAGTCGCATCCGAAACTTTTCAGCTTTGGAGCTTGGGGTCCACTTATCAGTCTAATTGCTGATTTGGCTAAACTTCGATATTTTCCGTGAAGCGACTGCCGTCTAACCTCGACGATCCGAAGGCGATCTCCAAGCATTGAAGTTAGACCAATTGTTGGACTTTTGAGGGCTCCAACAACCCATAACGAGTGCCATTAGATGTTCGTGTGGTAACCGGGACCAACGGGTTAACGTGCTTTCCGAGGCAGAACCAGATCAGTGCAAATATTCATATTTATGCATACAAATACATATTTGCACTGCGCGGGGATCGAATCCGCGTTCGCTACCGCTACGCCACGGAAGCTGTAAATATAGAGTGGTCTGTCAATAGTGTCAATCCTAGCATTAGTGAAAATGACAGCTCATTTCACGTTTACTTTACCCAAGTTTTTTATGGTAACGATGTTTACAGAATCACTCTTTAGATTGCTTTAAGTTTTAAGCCTACAACGCATAAAAACTGTATCCATCTTGTTGTAACTCGCATGCGCTTATATTATTATTGAGATAAAATAACTGGTGTGAATACATTAATAATAAATAACACAGAACATAATAGTCTTCTATCAGACCGAAACAAGATGCGCGCCTTTAACGGCTGGGTCATGCCGGTTTTGATGTAGGTACTATTTCGGCATACTCAAATGGACTTGGACCGAACTTAATGTCCTGGATCAGAGGGTCCGCACGCTGCTGACTGCAAATCGATTGCATCACCCACGGTCATCGGTTGTGAGGCTGTATATCTCGCAAAAATGGTCGAAGCTTTTTACACGCTAAGACCGTCCACAATCGCGAGGGGTCAGTGTCAGGGAATATTTCCTAAAAACCGACTTGGAAATGCATTGAGATGTGGTCGCGGTTGATAAAGGCCTTGCTCTGCTCTCCATGGCTAAAGAGAACTGGCGCAAGCCAGTAGTACTTGACACTAATGATCGCATGGAGGTATGGCAGATTAAGGAGCTTCATGGACGCTTTTCCCGGACTGTCGATATATGGGATGTGGAGTCATCAACCCTTGACAGCCAATGACTTAATAGCCAAAAGCCTCAACCAACACCTCAGCAGGTTTTTTTTTTTTTTTTTTACAAATTATAAACCAGCGCTTGACCGCAATCCTGCCTGATGGTAAGCAGTGACGCAATCGTTGATGGTAAAGCGCACTAGTAGTAGTAGTAGGTTTTCGTTAGGCAGCTGGATCAAGGGCTTGATTGAGAAAGCTGTACTTTTGGACACTGCTCTCATTGTCAGGAGGTTCCTCTCTCTGGAGCCCTGACCACCGGTAGCTTGGAATCTGTTCCCGATACCGGTACGCTACTATTTTTTTATATTATTATATTATTTCTGTTTTTATATTTTAATATTTAAAAATGTAATTTATACGTTTATGTAAACATCTTGAAACAGAGGAAGTTAATAGTACAAATATATTTTGTGCTTATTTAGGATTGTACTTAAAGAGAATGTGAGAACCAATACAAATTATTGCTGGGTTAATTGTACATAACAAACAAACCTGTAATAAGACAAAATTGCATAAATAAATAAATAAACAGTACTTACCCTTTATTGAAAATGCATTTTTGTCTTAAAAATTACACTTGGCAAATGGTTTCCAGGGCTTTAGGATTTGTTACATACATGTAGCAGGTCCATCAACAGGAACTGACACCATGATTTCAGCTCATAATATTAGACAGAAACACAATAACGAAAGCACTAGGAAGGTGAAGGGACTGGTGTTTTGGGAGACTGTCTTATGTAATATTGACGTTCAAAAAGTGCTGATTCTCAGCCTAATTTGAGTAAATGAGTTTTGACGTTGAAGATAGTGGTACAGTGTAGTGTGATAACGGACTGGACTGCAATCTACCACACGGGCCGGATGTGGGTTGGTAGAATTCACATTTTTCAGATTTATTGGTTCTAGTGGCATCCTAACGATCTGTTATTGCACATAACAATTAAATACATCAATAAGCAAGCATATTCAAATATTCCCGCATTTTTTCCCTTCAACCTCATTGCCTGGCAGAGCTTCCAATTAAGAATGGGGCGCAATAAGGAATGGAGAACGAACAAAACTCAAGAAGTTTTTCCGTTCACCCGTCAGTATACTTTTACTCTCTCTCCGTAACTCTGGTTTGTGAACAACATCACGCAACCGAAGTCCAAAACCGCCACCGAACGGTGAGCTTATCGGTAAGTCTATATATATAGCGCTAAGTGAATATCTGGTGGAGGCTTCCATCCACTCCAGCACACCAGCAGTACATCGACTGAAGCCCTCTTGTAAGACCTACCTTATCATTCGGGAGTGCTTGCTCGTGGTTTTTCTCCGTATTTCAATTTCAATATATGTACCTATCGTGAAAAAAATCAAATCATTTATTTCAAATAAACCAGTTACAGGCACTTTTGAATTGTCAGAAGGTCGGTCAGTCAATAAGATGAAGCTAGTCGCATCTACTGGACTAGCTTTATCTTATTGACTGACCGACCTTCTGACAATTCAAAAGTGCCTGTAACTGGTTTATTTGAAGTAAATGCTTTGATTTTGATTTTACAGTAAATTGAGGGAATATGAAACCAAAACATGATCTTCACCGGGATAAAATTACTTACACAAAGTAAGTCTCTTAGTCTCTTGCCTGGGTTCAAACCCATGATTTGATGATTAATAATTACATGATTAATAAACCTTTTTTTAAAATATTAATAAAAGAACATCTCATGCGAATGTTAAGTGATAAACTATACGTTTGTGGTACAGAAAACTAAATAAGTTTAGAAATACGTGCTTTACAATCGCTATTGGCGTCCAATCTCTTGTTCAAAAACTAAACTAAATTTTTAATTCAGTGAACCTTTTTCTTTCAATTTTAAAGAAGAGGACAGAAGATAAACAGGACGACAATTTACGTCAGGCGCTGACTAATTTGACAAGACTAAGCCAATATTTAACTTCTGTTCTTTCCATAATCAAATAGGAAGCAAAAGATACACTAAACTAAAAAAAATTGTTTAGTTTTGAACAAGGGACTCTGCGTCATTGACTCTCGGCCTTTCAAAATTATGAAGGAAGACATGCCCGATGTTCTGCCCTGTCGTGGAACTATAATTTCCGAGAATTCATCCTTCAACGCGTACTGGGTTGGCGTTGTGGATTACGGCCCACTCTTAGGTCGAATTCCTGAACGTCACTCAAAATTCAAACTCTACTTAAGTCCCGTTTGAAGCGATTTGATTGGTTGAAACTAGTTTTAAGTAATGCTTAAGCAGAGATCAATGCTTGAGTTTCCTTCTGGAATACGGGCCTTACTCACAGAGTGGAGGCCTGTGGCCCAACGGAGCACAATATTAGACTGATAATAACTATGAGATGATTAGTTAGTGTCCTACACCGGGTGTCAAATGATTTAATAAGCCGGGATAGTATGCCCAAACTATGGCCGATGGAATAAGCAAGAAAGTTAATGCATTTGCACACTTCCGAGATTAATATATAAGATGAGAATTTTTAGGAATAAAAGTAGGTACACACTAAGTTGATTTTATGTTAAGTTTTACCGGTATTTTACAGATATGTATTATTATACATACAATTAAAGCTTAAAGGTAAAATGTAACTCAAGATATAGGTAGGTTCTTTTTGATTTTTCTATTTAGTGTAAATAGAAAACTAACTAAAATATTTGTTTAATAAAACACTATTTAAAGCTAGTTTTAAAGTGTTAATATAATTTTTCCTATTCAATATAATTTTGTTTAGTGATTCATTAGAAAAAGCTTGTTTTATGAATATCAAATTGAGCTTGAATATTCATTAGAGTAAAAACCCAAATATTTAATAATATGTATCAATTAATATTACATTGAAAATCTATAATATAAATTTCTCCTGTCACCGTGTCACATTCGATAGGCATGACAATAGGTTTTTATCTATTTTATATATTACTACTACTAACGCGGGTGAAACCACGGGGCGTAGCTAGTAAACGCACATTTTTTTTGCGTCGATATTTATTTTAATGTGTCTGTAGCATTATTTATATAAAAATGTCTATCTATCCAGTAGCCGCCGTCGCGTCATTCCAATTAACTGATTATTTACATAAATTATTTTGTTATTTTATCCTACATTTTATTTTTATCACACATACTAGGGAAATCAAGCTATTTGCTAATTGTCCGTAAAAATCCTTTCTGGAAGCTTTTCAACTAGACGCAAAAATATATCAGACCTGAAAATCGGTAAAAAAAATCTTATTTGAATCTTACCTGTGTGACAATAATCTTCTAGATAGTGCCTAGCAGCTCGCTGCACTATGGAGTAGTACAGGCTCACAGAAGATGCAAGCGCCATCTTCTCTTCTCTTCTCCTCCGTCAGTCGCTAATACAGTTTGTTGCCTATTTTGTTAAAGTTTCAAACAAAACAAAACGTACGAAAACTCAAACTTATTAAACTGCATCAGTATGTTTGTTTAGCGCGAAAATAAAAAAAAACTTGAAGAAAAACCAGTGAAAAAAAAATCTAGTTTGAACTGCGGAAAGCTGCGGTTATGAAAATTTTTGCCGGCTAAAAAGATTCTTGTTTTTGTCGAAAAAGTCACGGTGTTCCATTTTTTTTAATGTCCAAAGTCACAATTTGTTGCACTATCGCGCCGCATACTACAGCTGTCCAAAAGTCTACGCGAAATGAAACACGTAATGTAAAATAATATGAACGTTTTGGATGCGGGCGGTCCGCACCGCTGTTGCTGCGAGACTGAACTCTACAACACGCTTTTTTTGTTTCCCTTCTACGCGGAGGATGCGGCTGAAATAAGTTCGGATTATCCGATTATTTGATTGTGTTTATGTTTATTTATTATACTGTTTACACTGAAACAATAGTAACGCTTTCGTGTTTGTGTTTTTAATTTAATATCCCTCGATGTTTTGGAATGAAAACGTAATTATTAATATCTCATTAAGCTAATTTATATACAAGCTAAGAATACAGCTGCGAAAATTTCAAGAAAATTATAAGAAAATTCGCAAATTCCAATTAGATTCATATTAGCAATAACAAAAACAAATATGGCGCCGGCCGAGAAAACGCGGGAAATAAGTTTCCCGCCGAGACGAACCACTCGAGACATGCGTACGTAACGCAATGTTTACGTGTGCCTTTTTTTACTACTAGCCTCACATTCTTACACTCTTTTTACAGCTTTTTTGTTCCATTCATCCGTTTTTCCTTTTTTCTAAACAGATGTCTAACTTTATTTACATGTTTAGTCAAACATACCTGCAGTTTTAATTAGCTCTTTTTTGTTCATATTAATAGTCCAACTAGTCAGCTAAGTATACCTAACTGATGATCTTTTTAAGTTTTAAAGTGTTATAATCAAGTTATGCAAATTAAATGACAGGTAATCGTGTGCAATTTATCAAATATAATCGAAGGTGATACTTTTGACTTTTCGTGATGATTCAAGTGTGTGAGGGCTCTGATTAATAAAAGTACTTTTGTTGCCACGCCAACAGCTTATCGTTCGCGGTAACATAATCAGGAGCGGCGACGCAATTATGACGAAACCCTTTTTAAAAACGATTCGCGTAAAAATAAAGAAAAAATGAGAAAAATGTTCATCAACGCGACACGACACCCTCCCGCCACCCCCCACGTCCCTGCGCCCCGGGCGGCGGGTGGCGTGCGACAGGGACGGCAACAGACTCTCGTGTTCCTGTCTCAGTTGGTGCATCTCGCGCCACCAAGTTTCATACGAAAACTACCCGCGGTGCGCAGCTCTTACTCCAAAGAGGAACGTTACAACTCCAGCCAGCAGCAATGAAATTGCAACCTAATTTTTACATGCAATAGAGTCGATTTCAGAAAAGTGTAGCTTGAGGTTTTTCCGCGAAACCTAACACTGTCGAAGTTTTGGTCTCTTGCAACTGTGAGACACAACTACACGCATACTAAGCTAAGTTTAGCCCTTGTGCGGACGAGCTGCACTCACGCACACAGCGTCGACTTCCTTGTGCATGTCTTTGTGTGCGGCACACGCGGCTGTGTGCGTACAAAAGTTCCTATACAAGTTTTCGGTGGACTTTCTTTGTGTCGGTGATTTTTTTCGCGGTTCGTGCGGGTGTGTGCGGGTCAGTGAGATTTTTTTCAAGTTTTTATTACTCACACAGCGGCGCGTTTGTTTGTATGGGGCTGTTTGCTAGTGTGGGGGTGGCCGCCCGTTCTTTGTGCCCGGGGATTGTAAAAAATGTCGTATTGGATTCTAGCTGTGCTGCTAATGAATGATAGATATACGAGTATGTACTCTCCCCCTGCATACTGCACGTTCGCATCTAAAAATCTGATGTGGGATTTGCAAATGAAATCCTTTTTTTCCAGCCGACATTTTTCATCATTGCTCTTTGAATATATGATCAGTAATGAGATTCTCAGGAGTGGTTCGATGGGAGCAAATAGTTTTTTTTGGTTTCTAGGATTTTTCTTTTTTGTTGAAAAGACTTCAACGCGTAATGTTAAAGTAGCTACGCTAAGTTTGATGATTTCGTTTTGCCATCGGAAAAATTGTATCTTTCTCTGTCCTTTAACATTTCAAAGACTGCAATTACTCTGTAAGATTTTTTTAGACTTTCTGATATTTACCTGCGTTTAAAATCTTATGTTTAAGACCTTCATCATTGCCATCGTTAATTCCTTACTAAGCAAAACCACATTTCTCCGTCTATGGTAGAGTTTTTTAAGAAAATTACAGATATACGATACATTACATAATGGTCTTGAACGAATTTTAGTCGTAAGAAGTTCCAGTCTGGCTAAATACAACCAATTTTTAGCACAGTCAGGGAAATTAATTTTAGGATTTTCACATAGGTACACAACGTCAATTTACCGTGTTGACTAATTGACAGTTGGAATCGTTTATACCAACTGTCAATTGGTCAACACGGACGAACTGCAGCTATTTCTTTCTATTTCATTAAGAAAAAGATAACGTAAAAGATAAAAAAGAAAAAGTAAAAAAAAAGTAAAAGTTAAATGATAACGTATCTGTTTAGTCCTGTCATATCGAATACTGAACTTAACCGGTAGTAAAGTTTAATAACTAATTTGCTGTTTAAGTCAGTGACACACCCTAATTCCGTAACAAAATACACCCTCAATTGAGTAATTTTGAAGGATATTGCTAATACATTGCTCTATATGTTCAAAAAATGTATATGCTCAACAACGTTAATAAAGCAATGAATGTTGTTGAACTGTCAAAATGAAACCCGTTGCTACCTATAGTGTGTTACGTAATTACCCTGCTGGATAGGTTAGGGTAATATTATAATATACTTTGTTCTATGACCAGATTTTGAATATCTGTGTCTGTAGTGTACTCTTCAAATCATCGAAACATTAGACAGAGTCTTCACGTTGAGGCGGAGGAAAGCACGTTAAGCCGTTGGTCACGGTTGCATACGAACATCTAGTGGCAGTCGTTACGAGTTGTTGGAGCCCTCAAAAGTCCAAAAATTGGTCTAACTGCAATGCTTCGATATCGCCTTCGAGTTGTAGAGATCAGACGGCACTTCGCTTCATGGAAAATAACAAGGTTTAGCCAAGATCAGCAGTTATACTGCTAAAGCGGACCGCAGACTAGAAAAGCTGAAAAAAGCTTCGGATGTGACTGGGATTAACCCTAAGATTATGATGATGTTGTTATATATTTATTTATAGTTTTATTTAATTGTATTTAAAAGGAACGAATATCGAATGGGAGAAAGCTTTAATGACACAAATTCTGAGTAGAACATAAGCTTATGTGCTAAGATTAGAATCCTTTCTCGCAGGCCGGAGGCAGTTGAGAAAAATGGGTCACAGAACATATTATACAGTGGAACGAATGAACGCCTTAGTGAGGTGGAGTAGAAAGTACCTAGGTACGTACCATTTTATACAACGTTATTTTTTGGTTATGAGAAAACTGAGTATACTTTGTTCAGAATAAGCAACTGAATCGATTCCAATCATTTTTACACCATGTTATATTTTTTCACAAATACATTTAGAAATTGTTGCAGTGTGGTTACTGAGCGCGCTACGCAGCTTACGCGTGCTCATGTCCGCGCTCAGCTGACGCCACAGGTCAATGCACCCGGCTCGCCCGCCCGCTCGAAGCGTGGACCATATTTTTGTTGGGACAACTGAGTAAGATAACAAGCTCATAACTGTGGAATTTTTGATATCTTTTTGAAATTTTGTACGTAGATTCTTTACTTAAAAATGCTGGACACGTGTTTCAGGTTTCGCATAAACAAAAAATGATGTTGTATACAGGGTGTATCTGACATCGTAACGCAAACTTCGCGAAAAGGCTAGACCGCATGCCACTAATAAAATTATGATAGTTATTTATGTCGTTAATGAACGGTTACAGAATACGCAGTGTTTAAAAAAAGTGTCGGCTCAGCTTTTGAACGTTGCAAGCGTGCTGCCGTGCGGGTTTGTAGGTATGACGTTGATCCCTGATGTGAACTCTAATAAATCAGCTGATAAGATAGTTTTTCGGGTTTTGTTTTCATTGCGTTTTTTTATGTAATTAGCGAATTATTTATTTTTTACTTTAAAATCTTATTGGGTTCTAAAAGTATAGCAATTGTGAACGGTCTGCAGTGATAAAAAACTACATATATTTTTTTTTAATCATGAAAAAGCCGACGAAAAATTCCACCACTGGGGGGTTCAGAATCATGTACTGGATCCATGGTACTCGTTTGTGCGTCGATGTCAGATACACCCTTTATACAGTGCAGTTTTAATCGTGATACAAAGACATTCTTCTAATCCAATGACTACCAATTATTAGTAAAAACACGCTTTTTGAATGACAAAAAAAATATCATTACGACATGACGTAGTTTGAAACACCCTATATGCAAGTGCAGTCTAGCACTCTAAGGTGCGTATTCCAGAAGGAAACTCAAGCATTGATCTCTGCTTAAACATTACTTAAAACTAGTTTCAACCAATCAAGTGGCTTGAAACGAGACTTAGGTAGAGCTTGAGTTTTGAGTGACGTTCTGTAATACGGACCTTATTGCATAAGACCCCATTACTGTCAACTCATTTTGAAGCTTATTGCTATTCCATTGCTCTCTATGTTCGAAAATGTATCTGCTCAACAACGTAAATAACGCAATGAATGTAGTTGAACTGTCAAAATGAAACCCATTGCTACTGATAGTGTGTCATGCAATTGCCCTGTAGATTCCAAGTGCACGCTGAATGGAGCGGCGACATCTGTAGCAGAGTTCATTCTTTTTTTTTTATGTATTATAAACTAGCGATTGACCGCAATCCTGCCTGATGGTAAGCAGTGACGCAATCGTTGATGGTAAAGCGCACTAGTTTATTAAGAGCCTATTCACTCTAGCCTTGAAGACACTCAAATTGTAGTCCGACGGAAACACCGCCGCTGGCAAATTGTTCCAGTCCCTCGATGTACGCGGTATAAAGGAGGAGGCGAAACGTTTCGTCCGGATCGTAGTGGTGTTAACAACGTAAGGGTGGAAACCAGCCGTACGACGCGCGACGGGTCGTCCGCTGGTGGAACGGAGATGGGGGAATTAAATCATGCAATTCCCTCGTACACTCCCGCACCGAATGGCAAAGACCCAAATGATGGCATGAACGTACTTTCGTTCGTATCGATTAACGTACTTTCTGTTACGTACTTTCCCAAATTTAAAGGCTTTTCCTTACTTATGACGTTGTTCCACCAGCCTGTAGAACAGAATCCCAATTATCATAATTTAAAACGTATAAAATGTAGTCACAGCCTCATTTCAAAGACAAAAAAAAAACTCTTCTTCTTCTTTTTTCAACCTCAACTCTTGATCCCCTGTGGAATAGATACCACAATTTTGCCAATAACACGTGTAACAAATTACAGAAATTCTTTGAAAATTTTATGTCACAATAATGGCGGATATCGTCAATGACAGTCGAAAAAGACAGCCACGTGCACCGTCTATGAGGGAGGTTTTAGGCAAAGTCATGATGCGGCCACTATGCTGCGATATTTCAATGTTCTTTATGAATTATTTACTGAATGCACTTTTTACTACAAAAATCACGCGCTTTTATTTAGTACTAGCTTTCCGCCCGCGGCTTCGCCCGCGTGAAGTTCGGTTATATCGCGCTTTTTAGATTTCCCTCGGGAACATCAAATTTTCCGGGATAAAAGGTAGCCTATGTTCTTTCTCGGGGTCTAAAGATTATCTGTGCCAAATTTCATCAAAATCGGTTGAGAGGTTTAAGCGGGAAAGCGTAACAGACAGACAGACAGAGTTACTTTCGCATTTATAATATTAGTATGGATACGTCACAACAAAAAAAAAAAACAAAAACTGGTTACAATGTGATGTAATTTTGATAGATAGTGACTGCCATGTTTTTTTATTAAAAAAAAAAAATGCACAGACTATGAACATTTTTGAACTTCGACAATTACCACTCTGTTCATAAACGATGGTCCGCGACCTGCCACACTAATGAGTCACTGCATATTTTATGACCGGACGCTGTTGTCAGGGGCTCGGGGCTTCTACACTCAGGTTTCAGATTTTGCTAATGTTAAGGATCATCATATGACTATTTCCCAACTGTCTGTGAAACAACAGCTGACGGTCACAACCCAGTTGCTGGTTGATACGATACCAATCCGCATTGGGCCCCCGTGGTAGATTACGGCCCACTCCGTCTCACCGAGAGGAGGCCTGTGTTTCATGAGTGGGAATATTATATAGGCTGGATTTGGATAAACCTAAGGAATCGAACGACAAAAATCTGTGTGAACGGAAGGAGGCAGTGGACACGATGGTCTGGGTGGGCAATAAGCACGGGGACAGAGGCTAAGGTGATACAGTAGAATCCCGATTTTCCGAACATCATTTTTTCGGTCACCCACCAGACAAAGTCTTGCCGCCAAGCGATTCATCGTGTTCCAGCATAATATCTGGTGAATTCGTACGGAGGACGGGTCTGGGCAGTTGTGTTGCGATGTGTGCCGGGTTCGATGCGCCAAATGTTGTTGTGTCGGGAGTTTGGTCGTGAAGAGTCCCGATCTCCCTCTAGCGCAGCATCGTTTGGTCGTGTTGGTCTTGGGTTTAACATTGCATCACCTCGCTCAACTGCCGTCATCCTTCCTATTCCTAAGTTTTTTAAACTACTGCGCTTTACCATCAACGATTGCATCACTGCTTACCATCAGGCGGGATTGCAGTCAAGCACTAGTTTATAATTATTTAAAAAAAAATCGATTATACAGACTTATTCCTCTCAATTCTATTTGCCAATTTAAAAATGTTTTGACGGCGCAACGGGATAGGTGCACGGGTGCATCGGAAAGTTTTTACCGGTTTTTCTGACAGATGACGCTAGCCGTCAAATCTAAATAAAATAATTTTACATATATGTCATCTTATTCTACTGTCATTAACCTTCAAAATCTACTCATTTACATTCTGACTAAATAATAGTGTCATAGTGTTGTAGCTCTGTGAATATGTCGAATTTCATACCTGACAAAGGGCATATAAGGCATGCATTGCTTTTCCTATTTCATAAAAAAAAGGCCTTTTGAAAGTTATCGTTTGCTGGTAGGAACTTACGGAGAGCATGCTCCAAGTGTAAAAACGTGTGAGACATGGTTTCCAAAAGTAAAAAGTGGGGATTTTGATGTAACCATCAAAATCCCCACTACTATACTACTGACACTGATACTGATACTATTACTGATACTGTCTGTTAACACAGTAGACGATTGGGTAGACCAAATAAGTTCTGGACACGGAATTGCAAGAGTTATTGGACGAACACTCAACCTAAACTCTAAAACAATTGTCAGAAGGATTAAATGTGGCACAAGAAACGAATAGCGACCGCTTCATTTAAAAATCCGGTACATCTATACAGTATGTTAAATAACAGAGGGCGTTCCCTTAAACTCGTTAATATATATCATTAATAGATTAAAATAAAAATATCAGCATAGAAAAATAAGCATAAAAAAATCCGAATAAAAAAAAATTCTAATTGGAAATAAATTTGAAACCTCCTGTTTTTAATCAAAATAGTAGTCGTCATGTATAAATAAATTGCGACGTTGCCGTCTTTCATGTTCGCGTGTACAGTGTGTTTCTTTCATATGTCAATTTAAAATTTTTATTGAATATTTTCTTATTGGAAAATTTTTTTAAACATTTTGTTTTCGAATGGAAATATTTTTTTTAGCATGTATGTATGCTATACTATTTCGGGTTAACGGGAACGCCCTCTGTTAGTTAACATACTGTATATTACCAGTTTATTCTTACCTCCGATCGTGTACTTACTCTCATTTGTTTGCGGGATGGTGTACCTATGCTGTTGTGATTACGCTCTCAAGCCTTCTCTGTATGAGAGGAGACCTGTGCCCAGCAGTGGGACGATACGACGTACGGCGAGTATCCATCCTTACATTGTTGACATCATCCGGACGAAGTATTTCGCCTCGTCTTTTATTACGCTTATATCGAAGGACTGGAACAATTTGCCTGCGGTGGTGTTTCCGTCTGACTACAATTTAAGTGTCTTCAAGGCTAGAGTGAATAGGCTCTTAATAAACTAGCGCGTTTTACCATCAACGATTGCATCGTTGCTTACCATCACGCGGGATTGCGGTCAAGCAGTTATAATTATATAAAAAAACCATTAAGTACATAATAAAAACAATTGAAATTTAAATATTGTTTGATTAGATTTGAAATCGACTATCCGAATTTTCGATTACCAATAATAGTGCTGGTTTTATATTAATAATAATTATACCTAACATATGCTTGACTGCAAGCAGTGATGCAATCGTTGATGGTAAAGCGCACTAGTTTATTAAGCGTTTATTAAGCTAAGAGTAGGAAGGAAGACGGCAGTTGAGTGAAGTGATGCAATATTAAACCCAACAACACGACCAACGATGCTGCGCCAGAGGGAGACTAGTCTAGAGACCCTACACGATCAAACTCCCGACAATAACATTTGGCGCATCGTACCCGGCACACATCGCAACACAACTGCTCAGACCCGTCCTCCGCACGGCTTCACCAGGCATCATGCCGGAACACAACGAATCGCTTGGCGGCAAGACTTTGTCTGTGGGTGGTAATCAGATACCTAGATAATCTAGACCAGATAATCAGGATTCTACTGTATATCTAAGGCTTTAACAGCACTGCCTAATACATGAAAGCCTGACAATCCTCAGCCTTGTTTATGAATCTTATGACGCAACCAGAACCATTTAGTCCCAAACAATCAAATAGTAACAGTAGAATCGTGATACATATTCGTTCATAATTTCAAGTACACATCAGTAAAGAAAAGCCACTCAATCTAATGATATGCATTAGTCGACGGCGTATTAATCTGCCGAAAGCCAGGCTATTAGGAGTGAAAGAGACAAAAATATAAACAAAAAAAAAAAAACGAGTGAAAAACAGGTCAGTAACTGGCGAGTGTACGGTAGCAGAGAGTACAGGCGCAGGCGTTCATGGTTCGTTGTAGCTCGAATAAATTGTGTTTTGTAGATTGTATTAAGTTTTATGTTTACCTCAGATGGATAATTTTAGTAAAAACGAAGTTTTTATCGTTACAAAAAGTACATAAATGTAATAATTTTAATCTCAGTCAGAGTTAGAAGACGTCTACTGTTGGACGCAGGAAAATATATAATACACAAACATCAAAGAAGTGATTGTCCACATTATCTAAATATAATTTATTTTTATTTACATAAGTCACTTTTTATGGTCGCGAATTTGTCCGCTTAATATTTCCTTTTATTTAATTCATAATATGTCCTATGATATAATCTATGATGGTCCCATTGCTTCAATAAGCGGAACTAGATCAATTGTTCCGAATATTAAACCTGCACATACGCAGATAAATATACCTTTCAATTATGAATCTTGCTCGCAATTAAAAAAGATAAAACTTTTGACAGAAAATACAGAAAAAAGCGGAATTTTTATTATTAAGGATTACAAAAAACTGTTTTATGACTTTTCATAATTAAGTATTATAAAAA
This sequence comes from Sesamia nonagrioides, assembly GCA_017933935.1. Lineage (NCBI taxonomy): Eukaryota > Metazoa > Arthropoda > Insecta > Lepidoptera > Noctuidae > Sesamia > Sesamia nonagrioides. Next base: position 351,459 of record JADWQK010000241.1, on the reverse strand, counting down.
TCTGTTTATTTTTTTATCCGCTTTCTTGGGTTTACCCTAGGCACAAAAAATAATAGTACAGTGTGGTCAGTTCTACCAGCAGGTGTACGCCATCTCGTACTCCACATATGTAAACAGTTCGCGATCAAGACGCAGACGTACCCACCTGTATAAGCATAGAGCGGACCTTCCCACGATTTAAACTAGTTTTCTTATTATTTTATAAGTTGGTTGGTAGGTGTATGTCTGGAGTTGACGGTCTATAGTTATTATATACTTTCGTGGGATGAAGGCGTGCGTGTAGATATATAATACGTTATTTTTTGTTTGTGCGAAACTTGACTATAGTTTGTTCAGAATAAGCAACTGGATCGATTCTGACCATTTTTAAACCCTGTTATATTTTTTCCCAAATACATTTAGAAATTGTTGCAGTGTGGTTACCGAGGGGTTACGATAGATCATAGAACTTGCGCGCGCACCACAGCTGACGCCAGAGCTCAACGCACCGTTTGCCCGCCCGAGCGGAGCGTGGGCCATATTTTTGTTGGGATAGCCAAATAGGATAACAGGCTCATAACTTTGTGGTTTTTCATGATATCTTTTTGAAATTATGTACATAGATTCTTTACTTAAAAATATTGGACACGTGTTTCGCTTAAACAAAAAATAACTTTGTATTTAGGTAATAAGTTGCAGTGAACTCTTATTATTCTGTCATAGACAACGCTACGCCAGGTCTATAATGTTCTACGAGTAAACCACGCCTCTTGGAAACTATTACAATATTTTAAAACTCTCATATTAAAATCACTTTTACGTTCCTCCCACTGTATTTTCTGTAGGTACCTAATATGGCACAAAAAACCTATTATGGTTGTCCTGATTTCTTCAGCGGAAAATAACACCAGATAAAAATAATGAACATTTACTAACTATTAACGCAATAGGTACTGCGAACAAAAGCATTTCTGCAAAAAATTTACTCTTTTCAAAACATACCTTATAAAAAGAGCTGTTTAAAAAAATACCGTCTTGTCCACAATAGTCTAGCGCAAAGTAAAGTGTAATTACCTAGTGTCGGCGCTCCCAAAAAGTACAATTATATGGCGGCGTGTATTAGCTTTGGTATGAGCACGAGCATCTGATTTGTTCACCTGTTGCTATTTGTCTAGCTTGCTTCTAGTTATGCTAAATTAAGCTTTTAGTGAGATCAACCTCAACTAATGTAACTTCTCTGCACAGGTTGGTTTACACGGAACAGATTAAAGACATACATCGACGCGCTAACTGTAATTTGGTTGAGATGAATTGGTTGGTTATAAAAACGATTTTGTCGTTATAAAAATAAAATATTCTGGTGTTTAGTAGAAGAGTACAACACTTATGCAGTCTTAGGTTGGTGCAGTGGCTGAGCGATTGATTGATGCGCTGTGTCACAGATTCCGTTCCCGTATGGAACAGTATGTGTACAAGTAGTGGATCCGGGTCTCGCACCCACGATTCTGGAGTAATTCCTAGTGTGGGGCAACGAATTAAAAAAACATGGAAAAACTGACCCTCCACGACCAAACTCCCGATACAACAACGGCGCATCGTACCCGGCACACATCGCAACACAACGGGTCAGACCCGTCCTCCGTGCGGCTTCACCAAATATCATGCCGGAACACGACGAATCGTTTGACGTCAAGACTTTGTCTGGTGGGTGGTAACTTCAGCCGGCAGCTAATGTTATGGCCATCGAGAAAATTTACCGTGAAAATTTAGGTGAACTGAGCTTAGCGGGAGCTATTAATAGAGTCAATACGAAGAACTAGTCCAGTGGTTCCTAACCTTTTCAATGTCACTACCCCTGTGAACAAGTATGGGAATTGATTTTACCCCTAGCTAATTTAAAATAATTAAAACCGCACAAATTCGAACAAAAATATGTTTATTATGTAAGAAATTGCACGTTTAGGTAACTAGTAAAGTAATATAGAAATCTCGAAGTTAACTAATGTGAAGGTTGAAATTGCTTTGCTTTCGCAAATTTGACAATATTTGGTTCGGTTGCACTTAACGCGCATCTCATAATTAATCTATTATTTTGTTTATTGCTATTTTAATACTATTTCGTGCCATCCCGTGTTACCCCTCTAGAATCTCCGTTTTACCCCTGCAGGGGTAATTACCTCCAGGTTAGGAACCACTGACCTAGTCGGACAGCTCACTAGAGTTTGCAGCTCACTAGAGTTTGCAGCTCACTAAAAACTTAGGTAGACCTAAGTTTTCAGTGTGTGATCTAGATGGCTACGGAATCGCACCGCAGGTATTTCTTTTTTATTACTGACGACAAGTTTCAAACTAGGGTGTACTGACGTGAGCGTACCCAGGAGGGGGAAGGGGGGCGGCTTCCTTCCTATTCACTCAGTTTTTTTGAGGCTTTTAATAAACTAGCGCACGATACCGTCAACGATTGCATCACTGCTTACCATCAGTAACATTCCTCAGGCTCTCACTCGACTCCTTCTTTCTTCCCAGCACTGTCTAGGGAGCTTATTGACTTGTGAAGTTCTGACGTACTTATATAATTTTATCTTGGGTAAAAAGGATTTACCTGTTGCGTGAACGAGTGACTCAGTACGTTCCAGACGGTCAAATGTATAGAAGGCAATATTAATTAAAAAAGGACGAGAACTATGAAATTTTGTCAGGTTTATAATAAATAGGTCTTGTTTGGGTGGTTTTAGTTACTCTTGAGCATGCATAGCCTTCAATAGTAGACCAGAGATGTGATTACGTAAAACACCAATAGCAGTAGATAACAATTTGGCTTTTATTTTGACAGTTCAACAGCATCCATTGCGCTATTTACTTTGTTGAGCAGACAAGTTTTTGGAACTTATGAAGTAATATCCTTTTAAACTATTCTGGTGGTGAGTGATGGTGTGTTAAGCAATTGGGGTGCATAGAGTCCGGAAACTCTGGTCTCTAGATTAAAGGTATATTTGAAACTCGACATAAGTCGGTATTTTCGCAGTCTGTGTGGAAACCTGTATACAGTACTAGTTTTCCGCCTGCGGCTTAGCCCGCGTGGTGTTTGGTTATATCGCGCTTTTTTAGATTTCCTTCGGAAATATCAAATTTTTCCGGGATAAAAAGTACCCTATTATTTAATCCGGACTTCTAACTTTACGCCTGCAAAATTTCAAAGGAATCGGTTCAGTAGTCACGGCGTGAAAGTGGAACAAACAAATAAACAAACTCACTTTCCGATTTATAATATTAGTAATGATTTACATACTTTTTAATTACAAGCATTACACTAAGCCAGTGGTAACGTCCACGATTTACAAGTTGTAGGTGGTCCCGTGTGGTCCCGGGCTTAGAACAGTACCAACCCATATCCTCCCGTGGGTGTCGTAAGAGGCGACTAAGGGAACTCTCACCGGGAAAGCGGGCAGCAGCGCTTCTCCTGTGGAATATCAAATACTGCGATCCCTAACCTGCCTGCCAATTGTAATGCCCCCCAATGGAATGCAAGCCTTGGGGAAGGCCTTTGTCCAGCAGTGGACGTCTATAGAATGAGAAGAAGAGGAGAAGGTAGCTAGTTCGAACTCATTCAGAGCTTTTATTATTTAATTACCATTGTTCTCAAAAGAGTGTCCATGGAGTTTCTTGCCCGTTCTTCTTCACGGAGACCTGGGCTTTGGAATGGGCAGCATCACCTTTCTGACTGAGCGACCTTTTAACAATTCAAAAGTGTCTATAATAGGTTTATTTCATGTAATGCTTTGGTTTTGATTTCTTATACTGGTTAGAGAAAACGTGCACTCCAAACCAAAAATTCGAAGGCTTGTGACACCAACTGATTCATACTGAGCCCGCGTGGTAGATTACGGCCCACTCCCTCCCACTGAGAGGAGCCCAGTGTCCCAGCAATAGGAACTTTATAATGGGCTGTTAACGGAATTTTTGCCGAAACCCACGCATTTGCATGTTTTTCAATATAAGATACATTAATTAATTAAACCTGCAATCAAAGCTGTTGCCAGTCCACATTATCGAATGTTTTAATTAATTATTGACGACCGGTTTTATAAGAATTGACAGCTGACTTAGTATTCACCAGTTAATTTTGTAACATTCTATTACGCTTACTAATATTGTATACTGTCTGCCTGTGACTTTGTTCGAGTGCAAAAAAAAAAACGAATTAGTCCGCCAGTCAGATTTCCAAAAAATACTAGACACGTATTTTTTCTTTTTTCATATAAACAAAAAATGAAGACGACACAGTGCGTTGAAAACTCGTGTAACGTCACTGCACGCTACACTTTTTAGCGAGGGCGAGGAGTGGCGTCACCAGCCACCACTCCTGATCTTTGATGCCTTTTATATTTGTATTTTTTTATTGATTTAATAAAACAAAATATACGTATCCAATATTTTTCAATCAGAATGACGGACTAAATAGAATCATTTTTTTACCCAGGAAACATCCCTATTACTTATTTATTCCTCGCATCGCCTGCCCTGTCTGTTAGTTCTCAGATTCTCTATTACTATTTTTTACTCTCGGATCCTAAGATTCCCAGCGCTCTGCGATGCTAAATAGCCTTCCTTCCTTTAGGAAGTCTTAGTCTTCCTCGAGAATTGGGTCAGATCAAAACTTAAGTAGCAAATCAAATGTAAACCTAATGGTTCCGCCTGGTAGTTCCAGAGATTATCACGTTCAAACAAACATACAAACTCTTCAGCATTATTAGTTGTATAAGTATGGATGGTTGTGAAAGTAAGTTTGTTTTATTTATTTGCTTTCACGTCTCTGTACTTTAGCCGATATTCGTGAAAGGCGGACAGTTTTTGACAGATAGCTGGCCATTGGCGACGTCGTCGGAGTAAATAGTCAATTGCAAGAACAGAAGAACAATTTTGGTCATTAAAAACTTTCAAAATCTAGTCGACGTATAGTCCTCATGGAGTATCCTCTGCTTGGTGAAGTGGAGGGGTGGGCCGGACTCTTACCAGCTAAAAACTTTCAAAATCTAGTCGACGTCTAGGCGACGTCGTCGGAGTAAATAGTCAATTGCAAGAACAGAAGAACAATTTTGGTCATTAAAAACTTTCAAAATCTAGTCGACGTATAATCCTCATGGAGTATCCTCTGCTTGGTGAAGTGGAGGGGTGGGCCGGACTCTTACCAGCTAGAAAAAAACCCAGATGCATTCGTCATCTGCCTTTCCGGGGGACTGGGTCCTCTCAATGTTATGGTACCCCTGATGGGTCTTGACCCTTTGTCGCGAGTTCGACAGGTCTCTACACGCGCGAGCAGCCCTCATCGGCTGGTCTCCTTACCTGAGTGGCGTTTGCGAACGCGTCAGTCACATCGTCAACTCCGGCCATATGACGGATGTGGGACACCCTGGATCCTTCGCCCGTCAGCCATTACTATTTGATAGACCTGGGCTTTAATTCGTTCATAATTATCTGCCTAGCTTTTTCTCCAACTATGGGCGTCTTCTCTAATCTAGCCGGATGTAGCTGAATACCTGTATTATACATGGATCCATTGCCTATTTGACCCGCACAACCCAGATAATGGGTAATATGATACCTGGGCCCGAATTTACTAAGACCACATAATCATTTCTCTGTAACACAATGAACGAAATCGAGCAATTAGAACGGAAAGTTACCGTGGTTTGAACTGTCAAAACATATGTTGTCCAAGACGATTCCTATGTTCACAAAAAAAATTTTTTTTAACCTCACGGTACTGTTGACTCAGTGGTTGAGTGATCGACTGTTGCGTTGAGTGTCGAGGGTTCGATGTTTGTAGACGCACTCACGATACAGGAGTAATCCTAGTGTGGGGCAACTTTTTTTGAGACGACCTCTCCAGTGAGTGCACGCATTTGTCACAAATCGTGCAGCTCAACTCAAAACTTAAGAAGCTCGACGAGCAATATCAAAGAAAGGATGAATGAATTGCTCAAACTACCAGACCATTACAAAACTAACAGAACAAAGATTAAAAACAAAAAAAATAGTATAAAATGACCCACATAGTCTTCACAATTACAATAATTAAAATAATAGAATACTTTATAAATTAAGCAAATGGCACTGTATATATAAAAAATATTAATGTCTGTGTGTATTACTTGCAAAAAAATATAATAAAAAACAAGAAAAAGGTATTAGACAGATCGCCCACATGTGGGAGTGGCGAGAGGAGGCAAAACTCCGCTGCCGCGAGAAATCACGGTTCGGCAGACAGACCTTTGGCGGGATCTCATGACGACATGGAGAGTGCCATTGCCGCAACCCAGTGCTGGGCAAGTCACAGGAGCGGCGGTAAGTCCCCTTTTTGAAGAGTGGCTAGAGAAGCGCCACAGCGCCCTGACGCGTTCTCGCTGAACACGGCGTTTTCGGGAGGTTCCTATTTCGGATAAGGCGAGAGGATACGCCAGGGTGTCACCACTGTAGGGATGGCTCTGAGGACACGGTGGAGGCCTGCCCGGCTTGGGTAGAGCACCGCCGTGTCCTCGTGGCGGCGATCGATGGCTATCTCTATATCTCTCCGACTCTGGTCTCCGAAGCGAGAGTGCATGGCAGGCCATTACCTCCTTCTGCGAAGCAGTGATGCTGGCAAAGGAGGAGGTGAACCGTAGGCGCGGGCTTGCGGGCAGCGAGCAGCTCGCCACCCGGTAAGGACTGGCCCGGGTCGACGGGGTCCACGAAGACCGATGCCCCTGGGTCAGGGCTGCAGGTTGGTTAAAAAAGAAACCGTGGCCCTGGCGCACAGGCAAGTGAAGATATCCGGGTGGGTTATGGCGGTGGGTTTAGTCAGTAAAAATCTGACACGCCCTTCCGCTCCGCCCGGAGCGGGAGAGGTCATTTGATGATTTCCCATCCCAAACAAAAAAAAGGTAGTACACAGAGGCGTTCTGCCAAGCAATGATTTTGTATTGGTGACTGTCGCGACCTAAGAGCTTGTAGGTCGTAGGTTCGAACCCAGACAGGCCCTTTACTTCGCGTAAAGTATTTCATCTCCACTGCTCTTATAATGGTGAAGGCATGTCCTAGAACATGTGAACAGTGTGACATCTACCAACCCTCACAGGACCCGCATAGTGGATGGCGGCCCGCTCCTCATAGATATGAAGAAGATCTGTATCCCAACAGTGGGACTTTTGAAGGCTGTTAATGCTAAGCTTATGCCATGATCCTAAACTACAGATGACAGAATATCAAGCTACTTCAATTTGTCAAATTTCTTTATTAGATTTTCACCTTTATCACTAAAGCATTAAGGCTTTAAGTCGTTTGGGAATATTTGAGATAGTCGGGTAGCTTACCTGCTGTCACCTGTATATAAACATTCTCCATAGAAGACACTTTTCCATAGAAATAGCTTTACCTCTTTGCGGTTCCGGTCCATTTGTCTTTCTGTCTGTCACCAAGCAGTAACTCGCGAACACGGTTTATAGCTAGATGTTTTTTTTACAGAGTATGTAAAACAGATTTTTAAACACTCCAAAAAAATAAATGAAAAATAAATAAACAATCTCAAAGTTCAAAAATAACTAATTTCGGAAGGTGATGGGAAAAAACATGAAAATACAAACCGACGACTAACCGACGACTACGACTACCGAAATTAGTTATAATACACTTTGCTTTGTTTTTTTTTATATAAGAGTTTTTTGTTTTGTGTGATTACTTGGCCGGTTTTTTGATTCGGGTACCACAATCTAGGTAAATCTATTCCTCTTCTCAGTTCTCATAGCCCCCTTTAAGCCTTATAGATCTTACAAAAACATTTAGTAGTTAATTTTCAGTCCAACACAAACATCAATCTAATCACAACATCAAAACCTCAGTAACTTTCAGTATTGTAAAGACAAGCAGTATGAAAGAAACCAGTGTAAATTGGCAGCGGACGTGCCCCATAGGCGCGACTCGTAGAAACCGAGAGTGGCCGCCGCAAGGACGCCCGGTCCTCGCGCCGAGCTTCCTTGCCTTCGGACTTTGGTGTGTGGTACACGATCAAGCTGGTGGCGAAGTTGTGAAACGGTATTTTTATATACTTTTTAATAGCTTCACTTGTATGTTTGCTTGCTTGTTTGTTTGTTTGTTTATCCGTCTCTAACTCTTTGGACTACGAGTGAGCGGCTCATTACTGTAAAATGACCCACCGTTTTCAATAAGTTCGTTCGTCCGTGTTTTTTTTTAAAAGAATATCGAACTAAAGAGTTGAAAATAAATATAGTTTAAAAAACTAAAAAAAACATGCTTTTAAAAAGTATTAAACTAAAAAGTTAAAAATAATTTTTAAAAAAGCGTGAGGCGCTTAATATACAATAATTAGGGCACAAAGCGCCTCACGCTTATTAAAAATTATTTTTATTTTTCAGTTTGATATTTTTTTAAAGCATTTTTTTTTAGTTTTTTAAATTATATCTATTATTAGCTTCACTTCTATGTTTGCTTGCTTGCTTGTTTGTTTGTTTGTCCGTCTCTAACTCTTTGGACTACGAGTGAGCGGCTCATTACTGTAAAATGTCCCACCGTTTTCAATAAGTTCGTTCGTTCGTGTTTGTGTTTTTTTTTTAAAAGAATATCGAACTAAAGAGTTGAAAATAAATATAGTTTAAAAAACTAATAAAACATGCTTTTAAAAAGTATCAAACTAAAAAGTTAAAAATAATTTAAAAAAAAGCGTGAGGCGCTTAATATACAAAAATTAGGGCACAAAGCGCCTCACGCTTTTTAAAAATTATTTTTAATTTTCAGTTTGATATTTTTTAAAGCATGTTTTTTTAGTTTTTTAAACTATATTTATTATTAGCTTGTTTTTATTTATTTATTATTATTAGCTTGTATGTTTGCTTGCTTGTTTGTTTGCTTGCTTGCTTGCTTGCTTGTTTGTTTGTCCGTCTCTAACTCTTTGGACTACGAGTGAGCGGCTCATTACTGTAAAATGTCCCACCGTTTTCAATACGTTCGTTCGTTCGTTTTATTTTTCAAAGAATATATAACTAAAAATTGAAAATATATATAGGTTGAAAAACTAAAAAAAAATGCTTTTAAAAAGTATCAAACTAAAATGATATACTTAAATATTTTTTAAACAAGCGTGAGGCGCTTAATATACAAAAATTAAATGGCACAAAGCGCCTCACGCTTTTTTAAAAATTATTTATAACTTTTTAGTTTGATACTTTTTAAAAGCATGTTTTTTTTAGTTTTTTAAACTATATTTATGTTCAACCCTTTAGTTCGATATTCTTTTAAAAAAAAAACGAACGTATTGAAAACGGTGGGACATTTTACAGTAGTGAGCCGCTCACTCGTAGTCCAAAGAGTTAGAGACCTTTTGCTAAAAACATTGATATAATATTAAACATATATGATATTTTGTACGATTCAAGTTCAATGCGCTAGTGACTTATCTACCTTAGTTTAATATTATATCAATGGCTGTATGTGGTTTGTACCGTAATGAAAAAAAAATTATAACATTATTTTGTTAGAGAAATAATGTTATAATTTAATTTTTTAATTCCCTTTCGATATACTATTGGTAAAGTACGTCAAAATAAACTCCTTTTTGGTTTTATATTTTTAATTTTTTGATATGAGAGTAGATAAACATATGTATAGATTTAACATTGTCTTACACTCCGCCTTCCGCTACGTACTTGTGGCCTTTATTTTCAGATTTGTGGTCTGCGTAGGGGAGGTTTTTATGTTATCTCAAACAGTTCCTCATTATACATGGAAACGTGATCCGAAATCGTAAATAACCTTTGTATTAAAACAAAACCATAAATTGAGAAAAAAATAAAAACGTTATTATAGTACTGGTTCCTTCATTACGTATCTTGTTGTAAAGATTATTAAAACTGTTCTTGTGCAATAGGTTTTGTATGAACTCTATAAGGGGAGTATAGGTACAAAGGAGATGTTTCATTTTGGACCACCACTATGTACGCTGTATAGATAAACAGGAAAAAAATAAGATTTTCATAAAAATACTATTAAATTAATTTGAATAAAAATACAAGTATACAGTATGTTAACTAACAGAGGGCGTTCCCGAAAACCCGAAATAGTATAGCATACATACATGCTAAAAAAAAATATTTCCATTCGAAAACAAAATGTTTTAAAATTTTTTCCAATAAGAAAATATTCAATAAAAATTTTAAATTGACATGTAAAAGAAACACACTGTACACGCGAACATGAAAGACGGCAACGTCGCAATTTATTTATACATGACGACTACTATTTTGATTTAAAACAGGAGGTTTCAAATTTATTTCCAATTAGAATTTTTTTTTATTCGGATTTTTTTATGCTTATTTTTCTATGCTGATATTTTTATTTTAATCTATTAATGATATATATTAACGAGTTTAAGGGAACGCCCTCTGTTATTTAACATACTTTATATAATTAATTATTTGAAACGTTTTTTTAACGAGATAACCCTTTATTAAGATAGCCATGACTGTGGTTATGACGTTTGATTGGCGACTTTGACAGTTCTATTTTCCCGTTGTGTCGAGTGTTGATTTGAGTTGATTGTGTTTATTTAATGGGTCGTATGTTCGGAATTCATGTCCTGTTTTTTTCGCAGTCATATGGTAGATAATATAGAAACGATAGCCTAAGATAGATGACACGCCTATCAAATGTCACTGTCAAAATCTTATTTCGCTTATTGCTGACCACCATATTCATTAGTAGTTGTGTTGCACTCCTTGGCCGAGTTAAATTGAATCTGTATAAAAACTAAGCCAAAATACAGGAAATTAACATTAAAAACAGTTAACTATACCGTAACTATACCTAGCATTAAGTGTACAATGTGCTGGCCCAGGCTCCATACATTTCTGAAACATCTCCATTCAAAAAGTTATCGTGAAAAATCACAAAGTTATGAGCTTGTTATGTTATCTGGAGTCCCTACAAAAATATGGGCCCTAGGACACTATGGTCCGCTGTGAAATGTAATGTAAACTATGTACAGTCGGTAACCACACTGCAATATTTTTAAACATATTTGGGAAAAAATATAACACATTGTAAAAATCATTGGAATCGATTCAGTTGCTTATTCTGAACAAGCTATATTCAGGTTTAGTATAAAGAAAAATATAATCCATACTGACCGAAAGTAACTCTGTCTGTCTGTCTGTCTGTCTGTTACGCTTTCCCGCTTTCCCGCTTAAACCTCACAACCGATTTGGATGAAATTTGGCACAGACAATCTTTAGACTCTGAGAAAGAACATAGGCTACCCGGAAAAAAATGATGTTCCCAAGGGAAATCCAAAAAGCGCGATATAACCTAACTCCACGCGGACGAAGCCGCGGGCGGAAAGCTAGTGTTGTATAAATATTTCTACCCTGCTTTTAGTATCTACACTGTCAACAACGCATTACATAACATCACGCCTGTTATCCATGAAGTGTGTCCCTATAATGATACCCTCATTTCACCAGCTAAGGGCACAGATGCCACCTACGAGCTTAGCTTCTACTGTGAAGTTCCCACTTTGGCCGACCCGGGACTGAACATAGGAACTTATGTGTCGCTTGCAACCACCGGACCAACGAGGCAGTCGAAACTCCAAAGTCAATAAACTGAGTAAGTGTATTATTCAGAAAATTATAGGTACAGACGTCTTTTAACGAACTGAGTGAGCGTAGTATTTAGAAAATTATAGGTACAGACATCTTTAAATGAACTGAGTAAGTGTAGTATTCATAAAATTATAGGTAGGTATAGACGTCTTTGAAAGGCTACTCTAAAATTATCTTAAAAACTCAACAATTTACTTTCATTTGATACTTACGTTATTATACAAGTATGCTTAATTGTTCTTTTTATACAAAGCATGCACTCATTCAACTGCTAACCAGAGAGTCATCCATCTTCGTCAGCGGCCAGACGCACTGCATTAGCCAGACATTTGCAGACACCACCACAAGACTACACCCATCTCGCTCCATCATTAAGAAAATAAACGAAGCTTTTGTGTATGCCTGTCTTTTTCTATAGACTGAGTGATTCAGCAGTTTTCAAGTTCGGAAAGAATGTATGTTTTTAGGTTGCTGTTGTGATTTAAGACTCTGCGTGGTTGTGGGAAGGTTGTTTTTGGGTTGGGAGGTTGTAGTGGAATTAAATTTCTGAAGCAAGTGTTAATGGTGAGTGCAACAATCTTTTTCTCGGGCGCTTCTTGCAATGCCTGAAATGGATGGTGTTATTCATTTGGCGACGCGCTTCGATAGACTTATTAAGTGGTTACTCTGTTTCGTTAACTTTTTATATGAGTACTGTGTTAACACTTGATTTTTTGTGTGTGTACATTTGTTGGACATCAGGTTTATTGGCAATCGTTGATGTCCGCATTGTCTGGAACGTCGTTAGTTTTGCGGCTGTAATTTTGGAGTCTTTTACTGTTTCTTTCTGGCTTTTAAATTTCATATTGCTGTTAATAAAATATAAAAAAAATATTGTAAAATATTTTAAAAGAGTCTGTAACGGAGATTCTTTCACATTCATCTTCTACTTACATAAATTTAACCTTTTGAAAGCGGCGAATCGAATCAACTGTAATTCTATATTATTGTTCAGTTCCAGTGTATTATTAATGTGTCCATTTGAAATAAATGCTTTGGCTAAAAAATGAATAAAGTTCTAGTCTAAAAAGACTAGAACTTTATTTGAAGAATTGTTTTTGAAATTTTGACAGTTCTTTCATAGAAAAACTGTCAAACGTTGTCGAATAAAAGTTATCTGGAAATGGAAAAACAAGCCTTAGACTAATTGTAGTGAGGGTTAGTTTATTCAATCGACATATAAATTTTATTCGAGGTATTGAATTGGCGTAACTGCTCGGATCCCTTCATCTACTTCATCACCCCAAATACCTAAAAGTCGCCTAATCACCGCGCCTTAACAGTTTTTATATGGCACAATTGTTAACATTTGAACAAACACAATAAAATTTGATTTAAATCAAGTGCTGCTGAAGATTAACGTTAGTAATAAACCCCACTATTCATAAACGTTGCTTAAAGTTAACTAGTGTTTAGCGAGTGTTTAACCATACATTTTGACGTTTTAACGTCACTTAACTTTAATCTATCTCTTTATTTATAAACGATGTTTAAAGTTAAGTGACGTGCAAATGTCAAAAATGTATGGTTAAGCAGTCGCTTATCATTAGTTAACTTTAAGCAACGTTTATAGATAAAGGGGTTTGTCTCTATTTTGAAAATAAACCTCGTTCCTTGTCATTGTTTTGACTGATGTTAAACTAAACTAAACCAATGATAAACTAAGCTTCAGCTTTATATGTTAGTAAGATATTCTGATTACTTATTCCTAGACCAATGAAAACATTTGATTACCCAGTCATTATCTCAGCTCATCAGTGGACCATTTTTCAATTTGTTCTAAGTAGAAGATGCTGGGGCTCGTGTAAGTTATAGTAAAGGGTACAACAAATGCTGTGCACTGTAATCCATCTACTTCAGGAACCGATGTCTGAGCGGCGCGGAGCGGGAGACGACGCGGGGCAAAGTAGGAGAGGTAGCGGACTGGGTACTAGCGTAACACACTATATTTCTTTCTTTTTTGGCTTCGCACGGTTTATGCATTTAGCCAATGTCACGTAATGAATTATTCATGTCGAAAAAGACGGCCGCGTGACCGTCTTACGAGGGAGGTTTGAGGCAAAGTCATGATGTGGCCACTATGCTGCGATATTTCACTGTTATTTATGAAATATTTACTGAATGCACTTTTTACTATATTAATCACGCACTTTTATTTAGTAAGTAACTCTATAAATAATTTTAAAAATCCAAGGGAAAATGAGAGTGCCACTCAGCTTGACTTTCCCGCCAAAAAACCAAACACACTATCATCAATACGAGTACGTTTTATTTTGGCAGCTCAAAATCATTCATTACTTTCTTTACCTTATTGAGCAGACATGGTGGTAGGCCATAACATCGGCTGCCAGCAGAAGTTACCACCCACCAGACAAGGTCTTGTCGCCAAGCGATTCGTCGTGTTCCGGCATGATGTCTGGTGAAGCCGTACGGAGGACGGGTCTGAGCAGTTGTGTTGCGATGTGTGGCGGGTACGACGCGCCAATTGTTATTGTGTCGGGAGTTTGGTCGTGGAGAGTCTCCAGATCAATCTCCCTCTAGCGCAGCTTCGTTTGGTCGTGTTGGTCTTGGGTTTAACATTGCATCACCTCGCTCAACTGCCGTCGTCCTTCCTATTCCTAAGTTTTTTAAGTGAATAGGATTAATAAACTAGTGCGCTTTACCATCAACGCTTGCATCACTGCTTACTATCAGGAGGGATTGCAGTCAAGCACAAGCTTATAATAACAAAAAAAAAACTAGGTAAAATAAATAAATAAATATCTCTGGAACATATGAAGCAGGCCTACAGATAGATAGTTGTTCCGTGTCTGTCTGTTTGTGTATTTGAGTTTAAATGTTTGTAAGGGCACCCCCAATACAGGAGTAGTTCCTAGTGTGCAGCAATATTAATCTAATAACTCATTTAATGTCTGAACTTGAAAAAACACGATGATCCCTAAGTTTGTTTCGGCTTTTCTCCTCAGAAAAATGCCGGCTCCAGCTAGTTTAAAAAAAATATGACGTGTAAAAGTGATCAGTGATACTACTTGCATAATAAAGGATTTAATTAATTTAATTTCAAACTTTAACAAAAAAAAAAAAAGAAAAGAAAAGGTCTAAGCATAACTGTTGAAATTTAGCCCTGTTAAATTTAGATACTCCATAGACAATTATGTATAAACTGTCTATAAATTATCTAAACAGCCTATAAAAAACATGGCGGATAACAAAAATACGTCAATTTTAGTCAGATGCTGACTAATTTGACTGATATAGTCTTTTTCGTATCCATAATCTGTGATCTTACTATTACTACCTATTTGTCAATCTGCGAAGAAATATTTTATTTTAACATAACAAGAAATATATTATTTATTATTATTTTAATTCGCGCTAAATACTCTCCAGCGTTTGATGGTTTATTAATCGTTCGCACGTGTTCTTGGCAAAATTGCGGCGTCTCTCCCACAAAGGCCATTAATCAAGAATTGAATTGAATTGAATTGATTAATTTGACAGGACTCACATCATCATCATCATCATCTCCGCGTTTAGTCCCGGTTGCATCCGCGGCTTTCGCGTTGGAGCCCGGGGTCCGCTTTCCTGCTCAATCTCCTTTTCGCGCGATCGCGATTTCGCATCCTGTGGTGTCAGATTGTTGGCACGCATGTTATCTCTTACAACGTCAAGCCAGCACTACTACAGACTAATTTGACAAGACTATACTGATATTTATATTATGTTTGCTCAAAAACACCCAAATTTAAGCTAATTAAGCTTATTCTTGGACCACACCACGAGCTGCATGATGCATTAATCCTTGCTCACCACGACGGATCCTTAATATATGATCGCGGGTTCGCGCCGGTCACGCCACGGATCACTTTAAACTTGATCTACGCTCGATTCTTATTATTATAACTAGTTTTATGAGTAAAACCAAGGGTTCAAGAACATAACAAACATACCGAGCGTAAATATGCAGAGTTTTATGGTTAGACCAATAAGCACTTTTTAGTAACACTTGAACTACAAAAACTGTCCTTCGTCATCAACTTTTTTATCGTTTCACTGCTGGGCACTGGTCTTTTTTTTTATTTTTTTTATTTTATTTATATATTATAAACTAGCGCTTGACCGCAATCCCGCCTGATGGTAAGCAGTGACGCAATCGTTGATGGTAAAGCGCACTAGTTTATTAAGAGCCTATTCGCTCTAGCCTTGAAGACACTCAAATTGTAGTCCGACGGAAACACCGCCGCTGGCAAATTATTCCAGTCCCTCGATGTACGCGGTATAAAGGAGGAGGCGAAACGCTTCGTCCGGATCGTAGAGGTGTTAACAACGTAAGGGTGGAAACCAGCCGTACGACGGGTCGTCCGCTGGTGGAACGGAGATGGGGGAATTAAATCATGCAATTCCATCGCACACTCCCCGAAATGCATCCTATAGAACACCGAAAGGCTGGCTACTCTACGCCTGTGCTCTAGGCTTTGGAGACCAACTCGAGTTAGATCAGGGTCACCAATCAGCCTCTTTGCACGTCTCTCCACTGAATCCAAAGTGGCCAGGTGACACTTGGCAGCACCAGCCCAAATGTGGCTGCAGTACTCCACACACGAACGGACCTGTGCTTTGTATAACATTAGAAGCTGCCCAGGTGTGAAGTACTGCCGGACCTTTGCGATAACGCCAAGTTTCTTGGCAGCCACCTTAGCCTTGGACTCAATGAACCGCCCAAAGTTAAGGTCCGAGGAAATCTCAACTCCCAAAAGCTGAAGGCGGTCGGAACACTCCAAGGACACATTCCCAAAAGTAGGTCTCCTCTCAAACAGAGAAGGATTGAGCGTAATCACCACGCTTGCTCACTGTGGGTTGGCGATTTTCATCAAGATGCTTTCCTTCACCTTATGATCAGCTATTGGTGTCAAAGATATACTTAGAAAGTACATATAACTTAGATAGTTACATTGGTACTTGCCTGACCTGGAATCGAACCCGCACTCTCATACTTAAGAGGCTAGTGTTTTAACCACTAGGCTACCAAAACTTGAAACTACCCTTGATAAAGAGGTATTATGTAGATAAATAAAATACCAGACAGTATATAAAAATAATAAATATATATTTTCCCCGTGGGTGTCGTAAGAGGCGACTAAAGGAACTTTCTCCGGGGAAACGGGCAGCAGCGCTTCTCCTGTGGAATATCAAATTACTGCGAACCCCAACCCGCCTGCCAAGCGTGGGGATTATGGCTAACCCCCCCAAAGCAATGAAAGCCTTGGGGGAGGCCTTTGTCCGGCAGTGGACCTCTCCTCTCTCTCTAGTGACCTATGTATAAAAAAAAAATCAAAAGAACGATTCAAATTTCAAAAAATGTTGGTACTAAAATCAGCACTTTTTGAACGCCAATATTAGATAAAACAGTCCCCCCAAAACGCCTGCCCTTCGCCACTTCCTAGTGCTTTCGCTGGGAAGAAGAAGTGGGGGAACAAACTCCCCAGCAGTTCAGCTATCTGTTTATTAAAAGAAAAAAACAAATTACGTGGTTTTATACTATACTATGTACAGGAATGAACACAAGAAAACACAACAACAATGAAATTATATACTGTATGCCAACTCATCATCATCATCCCAGCGTTAATCCCAGTTGCATCCGCAGCTTTGGCGTCTGGGGTCCGCTTTACCAGTCCAACTGCTGATATGGCTAAACTTCGACATTTGCCGTAAAGCGACTGCCGTCTGACCTCCACAACCCGAAGGCGACATCGAAGCATTGCAGCTAGACCAATTGTTGGACTTTTGAGGGCTCCAACTACCCGTAACGACTGCCACTAGATGTTCGTATGGCAACCGGGACCAACGGCTTAACGTGCTTTCCGAGCCACGACCAGACCAGTGCAAATATTCATATCCATGCATACGAATATTTGCACTGTGCGGGGATCGAACCCGCGCCACCTTGCGCAGCGGCCGCGTCCGCTACCGCTACGCCACGGAGGCTGTCAATATACTGTATGCCAACTACCCACCCCAAAATACCAGCAATGCAAAAACAAAAAATAAAATATCATTACGATGGTAATGTAAATAAGTAAAAACTTATTACCCAAATAAAAGCCCCAGGTATAAAGGGCTTGACAACTCACATATTTATGCACTGAAAAAAGCAAATTATAGTTACTTATGAACTCACGTAACGTGTCAGTAAGCTGATTCCGGAGAAAGAACAAAAATATTGTCTTGAGATAATCAG
The DNA here is from genome assembly GCA_017933935.1 of Sesamia nonagrioides. Lineage (NCBI taxonomy): Eukaryota > Metazoa > Arthropoda > Insecta > Lepidoptera > Noctuidae > Sesamia > Sesamia nonagrioides. The sequence continues at coordinate 333,552 of JADWQK010000241.1, read as the reverse complement.
AGCGACCAGCTATTCTTATCATTTAAATAGTCATTTACGGAACAATTAAGTCGTGGTGGCTTAGTGGATAAAACACCAGCCTCTCAAGTACGAGTGTGCGGGTTCGATTCCAGGTCAGGCAAGTACCAATGTAACTTTTCTAAAGTTATATGTACTTTCCAAGTATATTTTGGACACCAATGACTGAAAGTGAAGGAAAACATCTTGCGGAAACCTGGACTTATATGTGTGAAATCACCAACCCGCATTGAGGAAGCGTGGAGATTACGCTCAATCCTTCTCTGTATGAGAGGAGACCTATACCCAGTAGTGGGACGATAAAAGGTTGATGATGCAGGCCAGCCTTTGAACAAAGCTCGAATTCGATTTGTGCTTTAAATGCATTGTAAGGCAAATCTAGTCAAGCAGAGGGTATTTTTTTTTTTTTTTTTTTTATTATAAGTCATAAACAAGCGCTTGACCGCAATCCCGCCTGATGGTAAGCAGTGATGCGATCATTGATGGTAAAGCGCGCTAGTTTATTAAGAACCTATTCACTCTAGCCTTGAAGACACTCAAATTGTAATGTGACGGAAACACCGTCGCTGGCAAATTGTTCCAGTCCCTCGATGTACGCGGTATAAAAGAGGAAGCGAAACGCTTCGTCCGGGTCGCAGTGGTATCAACAACGTAAGGGTGGAAACTCGCCGTACGACGGGTCGTCCGATGGTGGAACGGTGATGGGGGAATTAAATCATGCAATTCCCTTGCACACTCACCAGAATGCAACCTATAGAAGACCGAAAGGCTGGCTACTCTACGCCTGTGCTCCAGGCTTTGGAGACCGTTTCGAGTTAAGTCTGGGTCGCCAATCAGCCTCTTCGCACGCCTCTCCACTGAATCCAAAGTATCCAGGTGACATTTCGCAGCACCAGCCCAAATGTGGCTGCAGTACTCCACACACGAGCGGACCTGTGCTTTGTACAACATTAGAAGCTGCCCCGGTGTGAAGTACCGCCGGACCTTTGCGATAACGCCAAGTTTTCTAGCAGCCACCCTGGCCTTGGACTCAATGAACCGCCCAAAGTTAAGGTTCGAGGAAATCTCTACTCCCAAAAGCTGAAGGCGGTTGGTGCACTCCAAGGATACATTCTGAAAAGTAGGAGCCAAGGTGAACGGGCTCTTTTTGGCGGTGAAAAGACACGCCTGTGTTTTGGCGGCATTGAATGCTACAAGATTGGCTTTGCCCCATTCGGAGACTGCCTGTAGTGCAGCACTCGTACGCTCGACCATAGCCTCTCTTTCGGACCAGATTGCCTCCTTACTAGCCCGAGCTTCCGGCAGATATCTCTCCACAACTGTGCTGTCATCTGCATACCCATAGATACCGGGCATCAGCAGATCATTAATATGCAGCAGGAACAGAGTTGCAGAGAGAACAGACCTCTGAGGAACACCGGCATTGGTCGACATGGGCTCCGATGAGCATCCGTCGACAACAACTCGGAGGGACCGTTCAGTCAGGAAGTCTTTAACCCAGCCAGTCAGGCCAGCGGAAACGCCGTACGCTGGAAGTTTACTCAAAAGGCCAGCGTGCCATACCCGGTCGAAGGCCTTCGAGACATCAAGGGAGACGGCAATCGCTTCCCCATTTTTCTCGAGGGCCTCGCCCCACAAGTGAGTGGCATACACCAGTAGGTCCCCAGTTGACCGATTGCGCCGAAAACCGTACTGTCGGTCACTGAGGAGATCGTTACCTTCCAGGTAAGCCAAGAGGCGCGAATTCAATACACGCTCCATAATCTTGCAGAGTATGGAGGTTACCGAAATCGGCCGATAGTTGGTAGGATCGGCACGACTACCCTTTTGGGGCACGGGCTGCACGTTGGCAAGCTTCCAGGACTTGGGCACTATACCAGTCCCAAATGAGAGGCGATACAGGCGCGTCAATACAGGAGACAACTCGGGCGCACATGCCTTAAGAACAATCGCTGGTATACCATCTGGACCACTAGTCTTATTCACGTCCAGACGACACAGTGCTCTCAGGACCTCCTTGTTCCTAATGCGAACCTCCGGCATTGAAGCTCCGCAATGAGGTAAATTAGGTGGAGCAGCACTGCCAGTATCAAGACGCGAACTATGGGCAAAGAGAGATGCAAAGAGACCTGCTTTCTCTCTCGCCATATGGGCCAGTGTTCCATCAGGCCTCACCAGCGGAGGCAGTGTGGGTCGACAGAAGTTCGCCTCGACCGATTTGGCAAGGGACCAAAAAGATCTGCTACCGGATGGTTGCGCAGATAGCTTGTTGCCAATATGGGTAATACGGTCGAAGCGAGCCCTCTTAAGCGCCTTTTTGTAGGACTTGGCAGCACGGTTAAAGGCTCTCTTCTTTGAGCTTAGATCCGGATCCGGTATATTGTTATAAAAAGTTATACCAAGCCCGACAAAAGAGTTATGAACTTTTTGAAGTCGGTGAGAAGGTGTATAGGCTTAAGAAGAAGAAGAACATATTTTAAGTATATACTAGCTTTCCGCCCGCATGGAATTATATATACTAGCTTTCCGCCCGCATGGAATTATATATAATAGCTTTCCGCCCGCATGGAATTCGGTTATATCGTGCTTTTTAGATTTCCGTCGGGAACATTTTTTTTTTTCAACAAAAGGTAGTCTATGTCCTTTCTCAGGGTCTAAAGATTGTCTGTGCCAAATTTGATTAAAATCGGTTGAGAGGTTTAAGCGGGAAAGCATAACAGACAGACAGAGTTACTTTCGCATTTATAATATTAGTACGGATTTTACTTATTTAAGCATTACCTACGTCACATTCCAGTGTACACAGTAGAGTGATTCCGTAACACACTATCAGTATCAATGGGTTCCATTTTGACAGTTCAACAACATTCATTGCGTTATTTAAGTTGTTGAGAAGATACATTTTTCTAAAAATGGAGCAATGGATTAACGGTATGCTTCAAAATGATTCCAATTGATAGTAATAACATTTTAAGCAATTAGGGTGTAGACTTACCTCCATCATATCACACAGGTTCAGTTGAAAACCAGTGTCAGGCATTAGTTATCTGGTATTTTTGCTAAACTGGGCATTTTAGAAGCAGCCAGTAGAAAAGTAAAAGTAAATCATGCGAGGGAATTGCATGATTTAATTCCCCCTTCTCCGTTCCATCATCGAGTTTCCACCCTTACGATGTTAACACTACTACGATCCGGACGAAGGTATGCTAGTGGCACGGTAAATTCTACCTGCGAGATGTAGAATTCGTATGACGTTCGCATGAGGCGTTTGTTGATACCGCTACAATTGTCATCATCGTCCCAGCGTTAATCCCAGTCTCATCCGAAACCTTTTCAGCTTTGGAGTCTGGGGTCCGCTTTACCAGTCCAACTGCTGATATGGCTAAACTTCGACATTTTCCGTGAAGCGACTGCCGTCTGACCTCCATAACCCGAAGGCGACATCGAAGCATTGAAGTTAGACCAATTGTTGGACTTTTGAGGGCTCCAACAACCCGTAACGACTGCCACTAGATGTTCGTATGGCAACCGGGACTAACGGCTTAACGTGCTTTCCGAGGCACGACCAGACCAGTGCAAATATTCATATTCATGCATACAAATACTTGCACTGTGCGGGGATTGAACCCGCGCCACCCTGCGCAGCGGCCGCTTCCGCTACCGCTACGCCACGGAGGCTGTCATACCGCTACAATTGTATTATAGACTTTATTTATTTATTATGGCACACCAACGACATCTTTACGATAATAGTACTATAAAAAGCAATCACAGGTCTTCAGGTTTGTATAAAAACATCACTTACAGGCATGCACAACACTTACAATAAGAGATCTTAATTATTCTATTTAACAATACATAGGAACACCTAACACTTCAGATTACATTGCAAATCCAAGGTAAAATAATAAAATTGAATAATACAGTAAAAATAACACACGTAAGTAGCATCACAGTGAGACATTACAACCCCAAAAAATAATAGTACAAAACAAAATCATAACCCTCCTTTTGCTTTGCCGTAGTCGGGTAATAATTCCTCATTAGGTAGGCTGGCACATATGGAGGGACGAAACAAAAAATCATAGAAATGTCGGAATCAAAACGAAAAGAGAAAAACAAATAATCATTACAATTATCGTGAACCCAATTAAACTTAATAATTAAAATTAAATAATATTGAATCATATTATTATTATATTTTAATAATATTTAATATTGAATGAGGAGATCCGCAGAAGAACCAAAGTCACCGACATAGCTCTGCGAGTCGCTAAACTTAAGTGTCAGTGGGCAGGGCACATTGCTCGTAGAACCGATGGCCGATGGGGCAATAAGGTTCTGGAGTGGCGGCCACGTACTGGAAGACGCAGCGTAGGGAGGCCCCCAACAAGGTGGACCGATGACCTGGTGAAGATCGCGGGAAGTCGATGGATGCGGGCAGCACAAGACCGGTCAGCGTGGAAAGCCTTGGGGGAGGCCTTTGTCCAGCAGTGGACATCTATAGGCTGAAGAAGAAGAATATTGAATCATCATCAACCTTTTTATCGTCCCACTGCTGGGCACAGCAGGTCTCCTCTCATACAGAGAAGGATTGAGCGTAATCACCACGCTTGCTCAATGCGGGTTGGCGATTTCAGACTTAAAATCCAGGTTTCCTCAAGATGTTTTCCTTCACCTTCAGTCATTGGTGTCCAAGATATACTTAGAAAGTACATATAACTTTAGAAAAGTTGCATTGGTACTTGCCTGACCTGGAATCGAACCCGCGCACTCATACTTGAGAGGCTGGTGTTTTAACCACTAGGCCACCACGACTTAATGATATTCAATAACTATTCATAAATAAAATAAATTCAAATAATATGTATGTTTAAAATTGCAGTTTTGGTATTTGTTTTATTAAAGTGGACAATATTTTTATGATATAGGCAGCTGATTGCAGGACCATTTTTTAATTTTAGATTTAAATATTGGCACACTTTTAAATACGCAAATAATACACCCATCGGTACCAGCCCTAAAGAAATCAGAAATATTCATGATAACAAAATATTCGTATCTTTCGACCTTCATAATAGGCACTAATTTGAATTAATTTCAATATGTTTTTTTAGAAAACACAATGTCTCCTTGTCCTTCGTTTAATTTAGTCAAAAAAAAAGGCAAAGACAGTTCAATCTAGGTTAAAATAAATGTCAACAAGGACGAACTGGTTTTATTGGGAGTTTTAATTTGGGAATTTAAATAATGATAATGTGTATGGTAATGCGAGAATTCTTCAATTATATGAGTACTAATTGCGCCCCGCGGTTTCACGCCCGTAAGTTTTGGTCCCGTAGGAATATCGAGATAAGAATTATCCTATATGTTATTCCTGGTTATACCTATCTGTTTGCCAAATCTCATCTAAATCCGGTTAGTAGTTTTTGCGTGAAAGGGTAACAAAAGTACATCCATACTCACATTCACAACTTTCACACTTATAATATACTAGCTTTACTGCTGCTACCAATGCAACTTAGGCAAGTACCAATGTAACTTTTCTAAAGTTATACGTACTTTCTAAGTATATCTGGTCACCAATGACTGAAGGTGAAGGAAAACATCTTGAGGAAACCTGGACTTTAACTCTGAAATTACCAACCCGCATTGAGCAAGCGTGGTGATTATGCTCAATCCTTCTCTGTATAAGAGAACTGTGCCCAGGAGTGGAATGATAAAAAGGTTGATGATGACTGCTGCTACAGCGGCTTTAAGACATGTGAGATCTACCAACACGCACTCGGCCTGCTTGTACCGCTACGACCCTCTCGTTGAGAGGAGATCTGTGTCCCACCAGTGAGAAGATCGTAAGCTGATTATGGTTTTTAGTGTATGGTAATGCGGACAAAGCATTCATTATATCAGCCTGTACCTAATAGTTTTTACAATGGTATGATTAACGGAGCGGCGGCCACGTACCGGAAGATGCAGCGTAGGGAGGCCCCAACAAGTTGGAAAGATGACCTGGTGAAGGTCGCGGTAAGCCGATAGATGCAGGCAGCACAAGACCGGTCATCGTGGAAAGCCTTGGGGGAGGCCTTTAGTCACTCCTTTAGGCTGAAAAAGAAGACATGATTTGATGATGATGATTATATCCACTACACGTATGTGTTACGCGCAGGGAACACGTACACACAGGGCCGTCTATAGGTAACCTATTTGGAGGCCTAGGGCCCTAAGGATCACGGAAGACAATAAAAGAAACATACTAGTATTTCATAACTAGATCGGCTATATTATTACAAATACAACCAAGTTGACAGCCTCCGTGGCCTAGCGGTAGCGGACGCGGCCGCTGCGCAAGGAGGCGCGGGTTCGATCCCCGCACAGTGCAAATATTTATATGCATGAATATGAATATTTGCACTGGTCTGGTCATGCCTGGGAAAGCATGTTAAGCCGTTGGTCTCGGTTGCCATACGAACATCGAATGGCAGTCGTTACGGGTTGTTGGAGCCCTCAAAAGTCCAACAATTGGTCTAACTGCAATGCTTCGATGTCGCCTTCGGGTTGTGGAGTCGCTTCACGGAAAACGTCGAAGTTTAGCCATATCAGCAGTTAGACTGGTAAAGCGGACCCCAGACTCCAATGCTGAAAAAGCTTCGGATGCGACTAGGATTAACGCTGAGATGATGATGATGATGACAACGCAACACCAAGACATTGAGTTCTAATATTGCTTATAATGGAACAACTGTTGCAAAGAATGTTTTTTATAAGAGCCGGATGGGGCTCCCGAAGATCACGGACCCCGAGAACTTGCGCTGAGTGCCCAATGGAAAACAAGGGCCTGTGAAACCGTACTGGTTGTACAGGCGACTTTGGTGTTTCAGTGCTTAGATGACGTCCATGGACACAACAAAAGAAATACCATCAGAGCAAACAATAAAGCAAAAAAAGCCTACGGGACCCTGAAAACATAATTCAGATGTGACATTCCTCTCACATACTTTACATTAACATGTAATTTGAATTTATGACTTCATGCGTATATTATGTTTTTATTATTTTATATTCCTGCTAACATATATTAGGAGCAGCTTGTCTGGTTTGTAAAAATCTCACCGTTTAAACTTATATTTTATTTTATGTTTCAAATTTACGTTATTTCTAGTTAAACAAGCATCAACTTTATTTTATTGGTAACTAGCTTTCCGCCCGCGGCTTCGCCCGCGTGGAGTTCGGTTATATCGCGCTTTTTAGATTTCCCTCGGGAACATCAAATTTTTCCGGGATCAAAGGTAGCCTATGTTCTTTCTCGGGGTCTAAAGATTGTCTGTGCCAAATTTCATCAAAATCGGTTGAGAGGTTTAAGCGGGAAAGCGTAACAGACAGACAGACAGACAGACAGACAGACAGACAGAGTTACTTTCGCATCCATACTAATATTATAAATGCGAAAGTAACTCTGTCTGTCTGTCTGTCGGTCTGTCTGCAGTCAAGCACTTTATAATTATTATAAAAAAAGAAAAATTAGGGGAGTTCCTACATGTTCTGCAAATTGTCCGCTACTGACTAGTTGTAGGTCATAGGTTTGAACCCCATCTAGCAATTTCATCATCATCATCATCAACCTTTTTATCGTCCCACTGCTGGGCACAGGTCTCCTCTCATATAGAGAAGGATTGAGAGTGATCACCACGCTTGCTCAATGCGGGTTGACGATTTCAGACTTAGTACAGGTTTCCTTAAGATGTTTTCCTTCACCTTCAGTCATTAGTGTCCAAGATATACTTAGAAAGTATATATAACTTTGGAAAAGTTACATTGGTACTTGCCTGACCCGGAATCGAACCCTTGCACTCATATTTGAGAGGCTGATGTTTTAACCACTAGGCCACCACGACTTCTTCTGGCAATTTACTTTGTGTAAATTATTTCATCGCACTGCTTTCAAACGGTCAAGGAAAACATCGTGAGGAAACCGACAAGTCCTAAAGCTGAAAATTTCGTGAGGAAACCGACAAGTCCTACAGCTAAAAAATTCGTGAGGAAACCGACAAGTCCTACAGCTAAAAAATTCGTGAGGAAACCGACAAGTTCTACAGCTAGAAATGTCGTGAGGAAACCGACAAGTCCTACAGCTAAAAATTTCGTGAGGAAACCGACAAGTCCTATAGCCAAAAATTTCGAAGACATGCGACATCTAACAACTTGCACTGGGCCGACTGCTGGTAATCCTGTCAAAGATCTACGAGTGACAGCCAGGACCGAGGGCTCTACGTGCTTTCCTAGCCACAGAATGGTCTCACTATCTAATGATGCCAACCCATCCAAATACCAGGCGCGGCAAGCGTAGCTTAACCTGATCAATTGATCCGTACGGCTATTATTATTACCTACGAGCCCACGCAAACTAGGCGTGGAACATTACTCGTTCGATGCAACGTTTCTATTTGATGCACTTGACCATGCACCCGGCGACCTCGGCGCGTCCTTCCAAGATCCTTTGATCTTTACATTTCAATATACAACGTTATTTTTTTGTTTATGAGAAACCTGAATATGGTTTGTTCAGAATAAGCGACTGAATCCATTCCAATCATTTTTACACCATGTTATATTTTTTCCCAAATACATTTAGAAATTGTTGCGGTGTGGTTACCGAGCGCGCCACCCAGCTTACGCTAGATCATAGTACCTGCGCATACCCGAGCAACAGCTGATGCTACAGGTCAACGCACTGCTCGCCCGAGTGGAGCGTATTTTTACAACCAAGCAGGATAACAAGCTTATAACTTTGCGGTTTTTCATGATATTTTTGGAAAGTTTGTACATAGATTCTTTACATTAAAATATTAGACACGTGTTTAGGGTTTCGCCTATACAAAAAATAATGTTGTAGGTATTAGTTTTGTTTATGAATACGTGAACTGAAGTTAGTATACTGTGGCGTCGATAAAATACCGTTTATTCGTTACCGGTTGTGAGACCTAAGCAATTTTTACTACCAAGCATAAGCGCCCTAAACTTAAGTGCGACTAGGACGAAATTGGGCTTAAAGTAAAACCGATTGGATCCTACTTAACGCATGACGCTATCCAATTAGGACAACAGTGGGACAGAACGGACTAGTTAGATAAAAGCAGAAAAGTTGTGATGATAATCCAGTGGGAACGGCCTCGATTTACGAGGTCGTGGGTTCTTTAACGGTGAAGGAAAACACTGTGAACGTGCATGTGGAACCCATACTAGGCCTGCGTGGTGGGTAACGCTGGATAACCCCCTCCCATTTACAGAAAGGAAGTCTGTCTCTCAGTAGCGGCGACATTAAAACCTTTTTGGCCAAATTTTGATTTAGACCAAAGAGAATATACCTAATCATAGATTTTAAGTCTTTTTTGGCTAAACTTCGATATTTTCCATTGCATTTCAGTTAGACCAATTTGTTGGACTTTTTGAGGGCTAAAACAACCCGTAACGACTGCCATTAGATGTTCGTATGGCAACCGGGACCAACGGCTTAACGTGCTATCCGAGGCACCACCAGACCAGTGCAAATTCATATTCATGCATGTATATTTGCATTGGCAGCGGCCGCGTGTGCTACCGCTACGCCACGGAGGGTGTCAACATTCGTTGTGAACATTCTAACATTATAAGAATTACTTAGAACAGTATGGATAGCCCTTAAAAGTCCAATAATAAGTCTAACCACAATACTTCGGTATCGCCGCCGGGTTGTGGATGTCAGACGGCAGTCGCTTCACGGTAAATATCGAAGTTTAGCCAAAATCAGCAGTTAGACTGGTAAGAGCGAGCCCCAGACTCCAAAGCTGAAAAGGCTTCGGATGCAACTGGAATTAACGCTGTGATGATGATGATGAGTGTGGATAGCATGGATCAAACCGACGCTATCCAGGCCTTACAAGGCCTGGATAGCGTCGGTTTGATTTGATTGTATTGTGGCGCGGATGAGACCATACAGAACAATAGGGATGTATCCAAGCTATGAAAATCAAAAAAATAATTAGTCCGTCTTATAGATAATAAAAAAAATTAAGAACCGTGTTTATTATTTTGTCGAAATTACAAAAAACTACTGAGATATAGCGTATTAAAGTTACGGAGTGGGGGCTAATTACGTCACGCTGTGTTATATTTTGTTGCACGGCGTGACGTCATGCGACATTTCAAATCTATATATCTTCCCAAGTATTTGAATGAAAGAAAAAATAAAAAATACGTGTTCAATATTTTTTATAAATCTATCTGATGGACATTAAATATTTTTTTAGGATACAACCCAATTACATTATAATTATTAGAGCATTGAATAGTCGATAAAGGACTATCATTAGAAACTGATATTAAAATATGCAGCCTCTGTATTTAATAACAATTCTAGATGTTGATTTGACCTTATCTTGCCTCATAACCTTTATTATTTAAAAGGTTTATGCTCTTATCCGGTTCTAAGTAGGTAGCTAAACGCTGTTGGAAAATCTATTTTCGATAACAAATATTTCTATGTTGTTATTTATATTTACACTAGTAATTGTCCACGAGTTCGTCCACGTCAATTTCTGTTATTATGATCGCGGTAAAGAAGTGTTATATTATGTTCGTTTGATTACTTGAACGGTTTACGCAGCGCACGCAAAGAAAGCCCTCAAAGATGATTAATTTTCCCGTTTTTTTAACTTTATTGTTTCACCGCAAAGTCGCCTGATGTTACCATCAGGGCACTTGATGAATGAAGTGATGCAATCGTTGATGGTAAAACGCGCTAGTTTATTAAGAGCCTATTCACACTAGTCTGATGGAAACACTGCAGCCCCCAATTTTTTGTAGTCCAATGGAACCGACGGAATTTGCAATTATTTTCTTCGCTGTTTTTAGTCACAGCCTTACGTTACATAGCCTAAAGCCATCCTCGGCATATGGACTACCCCAAAATCTTTGTTTCAGCTAATATGGCCGGCCCATTGCGATATTACTCGTAGAACCGATGACCGTTGGAGTAGACGTGTTCTTGAGTGGAGACCGAGAATCGTTAGGCGTAAGGTGGGACACCCTCAGACTAGGTGGAGCGAGGATCTTCGCAGGATGGCTGGTAGTAACTGGATAAGAGTTGCCGAAAATCGAGTTGAATGGCGTGAAATAGGAGAGTGAACTTCTGTGGGTTGATGATTTGATGATGACGATCTTTGTTTCCATAACTTGCAATAGTTTGTACGGGGATAATCACCAATTGGTGACTCATTCAATTAAACATATCAAGTGGGCCTCTGCGAGCTGGCTTCGGCCCGTCGTAGGCTTCCTTCCAACGGTCCGGGACACCAGAGTCTTCAAATATATTAGCACATAAGCATTAAATTACCGATATATGTTCCCACTACTGGGACACAGGCTTTATCTCGGCGAGAAGGAGCGGGGCCATAATCTACCACGCGAGCGTAGTGTGGTAAGTTCCGATCCCATGTTTTCTTGGTTATAAACTATCATCATCATCTCAGCGTATAGTTCCGGTTGCATCCGAAGTTTCGTTTGGAGAAGGCATAATTGAGTTATTTTTGATTGATTATAATTATGTATATTTTAGAGACATTAATACGGAGTTTTTAATATTTCTACGAATGTAATACCTCATATTATCATAAGCATAATTAGCCTATGGCGTTCTTAATGATTGAGTTGGATGCAGCTGGTCCACGCGTTATGTTCGTGAACAAACGCCGTCGCGTCGGTTGAGATAGGGCTTATATATTAGCCTCTAAATATCAGACTTTATTTCTAATTTTTTATTTTGAATCGATACTTTTTTAATACATTGTTCACACATAGAAGCAACAAGAATAAGGTACTACATGTGTTTTAAATAAATAAATAAATTAAGTTTATTTCATATTACAGCTTTTTGATTTACTGACCCGCTATTTAATTCTAATTTTGACTGTTCAATGCTCCCTGTAAATGGTTTAATTGGAATAAGTAAGAGTTGACTGGCCTCCTAACCCTATAAAAACTTCGGGTTTGAGTTTTCCACTATAAGAGAAAATATGTTATATTTTTTTTTGTTATATTTTAGTTCTTAATATTCTATTACTTATAACCTTCGTATGATTGCGTTTGTGATGTAAGTATGTAATGAAGAAAGTGATCGAGATATTCAATTAATCCAATTCAGACGGAAAAATATAAAAAATAGCATTATTTAATTCTTAATTAAAACTGGTTGTTGGTTCTTCCCTATGAAAGAACCATCAACCAGTTATAACATCGTGTTTTTCATTTCCGCTGATAATTTGGCCGCCATATTGGCAATCCATTAAAATGCCAATTATTTCATGAGTACACTTATTTACGTTCGAAAATTGTGAAGCGAATTAATTTATACAATTTTTTGACTAGCATTGTGCTGTTGGTTCGTCTTTTATAGAAAAATATACAACGTGTAACATAAAGGGTATATAATGATGACTATTGGGCTGTTATTAATGAGGTAAAAATCTCAAACTCTCCTATCCCCAAAAACTTTGGAAGCTATACAACGTGTAACAAAAGGGTATATACATACCAAGGGCATGGCATCTTTAGATGATATCATACGATATTGGAAGGGTTTTTTAATCCTATCTCTTTGTGTTAGGAAGTTATGAGGAAAAACACCGCCTGTGATAGGCTACTATCATACTAGTCGCACAGAGATATTGAAGACATTTATCGGATTTTGCCAATTAACGTGACGGGTAACGAGTAGTTATTAACGTATGTAGTGTGCTGCCACGTTTGTGATGATTTTATTTTAAGAAACACACGAAACCGAAAATTTTGTACCAATTTTTTGAGTATTTTATTTTGAGTTGAAACCCTTCCGATATCGTATGATATCATCTAAAGATGCCATGCCTTGGTATGTATATACCCTTTTTGTTACACGTTGTATAGCTTCCAAAGTTTTTGGGGATAGGAGAGTTTGAGATTTTTACCTCATTAATAACAGCCCAATAGTCATCATTCATCATTTCAGCCAAAAGACGTCCACTGCTGGATATAGGCCTCCCTCATAGATGTCCATGACGTCCGGTCGTGCGCCTCCATCAGCCCAATAGTCACTATATGCCCATTGATGTTTTTTTTAAAGATTTAATTGCTTACCCCCCCGTAGGTTTATTCCAAGTTAGAATTGCAAAATAGGGTCGTCCATAACTGATGTGGATGTATTATTTATTACATACTTATCTGCCTACTTCCTGTCTCGTCATTGTCCTAGTGCTTTCAAGGGTAGCAGTAACTGGGCATGAGATCCTAGGTTAGATACCCAAGTCGGGTAGTGTTTTGGGCTTTTTCTTAGTGGATTTCTCAATGGCATCTCGGCGTTTAGATTTATGCGCGGTTGATAACAATAAACTCGCTCCATATTATACGGTTTTTTTTTTTATAATTATAAACTAGTGCTAGACCGCAATACCGCCTGGTGGTCAGCAGTGATGCAATCGTTGATGGTAAAGCATGCTAGTTTATTAAGATATTCAGTCTAGCCTTAAAGAAACTTATATTGTAGTCAGACGGAAACGCCGTACGACGGGTCGTCTGATGATGGAACGGAGAATAAAAATTAATATGAAATTTACACATCTGCCTATGCTTTCGTGGATTAAGGCCGATCGATTCTCTATAAAACTAACTGTCAACTGTCAAAATATGTACATCAGATCGTTCGGCCAGTTGAAATAGGGAGGCTGATGCGCCAGGCTTTAGTGACGAATTTGTGAAGAATAAAGATGCCAGTCAAAGAATTTGTGACAGAATATTTCGAAAGTTTGAAGTGTATCGGAATGTATCCAAACGTCAAACATGTAAATGTCAAGATGACATAATTGTCATCGACACACTGGGATTTGGCACCGCGCACTCACGAACGCACTGTTAAAAGCGTATACTAATATTAATCTTTTTCCTGTACAATTATTAATAGTTTTACCAAAATAAACCTCTTTAACAGCTGAAGACTTTTTACTCAACCAACAACGATACAAGAAGCATTTATTTATGGCCGAACGATCTGATATCAGAACGTTATTTTTGTTCGTTACTGGAATCTCCATAACTGAGGACCTTAGAGAAACTGTTACTGAATAAAGATTTAGTGACGATTTTGTGAGAAACAACCAATGCTTTAATTTTTCTCGTAATGCCACCGATTAAAAGTAAAATGAATTTTGGTTACGGGAACATCAGGACGTTCGACCAATGTAATCTCCATAACTGAGGACCTGAGAGAAACCATTAACAATTAAAGTTTTAGTGACGAGACTGAATCGCATAATTATCTCTTTATTTTAATTTCTGACATACATAGTGTCCATCCTAGAGGATACACCTAATACACAACAAACAAACAATCAATGCTAGAGCATTAGTTGTAATGACAGCTCACACCACGACTACTTCATCTAAGTTGACACGTTGAGATGGTTACAGAGTTGTACTGCTTCTGATGTTATATGTCATCGCTTGCCACTTCATCTATTCTTCTTCTACAGTCTATAGAGTCCACTGCTGCTCAAAGGCCTCCCCCAAGGCTTTCCACAATGACAGGTCCTCTGCCCCATCGGCTTCCCGAATTTATCTTAAAAATATGAAGGGAATTCAATTACTTCCCGTTTCCGGCTCAATAGAGCAATTATGAGTAACTCCATTTTAAATGCGAGCACAAACAGACAGACGGCTGGACTGAGCATATATTATTATATGCATGCGATCCCATTTGCAGTGGCTCTGTTGATTTTTCCGATTAAGCGCAATGCAGATAGGTAGTATTTTGTCCGAAGGGTTCCGTGAGCCGTAGAACCTTCCCATTAATTTACCTATCTAGAAACTTTAACATAAGTCGTGGTGGCTTAGTGGTTAAAACAGCTGCCTCTCAAGTATGAGAGCGCGGGTTCGATTCCAGGTCAGGCAAGTACCAATGTAACTTTTCTAAAGTTATATGTACTTTCTAAGTATATCTTGGACACCAGTGACTGAAGGTGAAGGGAAACATCTTGAGGAAACCTGGACTTTATAAGTCTGAAATCGCCAACCCGCATTGAGCAAGCGTGGTGATTACGCTCAATCCTTCTCTGTATGAGAGGAGACCTGTGCCCAGTAATGGGACGATAAAAAAAGTTGATGATGATAGAAACTTTGCGGAAGGAGGAGTTACTTTCGTCGTATGGCGAGTCTCCACCCTTACGTTATTGACACCACTGCCATTCGGACGAAACGTTTCGCCTCCTCTTTTATACCGCGTACATCGGGGGACTGAAACAATTTTCCAGCGGCGGTGTTTCCATCAGACTACAATTTAAGTGTCTTCCAGGCTAGAGTGGATAAGCTCTTTTTTATATATATATTATAAACTAGCGCTTGACCGCAATCCTGCCTGATGGTAAGCAGTGACGCAATCGTTGATGGTAAAGCGCACTAGTTAATTAAGAGCCTATTCACTCTAGCCTTGAAGACACTCAAATTGTAGTCCGACGGAAACACCGCCGCTGGCAAATTGTTCCAGTCCCTCGATGTACGCGGTATAAAGGAGGAGGCGAAACGCTTCGTCCGGATCGTAGTGGTGTTAACAACGTAAAGGTGGAAACCAGCCGTACGACGGGTCGTCCGCTGGTGGAACGGAGATGGGGGAATAATAAACTAGCGCGCTTTACCATCCACGATTGCATCATTGCTTACCATCAGGCGGGATTGCGGTAAAGCACTAGTTTATAATTTATATAAAAAAAAGTTTATTTTACCTATTGTCCAAGTAAAAAAAGTGTAAGTTCCAACATGATACCCTCAAACGAAAGCATTTCTTCTTCTTCAGCCTATAGAGGCTGAAAAAGAAGAAATGCTTTCGATTAAAAACTTACACTTTTTTACATGGTTTTTACATACAGTGGATCTCTAGATCCACTGGTGGATAAAGGCCTCCCCCAGGGCTTTCCACAATGTCCGGTCTTGTTCCCGCATCTATGAAATTTAAAGCAAATTGCTAATCCATTGCTCTATATGTTTGAAAATTGTGTCTGCTCAACAACATTGATAACGCAATGAATGTTGTTGTACTGTCAAAATGAAACCCATTGGTTCTGATAGTATATTAATTACCCTGCAGGTTCACTGGTTAACGTCAAGTTGAGACGATATGAGTAGTTTAAAGTATTACCTACATGTTGGTTCATCATCATCAGCCTCTACTCGACCACTGCTGGACATAGGTCACGCCAACAAGCTCGATCCTGAGCAGTTCTCAGCCAGCCACTACTAGCCACCTTTTTTTTGTTGTCGTCGCTCCATCTCGCCCAAGGGCGTCCTACGCTACGTTTGCTGAGACGCGGTCACCACTCGAGGACTCGTTTACCCCAATGGTTGTCGGCCCTGCGGTATATGTGACCAACCTATTGCCACTTCAGCTTGCTAATCCTCTCAGCGGTGACTTTGGTCCTCTGTCGGATCACCTCATTTCTGATACGGTCCTTCAGAGAGACGCTCAACATAGCCCGCTCCATAGCTCATTGAGCGGCTTTAAACTTATGGACTAGTCTGACCGTTAGTGTCCACGTCTCGGCTCCGTAAGTCATGACGGGTAGGACGCACTGGTTGAAGATTTTAGTCTTCAAACATTGGGGTATGGGCGACGAAAATATGGTTATCGTATGTGTATCGTTTGCCAGTTAGGAGTAACATGCATAATTATTAAACAGGAGCATTTATAGTCCTGGTAAAATGTCCCCACTACTGAGACATAGTCCTCGTCTATGCAAGAAGAAGTGGGCCGTAATACACAATGCGAGCTCTGATTCCCTCGGATAATTATGGCCTATTCGTCTGCCCTTTCAACTTCTTTGATCTCACATGTTTTCGAAATTTAGTTCTAAGACATGCCGCAAATAAATAAAATAAAGAGTTGAAATGAAGAGTTTGTTTGTTTGTATGTTTGTTTGTTTGAACGCGCTAATCTCAGGAACTACTGGTCCGATTTGAAAAAATCTTTTTGCGTTGGACAGCCCATTAATTCACGAATATATAATATCACGCTGCGACCAATAGGATTGGAGCATAACTAACTCCACGCGAATATGCGGATAAATCACACAGATTGAGTTAGCCCCAAAGTAAGTGCGAGACTTGTGTTATGGGATACTATCTCAACGATATTTATAATAGATACGTATATAGATAAACACCCAAGAGAAAGGTCAATCAGGAAAACATCGTTTTCCATCATGACCTGGCCGGGGATCGAATCCGGGGCCTCCGCGTCAAGGCGTTTTGACCGCTGAGCCAAGGAGGACGACAAATGCAATTTGAATTGAAACTGTAATGGTAATGGTCCAGCTTCGCCTATGAGAAATGGTAAAAATATAAACTTTACGGTTTCAGCCGACGGAACCTTTTGTCTTGAACACCAATACTTGACCATTTTTTTCGGCAATTGATTGCCTGAAGCAAATAAAGTAAATGAAGTCCGATTGAATTTGTGATCAGCTCTCACCAATTTGTACCTTGTTTACTCACACATAGTCGGCACTAAAGAGTAGCTATATGAGCTATTTACCTATAAAATCATCATAATTTTCGATTGTTTATGTTGATATGTTTCGATGCTTTTTGTTGCGGGTGGGGGTGACCTGTCACTGTGGAAAGCCTTGGGGGAGGCCTTTATATACATTATGATATGTGAAGGGTGCCTGGATGATATTGCATTAGCGGTAAGGCAGTATGTATTTTGTAGTGCTGAATGTATTTTTCACGAATACAAATACAAATCTTTTTATTCGTCAATGCTGGTGTACAATACAAAAGGTGTTAGAGTTACAGGAAGTTCGCTACATTGTGCCTGTGAGCATAGGAAAATTATATTAAGCGATAATTACTTATATTCTATTAACCTATTATTATGTATATAATACTATCACATTTCCATCATCATCCCAGCGTTAATCCCAGTCGCATCCGAAGCCTTTTCAGCTTTGCAGTCTGGGGTCCGCTTTTACCAGTCCAACTGCTGATATGGCTAAACTTCGACATTTTCCGTGAAGCGACTGCCGTCTGACCTCCACAACCCGAAGGCGACATCGAAGCATTGCAGTTAGACCAATTGTTGGACTTTTGAGGGCTCCAACAACCCGTAACGACTGCCACTAGATGTTCGTATGACAACCGGGACCAACGGCTTAACGTGCTTTCCGAGGCACGACCAGACCAGTGCAAATTCATATTCATGCATACAAATACTTGCACTGTGCGGGGATCGAACCCGCGCCACCTTGCGCAACGGCCGCGTCCGCTACCGCTACGCCACGGAGGCTGTCCATAATACTATCACATTTATATACTACTAATTCCATCACTTATAATCCATCCATTATTCATTGCTTACCATATAAAATAGTTTTTTTTTTAAATTTACATTAATTATTTGGCCTTCTTACTCTATTTATATATAGTAATGTTGTTCTCTATTGTAATTATAATTATTTCTACTATATATTATAATGTATGTATATTTATATAGCTGTTTCGAAAACTTTAGTAATTATATACCTAATACTGTTATTTTTTAAATCTAAATTAATGATATGACTTACGTTTTTTTATAATTATAAACTACTGCTTGACCGCAATCCCACCTGATGGTAAGCAGTGATGCAATCGTTGATGGTAAAGCGCGCTAGTTTATTAAGCCTATTCACTGAAAAAAAAAAACTGAGTGGATAGGAAGGAAGACGGCAGTTGAGCGAGGTGATGCAATGTTAAACCCAACGATGCTGCGCCAGAGGGAGATTGATGTGGAGACCCTCCACGACCAAACTTCCGACACAACAACATTTGCCGCATCGCATCCGGCACACATCGCAAAACAACTGCTCAGACCAGCAGGGTAATTACGTAACACACTATCAGTAGCAATGGGTTTCATTTTGACAGTTCAACAACATTCATTGCGTTATTTACGTTGTTGAGCAGACAAGTTTTGGAACATATGGAGCAATGGAATAGCCATTTGACCCAAAATGATTCCAACTGATATTAATAGTGTGTTACGTAATTGGTTTGCCGTCCTCCGTACGGCTTCACCAGACTTCATGCTGGAACACGACGAATCGCTTGGCGGTAAGATTTTATTTCCTAGACATAACCACGTAGGTATAGTTATACGAAAATAAGATTGACATCCTGGTGACATCCTAAGCGATGACGGTAAAGACATGCCAGCTGTCATATCAGTTGGTACACTTACGAGCAAAACCACGTAACTTGGTATCGGAAAAAACGATTCTTCACCAGAAAATAAAAGAAGGACGGCAGTAACTCATTAAATTCCGCAGTTTATTGTAGCAAAATTCTTTGGGTTGCTGAAAGAAAAAGCAAAGTGACGTAGAAATAAAAATTTTTGTGTCAGGAAGGAGTTTGAAGCGGGCGCAGTTTTTGCGTTAACAACTTGGACCATTCGTCTTGGCGCAATGCATGGGAAAAGTTAGTGACAGATCGGTACAGTGGCGAGGAAATTGAAAGCCCTGCTCGATTTTTTTAAAGAGATATTGGAGGTTGCTTTATTGAATTTTGAAGTCGGACAACGGTATAGGTACCATATCATAAGTGCTATATGACCATATGACTGAGAATAAGTCGCAATGGAGCAAAACTTACGGTTTCAACTTGAACTGTTATTAACTACTGTTTGGTCTTCACATTGCAAACAAAAATTACCACATAAATAGGTATAATGGGATTCCTGATGTTAGGCTATAACATCGGCTGCTGGCAGAAGTTACCACCCATCAGACAAAGCCATGATGTCTGGTGAAGCCGTATGGAGGGCGCGTCTGAGCAGTTCTGTTGCGATGCGTGTCGAATAGGATACACCAAATGTTGTTGTGTCGAGAGTTTGGTCGTGGAGGGTCTCCAGATCAATCTCCCTTTGGCGCAGCATCGTTGGTCGTTTTGTTGGATTTAACATTGCATCACCACACTCAACTGCCGTCTTCCTTCCTGTTCACTAAGTTTTTCATTTGAATAGGCTTAATAAACTAGCGCGCTTCACCATCAACGATTGCATCAGTGCTTACCATCAGGCAGGATTGCAGTCAAGCACTAGTTTATAATTATAAAAAAATGAAAGCATTTTGACATGGCTTAGGTAACCCTTATCCACATTCTTGTGTACTGGTATTATTTATAACTGAATTCCCGTTTTATTTTTCACAAATTCTTCTCTTTATACCAAAAAACGCAACGCTACTTTTTACACAAAAATCTAAAAGACAAAGGAAAATGTGCAATAATTTTGGCCGCCAGTATACAGCGGATGCAACGTCACGACAACGACGTCCGCTAATTTATGGAAAACCTCTGAAGTCGCGTGGCTGGGCCAACTTCACCGGTGTGTACTTTAGTGCGCCCCAAGTGTAACCACCTACATTCAGTCCTGTCGATGTTTACACTGGCGAGCATTATGCTCGTTCTGTAGTACTTGTATTGTTGTGCAGAATTTTATTTCATTCTTTCGTGAAGCTTCATTGGTTACAATAATGTTGTATCTTCCAGATTTTAATTATCTATACTAATATATAAAGCTGAAGAGTTTGTTTCTTTGAACACGCTAATCTCAGGAACTACTGGTCCAATTTGAAAAATTCTTTTTGCGTTGGATAGCCCATTAATCCAGAAAGGCTTTAGGCTATCATGCTACGACTAATAGGAGCGGAGCATAACTAAATTCACGCGAACGAAGTCGCAGGTGGCCGCTAGTGTAATACAGGGTGGCGCAATAGAACGTGCATATTGCATCATCTTTTTTGCGGGGTAGAAGGGGCGTGGGCGAGGGGAGACCGATATCGTTGGGTAGCGCGGTTCATGAAGTTTTAGTCACTATGAGTCACTTCGACGGTAAGCGTCGCGCATTTTGCGTGCGCGCATTTTACGAAAACTCTCGTTCGTACGTAGTTGTCAGGCGACTATTTTGTTCTGAGTATGGTGTACGGCAAATTAGGGAGGCTCCGAGTGCTAATTTAATTAAAATCTGGATAAAGCGGTTTG
Organism: Sesamia nonagrioides; assembly: GCA_017933935.1. Classification (NCBI taxonomy): domain Eukaryota; kingdom Metazoa; phylum Arthropoda; class Insecta; order Lepidoptera; family Noctuidae; genus Sesamia; species Sesamia nonagrioides. Next base: position 312,465 of record JADWQK010000241.1, on the reverse strand, counting down.
AAGAGACTGGATCGACGTTTAAACCACACGCAAAAGGTCGTCCACGCACATCTAGGACCGAAGACAATATTGAGAGTGTTAAGCAGTCGGTACGAGAAGATCCACAAATGTCTACTCGCAAGAGATCGTCTGTCCTAAACATATCGCGACGAAGTTTGCAACGAATTTTAAACTTGGATCTTAAATTGCATCCATACAAGCTGCAATTAACTCAAGAATTGAAAGACTCTGACTTCATAGCACGGCTCACATTTGCTAATGAAATGCTCAATCGGTTTTCAAATTTTGAAAACATCCTTTTCTCTGATGAGGCACATTTTCATATGAATGGGTTCGTAAACCGCCAAAATTGTCGTTATTGGAATAGTGAGAATCCCAGACTCAAACATCAAAAACCGTTACATAGCCCTAAAGTGACAGTTTGGGCCGCAATCTCTGCCAAAGGAATAATTGGTCCTTATTTTTTTGAAAACGCACGGGGGCAAAACATCACTGTTAATACCGAACGCTATGTTGCGATGTTGGGAGGTTTTTTGGCCCCAGAACTTGAAAATTCAAGAATAAAGAACTCTAGTACTTGGTTCCAACAAGACGGAGCTACCAGTCACACATCAAATGACTCCATGGCGGTTGTGAAGCAGATGTTCCCTGGCAAACTGATTTCGAAAAGAGGTGATATCCCATGGCCACCGCGCAGTCCAGACTTGACGCCTCCTGACTTTTTTTTGTGGGGATACCTCAAACACAAAGTCTACACCAATAATCCGAGAAACATCAGTCAGCTCAAGGAGAATATTCGTGGTGAAATGGCAGTAATCACACCAGCACTACTTAAGAAAGTTTTCGGTAATTTCCGTTTGCGGTTAGAGGAGTGCCAACGTAGAGAGGGTCATTATTTAGATGATGTTATTTTTAAAAAATAAACTTCAATTATCACTTAATAATTGCTTAGTTTTATTTTAACTATACCTTTTGTATTTATTTTTTAATAATTATTTTAAAAATGCACGTTCTATTGCGCCACCCTGTATAATGGTGGGTTGGGTTGGGAAAAATATTAGCCAGTCGGTAAAGTGGTTGCATGGTTGACTGCCAAAGTTCCCATTGTCCAGGGTACATACTTACAATTATTTGCATTCACTGATTAACTTTCACGACACTAGGCTACGTTATTCATGCAGAATTAGTACACAGCAACGGCCCATTTTTAACGCTAAGTTTGGACGACTTCTGACATCCCAGAGTTGGGAACTATACCTACGCTAGATGGTAGTATTTTTCTTTCTAAACTTGTGTTCAGAAGGAAAAAGTACTACCATCCAGCCAAAGTATAAGCCAACGTAACCAGTCCAAAAGTATTGTTACTTTTAGACATAATGTAACAATCAATTTCATTGTATCAATCATTGATAAAATATTAGTTTAATATTTTATCAATGGTATCAATAGTATTTTTTATACTAAGACGATTTTAGACAACGCTGTTTATTACGCCACAATGATAACCTTTCTTTCTAATTATTGATGAACTATTATTTCTTAGCTGTCCAGACATGCATATTACTTCAAAATTATGCAACGTTTCCTGGCCACTAACGTTTTTTTAAATTTCAACTTAAAGGTATTCTGCAAGGCTTCAATATGAATTAACGCAGAGCTCAAGGAAGTGTTTGCCTCTAAAAGATAAGCAACTGAGAGATTTAAATCCTCAAGCCCCAACTAAACAATACCTCCTGTTTTTGGGACATTGAATCACTACTTTTGCCAGCGCCTAGGGGTACACTCTCCTATTTCTGGGACTATGAACCTCTTTTGCCTCCGTCCGTGGAGAATATTTGATAACCCGAAGAAACCAAAATACTTGGTTCAAATGATGGAGATCGTGAAAACAATCACGCGAACAACTTGTTCAAGAGATACATACATGCTTTGTGTGACTGTGTGTGTAGTAGGAAATCAAGTTAATAGCCTCCTGACCCACCAAGGTCGGACTAGAATAAACTACGCATTTATGTAGTTCGGAAAACTGACGCAATGGTTGCAGGGAGTGTGGGTATGACAATGTACAAAAAAACTATTACTTTATAGGTAGAGGATGCTTTATGCTCTACAGTGGGAAATATTGATTGATTAATATATCTAATCTCTTCACCACCCGTGGGTGACTGGTAGAGAATGCCTAAGGCATTAAGTCCGCCTCTGTACATTTCTGTGTGAAAGTATAAATAAATAAGTAAATAAATATTGGCGTTGAATCCCTTGTTTACAAACTAAGCTAAATTTCAGTTCAGCGCATATTTTTCTATTTCATTGTAAAAAGGACAGAAGTCAAAATATTAGTCCGGCCCTGTCAAATTAGGAGGACCTGTCACTTAGATAATATGCACTGAACTGAAATATAGCTTAGTCTGTGTGCGCCATATTTTTAATCAAGTTCAAACTGTCTATGGTAACAGGCTGTATGGCGAATCATGCCTTTGCCTTTTCCGTTCAGAAGTAGTACGGAAAGAAGAGAACAAAAAAAAAATGTCTATGGTAAATATGCAATAGGTAATGATAATGGTATGAACCCAATGATCCTCAGGGTTTTTAAGGAAAAAGCGGGATAACGGTTTATCACTTGTATCAAAGTCTTTGCATTAAGAATTTATCTTTTTCTTCTTCTTCTTCTTCTTCAGCCTATAGAGATCCACTGTTGGCCTTCCCCAAGGCTTTCCACGATGATTGGTCTTGTGCTGACCCACATCCATCGGCTTCCCGCGACCTTCGCCAGGTCTTCGGTCCACCTTGTTGAGGGCCTCCCAACGCTGCTGGTACGTGGCTGCCATTCCAGGACCTTACTACCCCAGTGGCCATCGGTTCTACGAGCTATGTGCCCCGTTCACTGCCACTTAATTTTAGCGACTCGAAGACCTATGTCGGTGACTTTCAATTTATTAAGTTGTCCCTATGTCAAAAAATGCCTAGATGATATGTAAACGTTGCGTGGACAAAACGTAAACAATGCATAGACTTTGCGTACACGACGCATAGACATTGCGGGTACATCTCAAAGCCTTGTGCAAATATCCATAACCGTTAGTAAACACGATGACGCTGTTTCAACTTACCGAAAACAATTTAAATATCTTGGTCCAAACAAGTGTAAAAACAAATAAAATTCAGACATATTTAGAAGTGTCTACTATTTAAAACTATCGTGCAGTCACCTTGCACGACCTACCACAACTATACAGACCTACTTATGTATTTATATTTCTATGTTTATTTTTACACATACTGGATTATCATGATATTAGCGATGAGACTCATAATACTGATCAAGTTTTTAAGCGCTTGCTAATCGACACACGGAACCTTTAATTTTAGAAATATGGAGCTGATTTTCCGTGTTTTTGATGTAACTTTCACAACAGTTTGCTTTGATTTTTTCTCACCTTCTCCTCAAGTATACGCCGTATACTACGCGGATGCAGCTAACTCAGGAAAGGTCACTGACCGTCCTTTGGTTCAAATGTAGATGAGGACAGTTTTAATTGCTTAGGTACTGCATTCTAGATCATCTTCATTTCATCCGATAGATGACTACTGCTGGAAATAGACTTCCACCAAGCATCGACACCTCAACTAGTTCTCTTCTTCTTGTATCCAGCGGATTCCTTCGGTTTTCACAAGGTCTGCATCTGCCTAGATGGAGGGAAATTCATGATGACTTTTACTAAAAGGAAAAATTATGTTTTGATTTCATTTTTTTTTTCTCATTCCTCTTGGTATTCCGTTTATTAGATATATGTATTTCACGTTCCAATGGGTGGTTTGTAAAAGATCGCTTGTAGTGATAAGACCGTCCATTGTAAAATCTTTATATTTATGTTCTGTAATTTATATGGTACACCGACCGACTACTGCTTGACCGTAATCCCGCCTCACACAAGCAAGCAGATAGGTAAGCAGTGACGCAAACGTTGATGGTAAAGCGCGCTAGTTTATTAAGAACCTAATCAGTAAAAAAATAAACTGAGTGAATAGGAAGGACGATGGCGGTTAAGCGAGGTAATACAATGTTAAACCCAACAACAACCAACGATGCTGCAAGAAAGGGAGGTTGATCTGGAGACCCTCCACGACCAAACTCCCGACACAAAAACATTTGGCACATCGCACCATAATACATCGCAATTCGCAACCCTACACTTGGCTTGGGGATAGCAGTAATTTGATATTCCATAGGGAAAGCGCTGCTGCCCGCTTCCCTGGTGAGAGTTCCCTTAGTCGCCACTTACGCCACTACCAGGAGGATACGGATTAGTACTATTCTAAGCTCGGTACCACACGGGCACACAGTTACATAATCAGCCCATAATGTTTCCACTAATGGGACACAAGCCTCCTCTCGATGAGAGGGAGTTTGCGCTAATCTACTCCGCAGGCAGTCGTGGTGGCCTAGTGTAGTCGTTCAGACGACCAGTCTCCCAAGTATGAGTTTACGGGTTTGATTCCAGGTCACACAAGTACCAATGTAACTTTTACTGTCTCTTGTCTGTGTCTTTTTTGGCTCTTTTTTTAGGTACTTTCTAAGTGTATCTTAGACACTAATGACTGATCAAAAGGTGAAGGAAAACATCTTGAGGAAACCTGGACTAGCTGGACTTTAAGTCTGAAATCGCCAACCCGCATTGAGTAAGCGTGGTGATTACGCTCAATCCTTCTCTGTATGAGAGGTGCACAGCAGTGGGACGATAAAATAGGTTGATGATGACTACGCGGGCCCAGTGCGTAACCCATTTACATTTACAGTAATATAATCAAGGCTACAATCACAATCATTCACAGTGCTGTGTCACGAACAGTATTACAAGTCTACCTTGGTAATGAACGGAGCCAAGGTCAACACACAGACTTAACCGAGCACTATACTGTCACTTTTCAACCGTATTACTGTCCAACAGCTTCCCGACTTCGGCCACATGCACAGAAGGTAAGATGTCGAGATTTCTTTTTATTAAACTATAGCAACTGGTTCATTCTGACCTGTGTGACCCCATTGGATGACTATTCTAAACTTACTTATGTTACCGTCTGGACAATCGTAGGTGCAAGTTGGACTCGAACACTAAGAGTTCCATACTAAACTTAATGGGGTTTATTCATAAACCATAAATAAATTAACTGATACCCAAGCTTAAAAAATGTATGGTAAAACAGTCACTATTCACTTAACGTTAAGCAATGCGTATATGGATAAAGGGAACATAATCAGTACTAGTAATAAAAGCTGACGAGTTTTGAACTCAGTATTTTCTGAAACTAAGTGGATTTAGACAACGGGTAGCGTGTCAGCCAAGTTCAAGTTGATGAACAGCACCATGTGTCTGTTTACACGAACCATTTGGAGCCTCTTTTGACGGTTCAAAGGTTTCAAGGTTCAATAGAACATAAGTTATTTTCTGTGTGTTAATAATTAGTGACACAGTTGGCGTAGTGGCTGAGCGACCGACAGCTGCGTAGCGTGTCGCCGGTTCCATTCCCGCACGTGACAAATATTTGTATGACCTACAGGTAGTTGTTCCGGGTGCTTGTGGGTTTAAATCGCACCCACGAAAAAAAAAAGTTTATTAAAAGACGATACAAAGTATTTAATACTATTATAGCAGAAAAGACACAAGAAATTATGTTTTAAATTTACTTAAGAAAGTTATACATTATTTAATAAATAACAATAATTTCAGAACTACACACATCAAAAGTGTCTAGGGATCAACATATATTTTTGCAATAACTTTTCTCCTGATTGATATTAATTAAAATTTTCTTTAAGGATTCATCAAATAAAGTGTTTTCGTTTGTCACAGTAACGATAAACCAAGTCACCTTTGCATTAATAAAGAAATTTGCCATTTTCCTAATAAAGGGATATTTGACATTTGAACCACTAACACAAAAGTTCGAAAAAAAGACTGAAATAACAGTTTTCTCTAAAATTTTATTGGGTAACTTAAACAATTAATAATCCGTGTTTCTACCGCGAACACTAACAACACAAGAACATCGGTTTGGCATACTCAAAATGAGTTCATCCAAATCACGCTGTGGAATGGCCGCCCATGTTCGTTGCAACAACAAAAAAAGGTCTTCTTGCGACTGGATACCCTCCATATTCGGCAGAGCTCTTCTCTGTAGCATATCCCATGCATGCTCAATCGGGTTCAAGTCTGGCGACTGAGCAGGCCAGGGCAGGACATTGATGTTAGCTGCGGCGAGAGTCTGTCTTACAACTCTTGCGGTGTGCGGTCGTGCATTATCATGCATTAACTGAAATAAGGGACCGATTTGCACTTGTAGAGGAACGATGACGTCTGATACAATCGTTTCAGCATAAATTTGAGCGTTGAGGTTGCCTCTGATCCAAATCAACTCAGTTCTTCCGCCGATCCAAATACCCGCCCATACCATGATGGTTCCACCACTATAAGGATGGACTTCCTGGCAGGATTTTAATCGCTGTTGGCGTCCAGGGGTTCTCCAGTGTCGTATACGTCTTGTATCCGGTCTCATACCAAAACGAGACTCATCAGAAAAGCACACGAAACGCCATTGTTCTTCTGCCCAATTTCTGTGTTCAAGAGCCCATTGATATCGAATCCTACGATTGTGCATTGCTATAGGTGGTACCCGTAGCGGTCTTCGGGAATGAAGGTTCACTTCATGCAAGCGGTTTCTGACTGTTTGGTCGCTAATTAAGTTCCCTGAAGAGTGATGAAGCCTCACGGTTAACATCATGGCGGTTATTGTTGGAGCTCTTCGAGTTAAGATTTGAATGTATCGGTCTTGTCTCCGTGTGGTGCAGCGATACCGTCCTCCATGGCGCTCAGCCACGGTACCAGTGCTTCGGTAACGTGTCCAAAGTCGACTGATAACACTCTGACTTGTATTCAGAGCTAAAGCCACAGTACGTTGCCGGGAACCAGCTTCTATCATTCCCACGGCTCTGAGCATTTCTTCCCTGCTTAAATGACGTCGCCGCTCCATAATAACGTTGGTTTTAATCAGTAGTAGGGAAACAGTAGCACTAATAATGTCTTCAATGCGTTGTATGTTTTTATAGGGAAAATATTGACAGCTGATTTTCATCTTTTACTCGAATTTGATTCACAGTTCCTGATTCAAATTATGAAATGCACCAAAAAGGATCCATATAAATTTATAAAATCATAAATTTATTACAAAGCCACATCTCAATCTCAAGAAATCCGCATAAAAATGCTTGATCCCTAGACACTTTTGATGTGTGTATATACAGAACTTGTCGTGGTTGGGAAATGTGGTGGCCTAGTGGTTAAAACACCAGCCTCTTAAGTATGAGCTTTTCTAAAGTTATATGTACATACTTTCTAAGTATATCTTGGACACCAATGACTGAAGGTGAAGGAAAGCATCTTGAGGAAACCTGGACTTAAGTCTTAAATCGCCAACCCGCATTCAGTAAGCGTGGTGATTACGCTCAATCATTCTCTGTGTGAGAGGAGACCTCTACCCAGCAGTGGGACGATAAACAGGTTGATGATGATACAGAACTTGGCACCCATTTAAATCACAATTCCTTCGCCGGTGAAGTCGACAACCACACTATGCGCTATACATTATACTACGCGCAAATTAACTGTGCACCTCGATCTGTGTGTAAAACATCAGAATCATGTTAAAAAATATAAATTTCATTTTTTCTAAGTTAATAAAAGGTAGCTTTGATGATAAAGCGTCATAATACCAGGTCATTTTACTCATGACGTTTTTCAATTAAATTGATACATATGGACTGCATTCCAGCGAGGTGCACAGTTAACTTGCGCGAGTTATATATCATAATATTGAACTTGACTTCCATTTTTTTTTTTTTGTTTTGCTGGGTGAGCTTTACGCTAGGACTCTTACGAGTCGAGCATGATTATAGAAAAGAAACAATAAGATTTAGCTGAGGTCCGAAGTAACTTACTGGACTTCTTGTATATCAAGTGTCATAATTATTGAATAATATAAATAGACCTACAAAACACACATCAATATTTACATCATCTGTATATCTGTGTGTGTGTCTTTAGAGATTGTCCCCACGTCAGAGCGCGGGTCAAGTCCGCGGTACTGACCTTCATGCCGTTCATTATCAAAGGACAGTTGTGACTGTAAACCGGCCAGCAATTGGAACTGTTGAAGTTCTTTAGCGATGCGGTATATCGAGATGTAAACATGTTAACACAACATCAGTCGGACAGACTAGTCCATAAGTTTAAAGCCGCTCAGCGAGCTATGGAGCGGACTATGTTGGGCGTCTCTCTGAAGGACCGCATCAGAAATGTTATCCGACAGAGGACCGGAGTCACCGACATAGCTGAGAGGATTAGCAAGCTAAAGTGGCAATGGGCTGGTCACATATGACGCAAGATCGACAACTGTTGGGGTAAACGAGTCTTCGAGTGGAGACCGCGTCTCGGCAAACGTAGCGTAGCACGCCCTTGGGCGAGATGGAGCGACGACATCAAAAAGGTGGCGTGTAGTGGCTGGCGGAGAACTGCTCAAGATCGAGCTTGTTGGCGTGCCATGAAGGAGGCCTATGTCCAGCAGTGGACGAGTGGAGGCTGATGATGATGATGATGATGATGAAACACAACATCATGCAGCAAATAGGTAAGCACTGAATTGTGTTCTTCTTCTTTAGACTATGGAGGTCCACTGTTAGACAAAGGCCTCTGCCAAGGCTTTCATTACTTTGAGGGGGTTTGCCATAATCCCCACGCTTAGCAGGCGGGTTGGGGATCGCGTAATTTGATATTCCACAGGAAAAGCGCTGCTGCCGCTTCTCTGGTGAGAGTTCCCTTAGTCGTAGCTTACGACACCCATGTGAGGATATGGTTTGGTACTATTCTAAGCCCGGTACTACACGGGCGCGGTAATTGTGTGATGTAACAATACGAAGAAGTGACTTCATATGGCTTAATACTCCAATATTTAACCTAAGTGACTGCTGTGGCGGGACTATCGATTGCAGATGCCCTGCGAGAAGCCGGGGACCATGCGAGAAGGAGAAACATCGTAAGCAACGGACCCCTTTTAGGGATACGACCTTCAGTAATGAAGTGGACGAAGACAGAGAGAGAGAGTTGTCCCAAGTTGCTCCCTAAGGCTGTTATGTCACGCAGTCGGTGGTTGCATAAGCGCAAATGATGTTCAGCGTTGACCTGCACTCTGAGGTGGGGATAGTCCCTGTAGAGAAACATATGTCGTTAATGTCAATCTGCACTTTAATTGCTAAATTCACGTATTTATTCAGTATGACGCGCGAAAAAAACAAATCTCTCAGTACTCGGTCCACAAAAATCCCCTTCACGCACACACTGACCATCTGAATTACTCACATTCATTTCCTACTAGTAAATAAGTAAGTCGTGGTGGCCTAGTGGTTAAAACACCAGCCTCTCAAGTATGAGTGTGCGGGTTCGGTTCCAGGTCAGGCAAGTACCAATGTAACTTTTCTAAGTTATATGTACTTTCTAAGTATATCTTGGACACCAATGACTGATTACAAGGTGAAGGAAAACATCTTGAGGAAACCTGAACAAGTCTGAAATCGCCAACCCGCATTGAGCAAGCCTGGTGATTACGCTCAATCCTTCTCTGTATGAGAGGAGACCTGTGCCCAGCAGTGGGACGATAAAAAGGTTGATGATGATGATTTCTTACTAGCCTAACACTTCACACAAGATTAACACTCACACATAGTGTCACATCATAACTCAATAACAAATGCAATATTCCTAATTAGTCTATTTTCTATTTCCCATTCCTGGGACACAGGGCTCCTCACGGTGAGAGGGGGTAAGCCGTAATCTACCACGCGGGACCAGTCCGGGTTGGTAGATGTCACATGTCTTAGAAGTTTTGCCTCTAGGACATGCCGGTTTCCTCATGATGTTTTACTTCACCATTTTGAAAGCAGCTGTGATGAAATAATTTACACAAAGCAAAGCGCCTGATGAGGTTCGCATTCGAACCTACGGCCTTTAACTTGTAAGTTGCGGTAGACAGCAGAGGCCACCACTGCTCAACATAATAGTTTACTGAATGTACAGTTAGAAGTAACCCCTTCTTGATTGACACTTCAACAGTTGTGCAGCTTTAGCTTGAGGGACACATTATTGTATTACTAGCTTTCCGCCAGCGGCTTCGCCCGCGTGGAGTTCTGTGATATCGAGTTTCCAAGAGAACTCTTCAAAAGTCCCAAATCAAAACTATCCTACGTTATTTTTTTTTTTTTAATAATTGTAAACTAGTGCTTGACTACAATCCCGCCTGATGGTAAGCAGTGATGCAATCGTTGATGGTAAAGCGCACTAGTTTATTAAGCCTATTCACTTAAAAAATTTAGGAATAGGAAGGATGACGGCAGTTGAGCGAGGTGATGCAATGTTAAACCCAAGACCAGCACGACCTAACGATGCTGCGCTAGAGGGAGATTGATCTGGAGACTCTCCACGACCAAACTCCCGACACAACAACATTTGGCGCATCGTACTCGGCACACATCGCAACACAACTGCTCAGACCCGTCCTCCGTACGGCTTCACCAGACATCATGCCGGAACACGATGCCGACGACAGACAGACAAAGTTACTTTCGCATTTATAATATTAATAGGGATAGTAGGGATTAACTGAAATTTTTCTCTCCTTTTTTGTCCTGGGTCAAATAAAATTTTCTTTCTTTATTGCTCTAAGTTGCTGCCGGCGACTGTGACGTCAAATAGCTGATTGCACCATTACAGTAACCACTGTCCTTTGATAATGAACGGCATGAAGGTCACTACCGCGGGAGTTGACCCGTGCTCTGACGTGGTGACAGGCTCTAGACATATGTCGTAAATATTGTATTACTAGCTATCCGCCCGCGGCTTCGCCTGCTTGGAGTTCAGATATATCGCGCTTTTTAGATTTCCCTGGGGAATATCAAAATTTTCCGGGGTAAAAAGTACCCTATTATTTAATCTGGATTTCTAACTGTACGTCTGCAAAATTTCAAAGCAATCGGTTCAGTAGTTACGGTGTGAAAGCGGAACAAACAAGCTCACTTTCCGATTTATAATATTAGTAACGATAAGTAAGGATTATAATCTGTGGTTTGTCGGCCTATTTGTAATTTGAATTTTCATAAGATCGAAATCACGTAGAAATAACATTCAGTTTACTGGACATAGTTGAAAAAAAAAAAAATATAAAAGAAAATGGCTTTTGTTATTAAATTTTTCTAAAATTGAACTGATGTTAAGCGAGGCCGCATTAAAAAAAAAAGGATTTGTTCGAAAGTCGAGCTTATGCTTCATGTGAACACTCTCTTCATTCAGCTGGACGTGGCTTGAGTAGGAGTAGACCGGAATAAAAGTAGGGATAATTCAGACATCGCTCTGACGTCCCGTCTCAAACAATCAGCAAAGTGAATCATTTATCAAACAGTTATTCTAGGTCCATTCAAGGAAAAACGATCAACAATCAGGTGATTCGACCACAGTCGCAAAAAAAGCTGGTTCTAATGAACCGCTGATCAGCACCCGCGCTGCTCAGTGAATCATTGAAACGATTGGTAATAGGTGTACTGTTTCTTTAGTTATTGTGTATGCGTCGGATGTAATTGATTGATTGATTTTATTTCGATGTTTGACTTTTGTTGTATTGATTGCTTTGACCCTTGTTGACTTCTTACTGTCTTTGTTGACTAGCATTATACTATTACTTAACACATTAGTTTCTTAAACAAATTGGCTTATATATAATAATAATAATCCCTAGCATTCGTCTACTATTCGTCGACTTTCACCTAAGTTTCCACGATGAGGTGATTACAGAATTGCACTGCTGCATTAAGGTGGAATAGTAGATATTTACAAGCAGTGGATGGATTCTTCAAAATGATTCATATTGATAGTGTGTTACGGAATCTTAATTGCTAATCCAATCTATATTAATATATAAAACTGAAGAGTTTATTTGTTTGTTTGAACGCGCTAATCTCAGGAACTACTGGTCCAATTTGAAAAATTGTTTTTGCGTTGGATAGCCCATTAATCCAGGAAGGCTTTTGGCTATATAACATCACGCTGCGATCAATAGGAGCGGAGCATAACTAACTCCAAGCGAACGAAGTCGCTGGCGGCCGCTAGTGTTTTATATTTGTCTACTCAAAAATATAAATATTAATGTTTGTTAAACCTTCAAAATAAAATCCTCGCTATACAACACAAAGTCTTGGGTTAGAGAGTGTTTAGTATTGCCAGACTAATTTATAGTATTTACATCCATCTCTTTCTTACGAGCTCAATGTCTCTCTCTCTCTGGTACAGCCATACAACATACACGCGCTCTGCACAATAATTAATAGAATAGTGGAAATAATCGACGTATAATGACATTGTGAAGTGTCATTAGTAAGTAATATAAATAGTGTGCTAGTGTACTAAAAGTCCTTCACTTAAACAACCCAATATCGTCAGCAATCTCAAACATAATTTGGTCCTTCGAGCCGAATCCAGAAAAGATTTTCATACTAACATGCTATTTATACCATCTATATTATGTGAGACTAGATTGCTAAGTAGGGGTAGTAAATTCGGGAGTGCATCTCACTTAGAGCAAAAAAGTCAGCATAATTTCTCACATTAGAAAATATAAAAGAGTAAGTGACAAACATACCTAACATAAACATCGTTATATAAAAAAAAGCTTTAATCAAATCAGCTCGGTATGGATAGCTTAATGAGCATCGAACCATTAGCTCCACGTCATTAGGCAGCATCAGAAAAAATGGCCTATTTTTTAATGAACAGACAAGGAACGCCTCTTTTTATCTTTAGTTATACAGAGATTTTTTTTTTTTATAGCAAAAAGGGTTCCTTGTGAGTTTTTTGTGCGGAAAAAGCCAATTTTGACCCAACTTCAATAAAAGGAGGTTCTTAATTCTGCTGAAATCTTTATGTTTCAGAATTCTATTCTAGAAGATTATTAATAAAAAAAAGTTCTCTCTCTACTTATTTAAGACTTGCTGTGCCCAACAGGGTCCATAATTGTTTCCAATATTATATTATTATATTTACCACCTGTAACTGTACATTATGGATTGCAATAAACGATTTGATTTGATTTTCATTTGAAAAAGTTTTATTCACAGGACAGTTGAAATTGTTTAACCTTATGCAAAGAAAGCCATAAATCTGGAAATATAAGTCTATACTTAGATACGGACGAAAGCAGGTCAAGCTACCCCAAACTGTCAAACATTCTCAATCAACCTTGAGCCTCAATACTTTAGAGATAAAGTTGATAATGAGGAAATCTGACAGTTTGTTGCAGCTTGATGTGCCTGTACTTAGCGCCGCGGTTAGTCTGTAGATGGGTGACCTAATTTACATCCCCAGACCTCTCCGTGCTTCGGAAGACATGTTAAGCTATCATTCCTAGATCTTCTACAGTCGTTACGGGTAGTTAAAAGCCCAAAAGTCTGACAACCAGTCTTTTAAAGGGGTGTCGTCATTATCATCATCATCTCAGCGCTAATCCCAGTCGCATCCGAAGCTTTTTCAGCTTTGGAGTCTGGGTTCCGCTTTACCAGTCTAACTGCTGATTTTGGCTAAACTTCGATATTTTCCGTGAAGCCTCCAAAACCCGAAGGCGATATCGAAGCATTGCAGTTAGACCAATTGTTGGACTTTTGAGGGCTCCAACAACCTGTAACTACTGCCATTAGATGTTCGTATGGCAACCGGGACCAGCGGCTTAACGTGCTTTCCGAGGCACGACCAGACCAGTGCAAATATTCATATTCATGCATACAAATATTTGCACTGCACGGGGATCGAACCTGCGCCTCCTTGCACAGCGGCCGCGTTCGCTACCGCTACGCCATGGAGGGTGTCGTATTATGGAATAATTCCAATATAAATTACTCGGTTCATGCTCGATATAAGTTGACTAAGCTAAAGCACACACACACCCTTAGACGTACGTACACTCTCCCATATTCACCACTCATACACTTACACATACATACAGTCCCTCTCATACTACACTCAAACACACGTACCCATATATGTTACATGTCCTCCCTTGCGCCAAATTCCTGGGCCGTTGTTATACCCGTCTAGTCGTCCTCTATGGCCCAAGACTGTCTCCTAAGATACAGGAATACATAGTTTAGGAGACAGGGTGACATGATGTTTATGGATTCGTGTAGATATTTCTTCATATTATATTGTACATCTGCTCTTATCTATATCTATACTAATACTAGCTGACCCGGCGAACTTTGTTCCGCCTTAAAGGCAACAATATAACATGATCTTATTTTGTAGTTTTTAAATCAGGATAATTAGGGTAGCACAAAAGTGTAGGAGAAGTCAAAAACCATGAAGCTAAACAATCATCAACCTTTTTTATCGTCCCCCTGCTGGGCATAGCTCTCCTCTCATGAGGAGAAGAATTGAGCGTAATCACCACGCTTGCTCAATGCGGGTTGGCGATTTCAGACTTAAAGTCCAGGTTTCCTTATGATGTTTTCCTTCACCTTGTAATCGGTTTGTAACATTTCATCATTAAATCACAATAAAATACATAAAAGAAATTCCATTTTCTCTACTTTGAGGAGGTGCAAGGTACCAGGGTAGCACAAAACTGTAGAAGTCAAAACAATGAAGCTCATTCATGCACACGGGAACGGGATAAAAAGTATCCTATGTCCTTCTCCCAATTTCCAACAAAACAATTTTCCTACCAATTTTCAACAAAATCGATTCAGCCGTTCTTGAAAAATATGTTGATAATAATTATAGATAATACATGGATGAAGTTTTATTTTGCCTACTTTGTGGAGGTGCTAGGTACCAGGGTAGCAAAAAATTGTTTGAGAAGTAGAAACAACGCTTCTTTATTCAACGCAAGCTTTTTCAAGCAATCAGCGCCATCAGCCGGGCTGATTTGTGAATCTAAACCATCCACGGCACCACTCAAGCGCATACAGAAAAATTCATTTAAATCGGTCAAGCCGTTTAGGAGGAGTTCAATGACATACACACGTACAGCAGAATTATATATATAAAGATATAAAGCTGAAGAGTTTGTTTGTTTGTTTGTGCGCGCTAATCTCAGGAACTACTGGACCGATTTGAAAAATTCTTTTTGCGTTGGATAGCCCATTAATTCAGGAAGGCTTTAGGCTATATAACATCACGCTGCGACAAATAGGAGCGGAGCATAACTAACTCCACGCGAACGATGCCGCTGGCGGCCGCTAGTAAAAAATATTATTATTACCCAGTAACTTGGTAACATACTGGTCATCACATCACTGGTACATCAGCTGCACTCGGTTGGACTGGAAGACGACCCAAAGTTAGTTGGTAAAAGGTTAAGCGGATTGATTCTTTCTTTCAATGGTGGGATATCATGGTATGCTGTGATTATGTAAGTGAGAAAATATCTGGAATTCATATTCTAGATGCTGTTAGAGGAGCTATGGAGAGGGCTATGCTAGGTGTTTACCTAGCATAGGTCTTTGAAGTGGCAGTGGGCGGGGCACATAGCACGTAGAACCTATGGGGCAGAAAGGCTCTTGAATGGCGACCACGTACCGGCAAGCGCAGCTTCGGACACCCATCGAATGACCTGCCCAAAATCACAGGGAAGCGCTGGATGCAGGCCACGTAGAACTGGTCTTTTTGGAAATCCTTGGGGGAGGACTATATCCAGCAGTGGACTTCATGTGGCTGAGATGTTGATATTTGAGATGTTGTTATTGGCCTTTTTTCTAGACACTTTTATATTAAGTGCTGGTTTTTCACTGATAACTTGTTCTGTTATTTGTGTAATTAATTACATATCCAACCTTAGCTCTTTAAGCAAACTAGATTTACCAGTTGGTTCATTGAAATTGGTAATAAAAAGTTCCGCTGTTTTGTGTCGGTCAAATGGTCCTAAAATATTGGTTTTAAAACAGAGGGGTGATTCTCCAGTAAGGACCAGGCCCGGGTCGATGCCGCGTTGTGATGTCAGCACATCGTGACGGGGTCCACGAGGACCGATGCCTCCTGGTTGCGGGTTGGTTAAAAAAGAAACCGTGGCCATGGCGCACAGGTAGGTAAAGGAACACGGGCGGGTTTAAGTCAGTTAAAGTCTGACACGCCTTTCCGCTACGCCCAGAGTGGGAGAGTTTTTAGATCATTTCCCATCCACAACAAAAAAGGGGTGATTCTCATAAATGTTGAGATCGTTCACAGTCTAATCTGTCAAAAATACCGCTAAAATGTGAAAAACTCATCAATGTGTAAGAATATTAGATTATGATATTTCTCATTATGAATATTGGACTTCAGGTACGGACGACAGCAAGTCAAGCTACCCCAAACTGTCAGATATTCCCAATCAACCTTGAGCCTTAATGCTTTAGAGATAAAGTTGAAAATCTAATAAAGAAATCTGACAGATTGTAGTCGCTTAATGTGCTGTCTCGTCTCTACATCTTATTACATCTTTCAAATAATAACATTTTACAAGAAATTTATTTTTTACTTGCCTTTAATGTCCCAATGCTGGGCAAAGGGTAACTCACCTACTCTCCTTCCACCTTTCTCTGTCCAGAGCTGCCAAGGACCTCTTTACCAAAGGTGGCTAATTCATCTCTCCATATCTGTCTCATCCTGGAGCTATGTCATTATCATCATTTCAGCCGAAAGACGTCCATAGTGCTCCCCCAAGGATCTCCACGACGACTGGTCCGCATCCAGCGGTTTCCCACGACCTTCATCAGGTCCTTGGTCGACACCTTGCCGGAGGCCTATGTATGTAGCTATGTCGTTTACCATTCATCGGGAGCCACTGGGTCGAAAGTTCATCCCATTGATCGTCGACATACGGCAGATACCAGTCCAACCGCATTCCATTTAAGCATGGCAGCTTTCCGAGTGACATCAGTTATTTTGGTGATGGAAGACTTTCTTTTCCTAAGTAATGCATGCAATCTGTGGAGGCATAAGTAACAGGGAGTAAAGTTCACTCGAGATCATCCTCCATAGAAAAGGGAGGATCCTCCGACCAGACGGGTGTTATGTCTGGCGGGCACTTGCCCAACGGTTGATGTTGGCAAGTATGTATGCTAATTGCACGGTAAACTTTGCTTGCGAGATGTAGAAGTCGTGTAACGTCAGCATGACGCGTTGGCGTTTGTAGATACTGCTACAGAATTCAAACTTATCCAAAGTTTGAATGTGAAAGTGTTTGTAACGCTTTAACGCTAAAACGGATTAATGAACTTGGAAAAAATTTGGCACAAAAATGGTTTATAACCAGGAATGATATACAGAATAGTTTTTATCCGGATATTCGCACGGGACTGAAACTTATGCGAGTGAAACCGCGCGGCGCAGTTAGTGTTTCATTAAATTCTATTTGTAGATTAGTTCTCAAATCAAATTGACCTCTTCAGTCAATTGTTTCAAGTAATATATAATCGATTGTAAAAAATATGTGAACATATTATTGGATTATTTGATTCGTTTGGAACCGAATGAGTTCGTATCGGTCGCGGGGACCGGTCTGACTGCTTTTTGTGGGATCCCACCCTCATCCGACGACCTGACTGCCTTTTGAGGTCTTACATACCCCAATGGAATACACACCTTAAGTTAACACAGCAAGAAGTTCAAATTTGATTACCTATATCCCCGTTTGACAGTCACGACCTAAGAGCAAGGATAAATGTAAGGATGCAGGCTTGCTCCAATCAATTTTAAATCTTGCGCAGTAGTTTTTAAAGTTGTTTTTTTAAAGTGATAAGTCGTGATGAATAGCTCCTTTGATTTTTATCGTACATTTGACCCATCAAGTCGAATGTCCTGGGAATGTTCGGAAGACGATTAAATAGTTATTTGCCGTGATTATAATGACGCCAGGTGATGTTTTAACGTATAGGTATCACGCCTGTTCACCACGGCGAGGTAGGTAGGGTTGACATCGTAAGTAGAGCCAAGTATAATAATACTAGAGGAGTTTTGACGGGAAAGCTAAGTGAGTGTCACGCGCATTTTTCATTGGACTTTTAAAATTATTTAGTGTCGTTTACTAAATAAAAGCGCGTGATTTATGTAGTAAAAAGTGCATTCACTAAATAATTCATAAAGAACATTGAAATATCGCAGTATAGTGGCCACATCCTGATTTTGCATCCAACCTTCCTCATAGACGGTTCACGTGGCCGTCTTTTTCAACTGTCATTGGCGATATCCGCCTAATGGCAAATCTTTGAAAATTTTATTTCACAATAACTTGTGAAATCAAATTTTCAAAGATTTTCTATAATTTGTTACACGTGTTATTGGCGAAATTGTGGTATCTATTCCACAGAGGCCATTGATCATTGATTGAGGCCATGATTGAGAGTTGAGGTTGAATCTCACCTCGAGAAAAGAAGAAGAATAATACTAGATGCGCTATGCGGTCTTATCCGCATAATTTCTAGGCGCTTATTATTAAGTAAGTTAGCTTATCTCCATAAGTCATTTTTTGTATGCATGTTGTGTTTACCTATAAGTAATTGATGCATAATCAATTGTTGGTGAACCTAATAAAAGAAAATAATTAGTCTTAAAAGTTGTAGGTCGTAGGTTCGAACCCCGTGAGGCGCTTTACTTTGTGTAAATTATTTCATCACCACTGCTCTCAAAACGGTAAAGGAAAATATCGTGAGGAAACTGGAATGTCCTAGAGGAAAAACTTCGAAGACATGTGTCATCTACCGACCCGCACTGGGCCCGCGTGGTAGATTACGGCCCACTCCCTCTCACCGAGAGGAGGCCTGTGTCCCAGGAATCCGAACAGTGGCTGTAAAAACTGTCGTATATATAAATTCTGGTTATACACTTATCCGTTTAATAGTTTTTACGTGAAATTGTAACAAACATCCATACTTTATATAAGTAAAACACTAACCCTGTTTCTCTTGTTTACAAACTAAACTAATTTTAAGTTATTGCATCTTTTTCTTTCTATTTCATTTAGGAAAGGATAGAAGATAACATTTTAGTTTAACCCTGTCAAATTAAGATATTCCATAGA
Source organism: Sesamia nonagrioides (assembly GCA_017933935.1). Lineage (NCBI taxonomy): Eukaryota > Metazoa > Arthropoda > Insecta > Lepidoptera > Noctuidae > Sesamia > Sesamia nonagrioides. The sequence goes on along the minus strand of JADWQK010000241.1, from coordinate 293,322 downwards.
CATTTTTTTTTGGTTCATTTCTTTCCGTTTGGGCGAATGGAAAAGGCAAAGGCATAGTACGCCAAGTCTTCAGTAATTTTTTTTCTTCATTAAATATCTATCCTAACTTATCCTAACTTATCCTAGCCTAAACTAACTCCTTTCGTTTTACGCGTTTGGACGATAAGGAGCGGTTTAGCGTAAAGACATGATGAGGCCACTATGCTACAATATTTCACTGTTCTTTATGAATTATTCACTGAATGCACTTTTTACTACATAAATCACGCGTTTTTATTTAGTAAACGACACTATAAATAATTTTAAAAGTCCAATGAAAAATGAGCGTGAGACTCATCTTGACATTCCCGCCAAACCCCCACACCATAGACATTTTTTTTTTTGGTTCATTTCTTTCCGTTCGGGCGAATGGAAAAGGCAAAGGCATAGTACGCCATACAGCCAAGTCTTCAGTATTTTTTTTTTCCTTCATTAAATATCTATCCTAACTTATCCTAATTTATCCTAACTTATCCTAGCATAACTTAACCTAAACTAACTCCTTTCGTTTTACGCGTTTGGACGATAAGGAGCGGTTTAGCGTAAAGACATGATGAGGCCACTATGCTACAATATTTCACTGTTCTTTTTGAATTATTCACTGAATGCACTTTTTACTACATAAATCACGCGTTTTTATTTAGTAAACGACACTATAAATAATTTTAAAAGTCCAATGAAAAATGAGCGTGACACTCATCTTGACATTCCCGCCAAAACCTCTCTTCCATAGACAGTTTAGACGTAATTATAAACATGGCCACCAAAAATACGTCAATTTACGTCAAGCGCGGACTAATTTGACAGGTCTAAACTGAAATTTTATTTTCTTTTTTTATTGAAACAGAAAGAAAAAGATGCATTGAGCTTAAATTTAATTTATACCAATAAAATCGTTATAGAGGTATCTGTCGGTAAGAAAATATTTTGATGAATCCATTTTTTTTTTAATTTTTTTAAATACAGACAATGACATAACACCGCACACCCACCTACATCACTAAACCATGTATTTTCCCATGATTAATGTCAAAATAATTGATATAAAAACTAACGTATACCGTAGCCATATGACGTGCATGTTAACGACATGGTGTTTTTATGGTGGTTAGCGGAAAAAAAAAGTGACACCGTTGACAGAACTGGGTTTTCGGAGCATTTATGGGGTATGTCATTATAATCATGGGTTTCTTGTAGCGCCATGTGTGAAAATTGACAGATGGGTTGAATATTATGGTAAGTTTTAACCCTTCTAGTGCACTGAGTGAAAAGAAAGTGGAATTGTGTTGTACTCGGTGCAGTAATTTCAACGATTTTTTTTATATATACCTAATTGACCGCAAACGCAATCCCGCCTGATGGTAAGCAGTGAAGAAATCGTTAATGGTAAGCGCGCTAGTTTATTAAGAGCCAATTCACTCAAAAAAACTGAGTGAGTAGGAAGGCAGACGGCAGTTGAGCGTGGTGATGCAATGTTAAACCTAAAAACACGACCAACGATACTGCGCTAGAAGGAGATTGATCTGTAGGCCCTCCACGACCAAACTCCCGACACAACATTAGGCGCATCGTACCGGGCACACATCGCAATACAACTGCTCAGACCCGTCCTCCGTACGGCTTCACCAGACATCATGTCGGAACACGACGAATCGCTTGGCGACAAGACTTTGTCTGGTGGGTATACTATTATCGTATGGTGATTTATAACAACACCAAAAAACTGTGTGAACTAGAAAAGTCCTAATGTTCGTGAAAAAATGCGCCGCGCATCGAAAATGAAAACTGCAGTATCATTCTGTAACAACCTCACAGTGTAAACTTAGGTGAAGTGACCGGGGAGTGAGCTGTAATTTCAACGGTTATTTTTTTTAATGTATCTCTGTTTTGAATCATTTTTATGATGCGCTACTGCCAATTAACTAAATATATACCTAATTCTTACCACGCATAAGTATCATCATCAACCTTTTATCGTCCCACTGCTGGGCGCAGGTCTCCTCTCATACATAGAAAGATTGAGCGTAATCACCACGCCAGCTCAATGCGGGTTGGCGATTTCAGACTTAAAGTTCAGGTTTCCACAAGATTTTTCCTTCACCTTTTAATCAGCCATTGGTGTCCATGATATACTTACTTAGAAAGTACCTACATATAATTATAGAAAACTTACATCCACCCCGCAGACTCATACTTGAGAGGCTGGTATTTTAAGCACTAGGCCACCACGACTCTTAAGTGTACTGCGTGTAAATACCTAAGAAGTGTGAACTGCATACCTATTTCAAACATCAGACTCTTCAACAAAACATTCCACAACACATAATTGTACGTATATTTCAAAGAAGCTTATAAGCGCATTGCTCTCAATGCATCCATAGTCTCCTAGTACTAATGGCAGGCTGGTCATCCATCACACGCCCGCGCCCGCGTCCCGCGCTCCTCGCGCCCCGGCGCATCAATCTTATGCAACGCAGCCTGCACGCTCCTGCTATCCTAGTAACTCTTTAATAATTTTTTGGTATTCTTTCGTAAGATTTTAAATGGAAAAAAGTGCTTTAGGAGATTTTTGGAATGAATCTGACCAAATGCAGTTTTATAATGTGCATTTTTTCATATATTTGTGGAGATATATATAGTATATACAACGTGTAACAAAAAGGGTATATACATACCAAGGGCATGGCATCTTTAGATGATATCAAACGATATCGGAAGGGTTTCAACTCAAAATAAAATAGTCAAAAAATTGGTACCGAATTTTCGGTTTCGTGTGTTTCTTAAAATAAAATCATAACAAACGTGGCAGCACACTACGTTAATAACTAGTCGTTACCCGTCAGGTTACTTGCCAAAATCCGATAAATGTCTTCAATATCTCTGTGCGACTAGTATGATAGTAGCCTATCACAGGCGGTGTTTTTCCTCATAACTTCCTAACATAAAGAGATAGGATTAAAAAACCGTTCCAATATCGTTTGATATCATGTAAAGATGCCATGCCTTTGTTATGTATGTACCCTTTATGTTACACGTTGTATACAATATGTAAAGAAAACCCTGTCCGACCCAAAAGGATAATAAAGATTAGGTATACACATGACATGAAATATAATATGAAATTGAAATGAATCGAATGAATTTTGATATAATCTTTTTTTTTTCCACGAATTCATACCAATTTCCCCAAAATTTGGTACTTAATTTTTAAAAAGTGATAACACCATTATGGATAGTATTATTATGAGTGATGCGACCACGTGCCGCGTGCCCTACCCCCCTTCACCCGTACATGCATGCCTACCGTGTTGCCTACCACCCATGTATTATAAGTTACCTACCTCGCTTTTTCGAAATAATATTTATTTTTTAGGGGGATTGTTTTTAACGTTTAGTTTGCTTTGTAGGCATTATTAGAATCAGTTAACGATACCTAACACTACCTTCACGGATCGGACAGGGTTTTCTTTACATATTGTATATACTTGACGACGTCAGCGATGGCGGAGCGATAGAGTCGTCACAATCTTCTTCTTCTTCTTCGGCAATAACAATTTAAATAGGCAAACCGACAGTTTCGCCCCGGAGAAGTGGTTCACATCTCAATGCGAACTCACCGTTGGACAATCCTGCCTTTCCAAAACGACTCTTTCTACGTGCCGCCATTACAAAATAACGTCAGAGCATTTGCTCCACTACTGCATAAATCAAATTAGCAACTTTTATTAAAATGATACCGTGCTCCACGACATGCATATGTATATATGTACATACATATATTCCACTCCTAAGTACTACGAGAGTGAGTGGTCCCTCGGTCTGCCTAAGGTGGCCCGTCTTCTCTGAGATGGTAACAGAAATCCGCTAGAGGCGTTAAGTTCAAGATCTGTTGTTGTAGCGAGGTGGAGTCTTGTGCCCATCAGTAGACTTGTTTCGGCTGATATGATAAGGAAAATGTATGGTAAGACGCTACACTACTATCAAGATCCTGAAGAATGTAAGCACCCATTACAAGTCCCTTCGTCATCCATTTTGAAGTAGGCAAACAATCTGTCTCAAATTTTAATGCATCTCCGAAATAATTACTTGCCATAAAAAAAGACGTCTTCCTCAGTTTCAACCCTCCAAAATTGGAGTTAAAGAAATGCCATCTCGTTATACGAACTGGTATTGTTTCACGACAGTACCACATTGTCTGCTGTTCATTACTGCTCTTCTGTTAATTATGAGTCCCTAGTATAGTGTTTATTTTCCTTGGATGGGGAATTTTTGAGAGATTGCATTGTGTCGTCTCGTTTTTTGATGGAAGTGAGTAGTAATTAATAGATTTGTTTGGTTCTGTAGTGGGCTAAATAATTAATTGGTAATTTAAAGTGGTGTAAATCTTGAAGAAGTGCATCTAATACACGCGTACCATGACTAATGACCGGTTTTATGATGCATAGTTAAACTGAGCCAATTGTAAAATTAAACATACAACTGTTTTATTTCTGCATGTCTTTTGATAAGTTTTTGGTTTTAAATGATAATAATATGTATAGCAATGGTCAAATATTAATCAATAAGATAAACTTACAACTGATGAAAAAACATATTTTGCAAAAATATATCCGTTAGTTACTATTTTAACTGTATAATTATAATCGTCAAAAATTTAATCCATTTTTGAAAATTGGTTGACTTTAACCAAGGATGATGACACCGATCCTTTTTTTTGTTTTGGGATGGGAAATTATCAAATGCCTTCTCCCGCTCTGGGCGGAGCGGAAGGGCGTGTCAGACTTTTACTGAATAAAACCTACCCGTGTTTCTGCACTTGCCTATGCGCCAGGGCCACGGTTTCTTCTCCCCTCCCTCCTCCTTTGCTAGCATCACTGGTTCACAGAAATAGGTGACGGCCTGCTGCACTCTTGGTCCAGACCATGGCCTGGATCAGTGTTGGACGTGAGTAATCACTACCGATCGCCGCCATGTGGACACTGCTGTGCTCTACCCAAGCCGGACAGACGTCTACCGTATCCTCAGGGCGATAAACACAATGGCATGGCATTTCCTCCCGCCTTATCCGGAACAGGAACCTCTCGAACAACCGCTATTGTGGCATGCCCAGCACTGGGTTGCGGAAAACTCACTCTCCATGTCGCCATGAGATCCCGCGGGAGCTCTGTCCGCCGTACCGCAACTTCTCGCAGCAGCGGAGTTATTCCCTGGCGTTATGCCTCCTCTCGCCACTTCCACATGTGGGCGAGGGCTTTGACCTCCAGATGCCTTGGCGGCAACCCGGCAAGGAGGTTCGCTGCCTTAGCGAAGACCATGTGGTATCCCCGGACCAGCCGAACAGCAATGACCCTCTGTGATAAAACCCACCCTAAGGAACAAACATAAAATCAAAATCAAAAGTTATTTAATCCAAATTATGCTGAAAATCTGCACTTTTCGAAAGTCAAAATTACAAAGACACACGTATTCAGCTCTATCTAATTCAGCTTTTGTCCAAATAAATTTTGTAAGTAGATGCGTGCGTGTGATAACTGAAAGGATGCGTAAGTTATAATATGTCTAGCCCATTCCCTACTATTTTGGAGTCGGCTTACAGTCTGACCGGATGTAGACCGAAGCCAGTAATTTTACTTGAAGCGACTGCCTACCATTAAATTCATTGTTCATCAAATAGAGTTTGATATTTTTGACGGCACTGTTGCCGCAGTGGTTAAGCAATTAACAGATACGCTGCGTGTCGCGGGTTCGATTCCCGCACAGAATAAATATTTGTTTGTGTATGTGAGTTTATATGTTTGTTAACACACTCACGATACAAAAGAAGATCCTAGTGTACGAAAAATAAACTTTCTTTTTTATATCGTATCATGTGTGAGTTATTTTATATTGTATTTTTTTAAAGATTACGGCAAAGCCAAAACGAGTAGTTTGGCCCATATCTAAAAGGTTTTACTGCACTGTAGCGGGTTGTGGGTTTAGGTCCAGATGGTTATGAACTTTACAATTTCCTTGGGTTTCATAAAAGCTGCATAGAGGTGCGGTACGTCGAATTGCAAGAAATAATTAGGTTAAGATTTTCATAACATTCGTTTAGCAGTATTTGTTTCTTATCGGCATCATTATCGATGTGGGTCAATGCATCAATTGATTTTAATATGCAGCCCGATAACGACTTTATTGCAATACATTTAAGCTCTTTTTACATGATTTTTATTAGCTTCACTTGTATGTCTGCTTGCTTGTTTGCTTGCTTGTTTGTTTGTTTGTCCGTCTCTAACTCTTTGGACTACGAGTGAGCGGCTTTTTACTGTAAAATGTCCCACCGTTTTCAATACGTTCGTTCATTCGTTTTTTTTTTTAAAGAATATCGAACTAAAAAGTTGAAAATAAATGTAGTTTAAAAAACTAAAAAAGCATGATGAAAAAGTTAAAAATATTTTTTAAAAAAGCGTGAGGTGCTTAATATTCCTACAAAAATTATGGCACAAATCGCCTCACGCTTTTTTTACCCGACTGCCAGGAGAGTTATGTTTTTAGCTCCTATCTTGTATGTATTATTCTTTATTACCTAGTATCTCCAGAACCGCTGAACGGATTTTCACATTTGAGGTATCGTTAGATTTGCCTTAATTGCCCAACTGCTACTAGATAGGTGACATTTAAAAAAAACTAAAATGGCGGATGTATGCCGCCATATTGTGAGATATAAAGAAATAAATTTCTACCAAGCATATCGAGTGGGATATCAAAATGAAGGATTTGAAACACTGATTCTAAATATGTATATAACTTAATATTAAATGGAACAAAAAAAAGAATTACATATTTTTTTCTGCCAAGCATATCGAGCTGGGTATCAAAATTAAGGATTTTAATCACTGATTATAATAAATGTATTGATTCTAAATACAGTTTATAAAAAAAACCTTTAAACATAAAATTGCCGTTTAATAGAAAAAAAATCTTTTGTATTAATTGAATTTCTACCTTTTCAGTTCGTTAGAGTTTTATGCAGGCGGGTTTTTTGTTTTTAAATAATTTTTTTTTAAAAATTATTTTTAAAATTTTAGTTTGATATTTTTTTAAAGCATGTTTTTTTAGTTTTTTAAACTACATTTATTTACATATTTCCCAAACCAATTAGACTGAAAAAAGTTGGTTTAGTTAAAAATCTATTGATCCAACTGTGCGACAACCAAGACATGTTTTTTTAATGGTAATCACCAGTACTATTATATGAGATTATATCTTCTTCATCTTCAGCCTATAGGCTGAAGCAGTAGACCTCTATAGAGGTCTACTGCTGAACAAAGGCTTCCCCCAAGGCATTGGGCAGGTTTGCCATAATCCCCACGCTTGGTAGGCGGGTTGGGGATCGCAGTATATTCCACAGGAGAAGCGCTGCTGTCCGTTGCTGGTGAGAGTTCCCTTAGTCGCCTCTTACGACACCCACAGGCGGATATGGGATGGAACAATTAGTAGCCCGGTACCCCACGGGATTATTTAATCATATAATTAGTTAGACAATGTGTAAAGAAAACCCCGTCCGACCCAAAAGGATAATAAAGGTTAGGTATACGCATGACCAAATAAATATGAAATTTTATATAATTATCAGAGTAACAATATTAATGAATTTTGAAATAACCTTTTTTCCGCGAATTAATTCCAACTTCCCCAAAATTTGGTAATTTTTTAATAACTGTCAACACCATTTTAGACAGTATTATTATGAGTGACGCGACCACGTGCCGCGGGCGCTGCCTCCCTTCGCCCGTGCATGTATGCCTACCGTATTGCCTACCGCACATGTATTAAGTTACCTCGCTTTTTCGAAATAATATTTATTTTTTAGGGGTTTTTTTTAAGTTTAGCTAGTGTGGGTATTATTAGAATCAGTTATCGATACCTCTAACAGGACAGGGTTTTCTCTATTATATATTTAGTATTTATACAATATGTAAAGAAAACCCTGTCCGATCCGTGAAGGTGTTGTTAGGTATCGATAACTGATTCTAATAATGCCCACAAAGACAGGCAAAACTTAAAAAAAAAAAACCCTAAAAAAATAAATATTATTTCGCAAAAAGAGGTAACTTAAAACATGTGCGATGGCCATACAGGCGCAGGCAAAGAGGGGCAGGGCATGCGGCACGCGGTCGCATCGCTATCCGCTCAGAATTATACCGTCAAAAATAATGTTATCACTTTATAAAAATTACCAAATTTTGGGGAAGTTGGAATTAATTCGCAGGAAAAAAAGAATATTTCAAAATTCACTAGTATTGTTACTATGAAGATTATGTAAAATTTCATATGCTATTTGGTCAAGTGTTTACCTAACCTTTATTATCCTTGTGGGTCGGACAGGGTTTTCTTTACATATTGTACTTATATTTGTCTTTTAATTTATATGTTTGTTTTAGATTGTCTATTATTTATATTTTTTTTTAATTGAACAGATAGCTTCTCTTCTTTCCAGCGAAAGCACCGGAGCAAAGTTTTGAAGAGCGGGCGTTGTGGGGGCCTGTCTATGTGATATAGACGTTCAAAACGTGCTGATTCTCAATCTAATTTGAATGAATGACTTTTATTGTCTTTTCTGCCTACTTTTGTTTCGATTTTGATCCTGCAAAAAAAAAGCAAAACTTACATAACTCACTGACCGTTGTAATTGACAGAAGCTCTAACTTGTTCAATTGCCTCAAGAATACTACAATTCCTATCAATTGTCTATTCAAAACATATTTTCAGAAAGCTGAGGAAAATAATAAAGGATTTTTTTTTCGTTCTTATTATTTCCTGACACACTTTTTGCAACTTAGCACGCGTCGACTACAATATTACACCCTAATTTCTGAGCATGATGGTAGAATTCACCTTGGAAAGTTGTCAAAGTTATTTCCTTTAAAATTGTTGGGTAAAGTTTTAGCGCTGTATGCGGGAGTGAGGCAGCCCGGATATTGTCGGCGGAGATTGTTTAAGATAGCACTTGTACTCGGTGTACTCTTCACCTGGACTTGTGCTTTTTATTTTAAAGTTTGTGTTATTTTTTTCATGGTTCCTTCTTACATACCTACTACTTACCGGCTTTAGATTTGACGTTGGTAAATACTTAGTTGTGATTACTTTTTTTCTTCAGCCTATAGATGTACACTGCTGGACAAAGGCCTTCCCCAAGGCTTTCCACGCTGACCGGTCTTGTGCTGCCCGCATCCTTCGTCTGTATCGAGCAGTGGACTTCTATAGACTAAAGAAGAAGAAGAAAATGTAGAAATAGTGGTGAATATAATAGATACATAATACCAGCGAATAAAATATTTACCTATATCATCATTAATTATGAACCCTGAAAAGTAAATTCTAAATTAGAATAGTGTTTTATTCTAAATTTGAAATTAATATCACTTAGAATATACCTAACTGATTTTTTAAATTGCTTTTAAGCGTAGGCTAGATTGTAATTGGGTAATTAACTATTAATCCTTTTTGAAAACAGAAAAAAAAGCAACTGAATGTCGCCGTAAAAATATAAGTTTCATATTCAAAGATGGAAGGGATGTAGTCCATTGGTCATCGTGATGACCGGTAGTCATATTTTGGAAACACTTTATTATTATAATTATTATTATAATCTATGTTATAACCAGAGACTTTTATGATTAAAAACTCAGAGGCCTGTAAACAAAAATATTGTACCTACTTAATTGAATCACATGAAACACACGAAAATAATAAATGAAACAAACCAATTAATATTTTCCCGGGATTCATATTACACGAATACGAATCATATTTCTATACACGGATCGAACAAACATGATAGTTGCGATTTCATTTAGCAAGGTATAAAGTCCAATTTATTTCATACAGTGAAATAGCACGGGCATTAACATAAGTTAGCCTATCCACCCCCACTAAAACAGAAATCCATAAAAAATCACGCATTTAAAATACAAAATACATTTGGGATGAAAACTCAGTAATTCGTATATAAAACAGGCTTTCAAGTCCAGTGCAATTTCATATCACGTTCGCAACAGCGCACAACGTTAAAAAAATTCAAAAAAAGAGTTAAAAAAAGAACAATGCACGTCGAACGAAAAACTTTATCCTGTCAAAAAATAGTAACAGGAATAATTATCGCGAACATTGCATTAATCAAATTCCGTGCACGGCGGTATTGGGTGGGGGGTCATGGGGAGCCACCTCCCCCCCTGGGGGTGCACGGAAAAACGAATGCTGCGGGCTCGCTGCGAAAAAACGCTGAAAATGACGGGCGCACAAGCTCTAGTGATCTGCCGATATGTCTTGGATGCTGCATGTCAATTATTTTATTCGATGACCTATATTTTGTGCTTGGTGTAAAGGAAATGAGTGATTTGTGTATGAGTTTCATAATTTACGATTGGTTTCTGTGGACTTTATAATATTACCTATTTACTTAATCATAAGTGCTGGCCTGTGCTTGAGCGACACAAGCAGGAGCTGCGTGTCACGAAGATGAATATGCTGCGGTGGATGTGTGGAGTTACTCGGAAAGACCGCATCAGGAACTCCCGCATCCGGGGCAGCCTACGTGTCCGTGACATTGCAGACAAACTGCAGGAGGGTCGCCTACGCTGGTACGGCCACGTCTTACGCAAACCGGCAGGTTACGTGGGTAACAAATGTCTTGCCATGGCGCCTCCGCCGGGCCGGAACAAGCGGGGTAGACCAAAGAAGTGCTGGCTTGACGTTGTAAGAGATGGCATGCGTGCCAACAAGCTCATACCACAGGATGCTAAAGATCGTGCGAAATGGAGGAGAATGTGCAGGAAAGCGGACCCCGGGCTCCAACGCGAAAGCCGCGGATGCAACCGGGATAAACGCTGAGATGATGATGATGATGATGACCTATTTACTTAATCATAAGCTTTTTTTTTATGTTATTTAATTACTACAATTGAACATGAAGACACATGTGTATTTATACGCTTACATTTTGTTCTTTAGCCCACATTATATCCCGCTGGTGGGCAAAGATCTCTTCTTTTCCTTCTAAACCTTCCATCTCCCTGTCTTGAGTAATGCGTAATTTAGCTTTTTTGTCACAGCCTGAATCACCTCCTACTGAAGTTTCAGATTTAATTGACGAAAACGCTATCCCTATTTACAATAAAAGAGAAGGAAAACTTCTTCATATTAAAATGTAGTACATACGCAGTACGCTTCATAATTACAGTCAACCACAAAAAGTAACGAAAAACATCCAACAATCTTCGTACGTATCCCATAGGACTTACATCTTGTATACCGGACGAGTCCAGCGCAGGCTACCTATATAGTCACAAAAAAAACGGGGGCCCGTCACTAGGGGACGGGGGCCGCGGGGGCCAGCCGGCCCTACTGCATTCATTAATTGCTAATTTGCAGATCGGCCCCGATGTATGTCCGCCGAATGTTTGTGTAATTTTTATGTAATACCGTCAATGCTTTTATGGTTAATCATTGTACTATACATATATACTTGTACATAAGGTACCTACATAAGAGGTGCTACAGTGGTATAGAAACACATTACTCTCAATATGAATAGTTTTTGCTAATCCATTGCTCTTTCCATTCAAAAAATGTGTCAACAACGTACGTAAATAATGCAATGAATGATGTTGAACTGTCAAAATGGACCCATTGCGACTGGTAGTGTGTTACGCAACTACCCTAATGGATAAAGCAAAGACAGACACATGAGGATCAGCACAAGTAAAGGCCTGCTCTACCTCCTCAAGTCAGAGTGCTGGCCCAGTGGCAAAGGCTTCAATTTACGAGTTATAAGACCATGGGTTCGAACCCAGGGGGGCGATTTGCTTTATTAAAACGGGTTTCTTCGCTGATTTGCCGCATGTCTGATATATTGTGTGTCTTTTAGTCTGTGCTAAGTAATTGTATTTATTGGAAGAATGTAAATATCGCCCATGCCACAAATTTAAAAAAGAAATTAGTACCGCTTTTGGCCACTCTGTGTGCGGCGCCACTATCACAGAGCAAGTAATCACTACGTTATAAGAGGCGGGACTCCCTAACAAAAAAAAAACTTAAACGAATGTGTGACGAACATGGACTGCCTCAATACCAACCTAACTAAAACTACAGATAATTTATTAGTAAGAATTTTATTTCCACGTATCAATGTCGCCAACATGAAGAAAAAAAAATAGTGATGCTAACGTTATCGATAAAATGGGTTCGATAATAGTAATAATTTTTTATATTCTCAAATTAAAAAAAATATATGTTATAAAGATTATTTTATTTTTATTACATTAAAATAAATAATAATATTTAATGAATTTACTACTGCCGTATTTTCTGCCGCCACTGACTGATCTGGACTCCGAGTGTGTTGTTTCTGGAAGTTCTGCAACAAATTTGAAATTGATTGTATGTTTGTATTGAATAGGCTTCTTGGAATTGAATAGGCTTGGAATCATACAAAGCGACATAGGGAAAGTAAAAGTGACTTTGTTTTATAATATGTAGTAATAATGCAAAAACTATTTTTATTTGTCACAGCTCAGTCGCTAAACTAATTTTAATGAAAACTGAATTTAATGATGTTATGAACTTATAAATACCACTGATACAAAAAAGGATTTATAGATAGTCGATAAAAAATTGCACCACACTAGTGTTTACAACGAAAAACATATTTGCAGATTTATTTTCGGAAATATGTCTTATAATTGTATATATTATAAGATAATTATGTTGATTTATAGTATAGTTAATTCGTAATGTACTAACCGATCTTCATCCAATGGAAATTGGGCCATAAAAGTTCGTTTCTTGTTTTCCACCCGACTTGTTCTCAGTCCAGATATCTCGCACGTTACAACTGGCACACAAAAAGTACACAAATGAAAAATAAATTAATAAATATAATACGCAACTTAAAAATAAATAAATATAATACGCAAATTATATGAATAACTTAATTTTAAAATAGCAGATTCAAACAATAACAGATAGGTAGCTCATTATCTCGTAATGAACTGACAATTGACATTATTTTACTTTTTGACATTGACGGTAACGAATCGCTTGCAAAGATGGCCGCGGTATTATACGGCTAAAACAAGAGAACCAGAGATGTCATAGCAACCATTTGAAAGTGTACTTACTTCCCTACTTTGACGGGTTCTGCCGCCATTAAAATTTCCATGAATGTCATACTTCTATTTTTTACCCGACTACGGCAAAGCAAAAGGAGGGTTATGATTTTGACAGGCTATGTATGTATGTATGTATGTATGTATGTATGTATGTATGTATGTATGTATGTATGGATGTTCATCTGTTCCCTCGTAACTTCTAAACTACTTATCAGAATTCGACAAATGACATATCATTAGAAGCGTCTTAATTGTCCGCTGGTTATAGGCTATATGGGGTTTCACAAAATCTAATGTGGCGCCCTCTAGCGGACAAAACATACAGAGTAAAAAAATAAAGTTAAGATAAATATGCCGTGTTTGGTATCATATGAAAGCGCTTTACTTGTACATTTTGAAAGTATATATATTGCTAGCATTTGCTTGTGACTTTACCTGTATTCATGGGTTGGTTGCATATAATTCACATCTTTTCGTTCATAGCTTCTTTACTACTTTTCAGAATAAGACCACTGCAGTACCATTAGAAGGGCCTTGATATTCTGTTGGTTATGAGCTATAAAGGTTGTCACCATATTTAGTATTGCGCCCTCTAGCGGACAAAAAGTTCTTTGTTAATATAAAATTAAAATAAATATACCGTGTTTGGTATCACGTGAAAGAGCTTCACGAGTACTTTATGCTTGTACTTAATTACATGAATGCTTTAATGATGTTAAATATGAGCGATAAGAGTAAAGCGCGGATCACGGGAACTGTGAATCGCTTTATGCAATATAGAGCATTGTGAACATTAATAGAATATGTAATGCACTAATGAAAACGACATAAGCTGGGAGTAACTCCACGCGGTAAAGGCGGAATCAGTTTGATAACTGGCTAAAACTCCCATAAAAATGTCCTCTGCACTATATGCCTTCGGGCTTACGTTGTTATATGTGCGTGTAGATGTAATATGTCAAGTACCTAGTTTTTAGTTCATCAGTTTAACTTTTGTTAATATTATGCGCCACAAATACACTTTAACACCAAAATAGTACAAATAATAAAAAGTAAAAAAACTAAAACCCAACTACGACAAAAAGCGACGCTGAAAAAGTATAAAACAAGATTTTCAGAATACTGAACTGAACAAAGTTGCTAATGTAGTTGCAAGTAAATGGACACAGTAGACTCTACCAAGATTCCTTGGTTGTAAATTGACAAAAATGTCATACAATACTATTCTGAAGTATGAAATATTCACTATTAGAGATAAATTTTCATGTTTGGAAAGGCGTAGTCACACGTTACATATACCTACCTACCGTAGCACCTTGACAACGTGTGACTACGCCTTTCCAAACATGAAAATTTATCTCTAAATAGTGAATATTGCATACTTCAGAATAGTATTGTATGACATTATTGTCAATTTACAACGAAGGCATCTTGGTAGAGTCTACTGTGTCCATTTACTTGCAACTATGTACATTAGCAACTTTGTTCAGTTCAGTATTCTGAAAATCTTGTTTTATACTTTTTCAGCGTCGTTTTTTGTCGTAGTTGGGTTTTAGTTTTTTTACTTTTTTGTTCTAAGTTGCGCCAGCCTGGCCACTATAATACTTGTCATTGTCAAGGCGTTGTTGTAATCACTTTTTGTATCGTGAAATATACCGAAGTTTAATTTGTTAAATCTAATAATTGTATTATTTCCTACAGTATTTTCTTACGTTTTCATTTTTTTGGGTCATGGACATGCCTTGGTCCATGAGATGTCAGTAATAGTGGCGGAGTCTACAAGGACCGAACTTACTAGGGCTGCCGGTTATCCGAAAGAGATTCGCACAGGTAAAGGAACACGGGTGGAGTTTAGTCAGTAAAAGTCTGACACGTGCTTCCGCTCTACACAGAAAGAGAGGTCATTTGATGATCCAGTTCTAGCACGAGATAAGACTTAAAAATACTAAGGTAACGTAATAGCGAAACGGCTTACCATGTAGAGTTTTGACGGGAAAGCTAAGATGAGTGTCATGCGCATTTTTCTTTCGACTTTTAAAATTATTTATAATGTCGTTTACTAAATAAAAGCGCGTGATTTATGTAGTAAAAAGTGCATTCAGTAAATAATTTATAAAGAACATTGAAATATCACAGCATAGTGGCCACATCATGATTTTGCATCTAACCACGTACAATATCATGGACGGTTCACGCGGTCGTCTTTTTCAACTGTCATTGGCGATATCAACCATTATTGAGAAATAAAATTTTCAAAGAATTTCTATAATTTGTTACACGTTATATTGGCAACATTGTGGTATATATTCCACAGAGGCCATTGATTAAGAGTTGAGGTTGAATCTCACCTTGAAAAAAGAAGAAGACACTTTTTCTATCGTGCAATAAACAGAAGTTTAATTTGTTCTAATAATTGTAGATATTATTTCCTACAGTATTTTCTTTCGTTTTCATTTTCTGGGTCATGGACATGCCGTGGCGTATGAGATGACAGTAATAGTGACGGAGTCTACAAGGACCGAACCTACTAGGGCTGCGGGTTATCCGAAACAGATACCGTGGCGCTGGCACAGGTAAAGGAAAACGGGTGGAGTTTAGTCAGTAAAAGTCTGACACGCGCTTCCGCTCAGCCCAAAGAGGGAGAGCCAGAGAGGTGATCCAGTTCTAATACGAGATAAGACTTAAAAAGACTGAGGTAACGTAATAGCGAAACCATATTTTCTAATGGTGTACTTTCATGAGTACCTACCAGCTACTAATACTTGGCGACGTTCAAACGCGGTTTTGTCTTGAAATAACGAATGCAACGTATTAATTACGACACCAACCACCTATGAGTTCAAAACCGCTTTTTTATAGCAACATAAAGTTAAATCATAAAATATACGAGGAAATCGATTTTAAGTGTTTAAATACTTATGCTTGTGATTGTACTGGGACAATTCCATAGGTACCTGGTGGTATTACAACTGCATGGGGCTAAAAGAATAATCCTTACTAATATATGAATGCGAAAGTAACTCTGTCTGTCTGTCTGTTACGCTTTTCCGCTTAAACCTCTCAGGCGATTTTGATGAAATTTGGCACAGACAATCCTTAGACCCTGAGAAAGGACATAGTCTACCTTTTATTGAAAAAATTGGTATTCCCGAGGGAAATCTAAAAAGCGCGATATAACCGAACCCACGCGGGCGAAGCCGCGGGCGGAAAGCTATTTATTTATAGTTATGAAGAGAGAGGCCCCTAACAAGGTGGACCGATGACCTGGTGCAGGTGGCGGGAAGCCGATGGATGCGGGCAGCACTGGACCGGTCATTATGGAAAGCATTGGGGGAGGCCTTTGTCTAGCGGTGGACTTTTATAGGCTGAACAATATGATGAGATATACTCAATAGGCATAATTGGGAGGTCAGACGGCAGTCGCTTCATGGAAAATATGGAAGTTTAGCCAAAATCAGCAGTAGAACTGGTAAAGCGGACCCCAGACTCCAAAGCTGAAAAGCTAAGGATGCGACTGGATGATTAACGCTGAGATGATGATGATGTCTCAATAGGCATAATAATTATTATGTTAACCTACTGCTGGGAAAAGATCTCACCCATATCTTTCTAAACTAGCAATCCGCCTCTCCTTCACAAGGTTTTTGCCTTAATAAAACATCGAGATTTCTTCAAATTTTATCAGCTGGCAAAATTTTGCAAATCTTCATTTAAACGTGCTGCCATTCACGCCTACAGAATTTCTCCAAATGATTTTATAACCCTGTAAGTAAGATGAAAACCAAATTCGACAACCCTAACCCTCCTTTGCGGGTTTCGCTTGAAACTGAAACATGACAACAATTTTCAATCCAGCGAAAAACCTGACATCAGCAAAATTACCAGCAGAGCTGTTTTTAACACCGAAACCGGTAATAGATATGTACAATTTTATCGGACGCAGTTCCTACAAAAGCATGGTTTGGTGCGTCATCAGCTTCCTCCTGTACTGTGTTATGACGTCACTCATAGTCATGTCATCTGCAGACACACAGCTCATGTAACGGATATTATTACTTGCACATATGCGCATTGCGTGCTGATCGGTGACGTCATTCAATATGCTTAAATTGGATTTTTTTATTTTATTTTTATCTGTTGTGTTAAGATCGATAGTGTGATGTTTATGTGAGAATGGAATCACTTAAACGTTAATTTTATAATGAGGTGATAATGTACAATAGCGAGAAAATTAATAATTCCCAATGAAAATATAAGAATAAAAACAATTAAGTCATCATCATCTCAGCGTTTATCCCAGTCGCATCCGAAGCTTTTTCAGCTTTGGAGTCTGAGGTCCGCTTTTACCAGTCTAACTGCTGATATGGCAAACTTCGACATTTTTCGTGAAGCGACTGCCGTCTGACCTCCACAACCCGAAGGCGACATCGAAGCATTGCAGCTGACCAATTGTTGGACTTTTTGAGGGCTCCAACAACCCTTTAACGACTGCCACTAGATGTTCGTATGGCAACCGGGACCAACGGCTTAACGTGCTTTCCGAGGCACGTCCAGACCAGTTCAAATATTCATGTTCATGCATACAAATATTTGCACTGTGCGGGACCCAACCCGCGCCACTTTGCGCAGCGGCCGCGTCCGCTACCGCTACGCCACGGAGGCTGTCAATAAAAATATTTAAGTATCTACCCTTTCTGGGCGCCGAATCATCATCATTATCATCAGCCTCTACTCGTCCACTGCTGGACCCAGGCCTCTTCCATGGTACGCCAACAAGCTCGATCCTGAGCAGTTTTCCGCCAGCCACTACCAGCCACCTGTTTGATGTCGTCGCTCCATCTCGCCGAAGGGCGTCCTACGCTACGTTTGCCGAGACGCGGCCTCCACTCGAGGACTCGTTTACCCCAACGGTTGTCGGTCCTGCGGCATAAAATACAGTGATGTCCATGATATAAATACTAGGAACAGGCACAAATTTATTGTACCTACAACAAGGCTCAAGAAAATAGGTGACTCTTTCAGATGCCAATGTATATATTTTTACAATGGACTTCCAGAGGTGGTTCAAGATCTGAGCCTGAATAAATTCAAATCCTTCATTAAACGTAAGTTGTGTCAGAAAGCATTTTATAGTGTGAAGGATTATATTGAGGACAAAAAGGCTTGGGCTTGAGCTGCGTCCGATTTCTATACACTGATTGTTCTTTGATTTTTCCTCTTGTAGTTATAATATTTAATTTTTTGTGTTATCTATTCAAAGCCTGTATTACACACTATGTAGCCAAGCATATTGTTCGTTACGGAATTGTATCGCTGACAGAGGTGTTCGGCACTTGTACAGCTACACAGGAGCTAAACTTTCCACAGATTCGGGAACACTGTTGGAGCTGCTGAACCTTGGACAAAACTATCTTAGCATTGTGTAGATTCAATTTCTTAGTATTGTATAATTGCATGGCAAACGTGTGAGCAAAATGTACGAATGTGCTGTAAGGCATTTATTTGTTGGGTTAGTCTTTTTTATTGACTTGATTGTGCTCTGGCTGTTGAGAGTATGTCATGCTCACTTAAATGTCTCGCTGATGGTGGCGGGTGTGTTGGGTCATTGGGTTCCCTTCGATATGGTTGAGCTGAACGATGCTGATCCATACGTCATGTTCGTGAACGGGCGCCGTCAGAGGGGACTGGTCATCTCTTAGCTGCCACGGCGTATTTTAATTTCTGAATTGATTTTTGTGTGTTTTCCATAATGGACGCTCTCAGCGTACAATATATTTCTGCATCGTTCTCACGCGGTTGATTTCAACATGAATGATGTAATCAAATATTTGTAACAATAGCTTAAAAATTTAAAAGAGTGTCCATGGAGTTTCTTGCCCGTTCTTCTCCATAGGTACCTACTCTTTGGAATGGGCGACTAGCTTCATCTTATTGACTGACCGACCTTCTGACAATTCAAAAGTGCCTGTAACTGGTTTATTTGAAATAAATGATTTGATTTGATTTGATATGTGGCCAGCCCATTGCCACTTCAGCTTGCTAATCCTCTCAGCTATGTCGGTGGCTTTGGTCCTCTGTCGGATCACCTCATTTCTGATGCGTTCCTATATATGTTAATATAATATGTTCACGACATCTGTTTCTTTCTATTTAATAAAGAAGAGGATAGAAAATAAATATTAGTATAAACTTGTCAAATTAAGATATTTCATGGACGGTTTATACGCGACTAGCTGCGCGCCGTAGGTTGCACCCGCGTAGGTTGCGATATGCTCCGCTCCTATTGGTCACAGCGTGATGTTATATAGCCCAAAGCCTTCCTGGATTACTGGGCTATCCAATTCAAAAAGATGTTTTCAAATCGGATTAGCGCGTTCAAACAAACAAACTCTTCAGCTTTATATATTAGATTAAAAACAAGGTTACCTGAAACAAGGTAAATTGAAAGAAAAATATGCACGCAACTACAACTAAATGTAGTTTATAATCATCAGTATGTTTATGGCTTATACAACGTTATTTCTTCATTGTACGAGAACTAGTTTGTTCTGAATAAGCAACTGAGTCGATTCCAATCATTTTTACACCAGGCTATATTTTTTCTGAAATACATGTAGAAATTGTTGCAGTGTGGTTACCGAGCGCGCCACGTAGCTTACGGTATATCATAGTACTTGGCGCGTGAGCACGCTCGCGCAACAGCTGACGCCACAGGTCAACTCACCGCTTGCCGAGCGGAGCGTTGACCAAATTTTTGTTGGGACAACCACGTAGGACAACTAGCTCATAACTTTGTGATTTTTTATGATATCTTTATGAAATTTGGTACATAGATTCTTTACTTAAAAATACCAGACACGTGATTCAGGTTTCAAAGTTGTATATTAATTTATATATTCTACAAAATCGCGTTTTTGTTCTAGACGGTTGCTAAGCGCTAGTTTTCAGTTTATAATACATGTATTCACCCTTTTTTACATGCTTTTTAGTATTTATTAGTTTCACTTGTATGTTTGCTTGTTTGCCTGCTTGTTTGTCCGTCTCTAACTCTTTGGACTACGAGTGAGCGGCTCATTACTGTAAAATGATCCACCGTTTTCAATACGTTCGTTCGTTCGTTCGCTTTTTTTTTATAGAATATCGAACTAAAAAGTTAAAAATAAATATAGTTTAAAAAACTAAAAAAAACTGGCTTTTTAAAAACATCAAACTAAAAAGTTAAAAATACTTAATTAAAAAAAAAAAGCGTGAGGCGCTTAATATGCAAAAATTATGGTACAAAGCGCCTCACGCTTTTTTTAAAATTATTTTTAAGTTTTTAGTTTGATGTTTTTTAAAAGCATGTTTTTTTTAGTTTTTTTTAAACTAAGTATATTTTTTACACTCAGTTTTTCTACCCATTTTGACCTCTATAGCGATGGTGGCATAACAAGTGGTAGCTGCAGTAAATAGCTGGCATTGTAGCCATTTTTAATGTCATCCTTACATGCTTATCTTTCTTCGTTAGCCTATAGAGGTTCACTGCTGGACAAACGCCTCCCCCAAAGCTTTCATTGCTTTGGGGGGGTTTGCCATAATCCCCACGCTTGGCAGACGGGTTGGAATCACAGTAATATGGTATTCCACAGGAGAAGCGCTGCTGTCCGCTTCCCTGGTGAGAGTTCCCTTAGTCACCTCTTACGACTCCCACGGAAGGATATGGGTTGTTACTATTCTAAGCCAGGTACTACACGAGGCATCAACATCACGTATTTGAAAAGATTTTCGTGAGTGCATTTCTGTCTTTTCTTGTCCCACTCTTTACACCAGCAGCGTGTTCGTTTACGTTTAATTATAAACAACAACATTACAGCTGCAGCTGCATCTTGTTCGGATATGTTGCTCCAACTGGACACGAAAACATTGAGCACTTCGTATTTTTGTGCAATATAATTGATCGTTTGGATGCATAGCTTCTTTCAGTCTTAGTATCGCGACACATCTGCGGAACGTACGGCGTCGAAAGTTCGGCTACATACGCTCGCAGTGTATTTCAAGTACTCTATGACAAATCAGCCGCAATTACGCCGCGTTCAGCGAAGGGTCTAACCTTCCTTCGAGCCGTTTTTTCACCTAAAACGCATTTAATGTATTTTGCATAGCAAGCGATACATCACGCGATGGGTTGCGCGACCGAAAGTTCGGCAGGCGTAGCTGAACGTTCGGCGTTCGTGGTGGTAACGAAGAGCGGCAACATCTTCTAAGCCCTCTATAATAGCTAATATTCCAATTAAATCCATTTTTCTGGGCAATTCAGGTACGTCACAAAAACCACACACCATAAAGCGTCGACACAGACAGACTGACGATGACGCCACGTAACTTTCCGTCGCGTAGCGCGCTTAACAAGACGCCGCGTTTTGACCGTTTGGTTTGTCATAACAACTGAATATTGCGACTGACACTTCAGCCGCTGAGCTTTCGGCGCCGTACGTTCCGCAGATGTATTAATACACTTATTGTACAGCAAAATGTATTGCACAATGCGCCCCTTGCCTCCTCTCGTGGTTGTTTCATATGTTGTGCTGGCCTGCTTTGTGCCAGAAAACTACTATATATTGCGGTAGAAAGTACAGACTGTTTGCTGTGCATCCGTGTCCCCGTGGCCACACTTGTGCTTGCTAAGTCCCTAGTAACACGTGCTCTGGTCACATTTTAATCTTTTTTTTTTTTTGATTAGCAGTGATGCAATCGTTGCTGCTAAAACGCGCTAGTTTATCAAGAGCCTATTCACTAAGAAAAAAAACTCAGTGAATAAAAAGGAAGACGGTAGTTCAGGAGTCGAGGTGATGCAAAGTTAAACTCAACAACACACACCAACGATGCTGCGCCAGAGGGAGATTGATCTGGAGACCCTCCACAACCAAACTCCTGACACAACAACATATGGCGTATCGTACCAAGCATACATCGCAACACAACTGCTCGGACCCGTACGGCTTAACCAGACATCATGCCGGAACACGACGATTAGCTTGGCGGCAAGACTTAGTCTGGTGGTGGTCACTTTTGCCGGGAGCCGATTTTATGGCCTACCACCGAGAAAATTGCTCTTGTGTTGGATTCTTATCCAACAAATGATCTGTTTGTCGACCAATGTTGGAAGATTTTTTCGGCATGTCAGAAGTAGGTACAGAGAGAGGTTTATGAAAGGGCTGTTTTAATGAATTCATATTTTATCTTATGTTTATTAGTTATACAAATTGTCTTTATTTTTTGTAATTTTTAAACAGTTTTAATTAGAGAAAGTCTGCGTCAGTGACCGGAGTTTGTACAGCAAATTTTTGGACCAAAGTTGTTTGACCTTCTCCCTTCGAAATGCTAACAAGACGAATTAATACACTACGTAATCTATGAACTAATTGGATATCAGTTACAGAAAGTTATTCCTTAGGAGATGTCACATGACTTCGAGTTCTAGGACTTGTTGGTTTCCTTACGACTATTTCCTTCGCCGTTTTGAGAGCAGTGATGAAATAATTTAAACAAAGTAAAGCGCTTTCTGGATTCGAAATTACGACCTTTATTCGTACACTCGTTATCACAAGACCTCCACTACTATTTTTCAGTAATGTCTGAAAATCTTTAGGAGATCTTAATTTTCTTAGACAGTGACTATGGCGATTCTTGCATTTCAGTGCAACCCTTTAAAGATGTATAAATAAGCTAAAGATTATCTTATATTTGCCAGAATTCACTTAACTGATATTAGAATCAGAAATCATTTAAGTAACATAAACCATCAACCATCATCAACCTTTTTATCGTCCCACTGCCGGGCACAGGTCTCCTCTCACACAGAGAAGGATTGAGCGTAATCACCACGCTTGCTCAATGCGGGTTGGCGATTTCAGACTTAAAGTCCAGGTTTCATCAAGATGTTTTCCTTCACCTTGTAATCAGTCATTGGTGTCCAAGATATACTTAGAAAGTAGGTACATATAACTTAAAAAAGTTATCTCTCAGAAATCATTTACTTGTGGAGAATGTCGGTAACAAAAAATTTTATTGGTGGCGTAAAAAAGTAAAACAACACTATGCACTACTTATTTATAATAAGTATCGAAAATATATCTTAATCAGTAATTATCAGATTAAACAGTTTTCACCGGAAAAAGTATAGGTACACAGTAATTTTACCATCATCATATCAGAGAGGCCCATATACATATTTTTATAGCACCCACCACATCGTTCAGCAACCTGGCTTTTATATAAATAACATTATACATAGCCAATGTTTTCCATCTCTCTCCCACTCATGGGATGTGAATACGTTAATAATCTCCATGCAAATGAAAAAATAGAGCATTTGTGTTGTTGTGTGAGTGACATGGACGAATCGATCGTGATCGGGCGTGTGTGCAACGAAATAAACGAAAACACGCAGTGGGCGGAAAAAATCGCCACGTCAAACTGGACACGAGTGTAGTGGGGGTGGAGAGACTTGGCCACTGACATCCTGCGCTCTAATTGCGTGCCTGTTATTCTTAATTTGAATCATTTTGAAGTATATTGCTAATCCATTGCTACATATTATGTTCGAAAAATGTATCTCCTAACAACATAAACAATTCAATGAATGTTGTCAAACTGTCGATTTGAAACCCATTGCTACTGATAGTGTGTTATGGAATTACCTTGCAGGCTTGGATACGATTATAAGCTGATTTGACTACTGTCAAATTATTAATAGCAACCAACTACCGATGTACATGATTTTTACCATCATCATCTTCTCAGCGTTAATTCCAGTCGCATCCGTAGCTTTTCAGCTTTGGAGTATGGGGTCCGCTTTACCAGTCTAACTGCTGATTTTGGCTCAACTTCGATATTTTCCGCAAAGCGACTGCCGTCTGACCTCCACAATCCGAAGGCGATATCTAAGCATTGCAGTTAAACCAATTGTTAGACTTTTGAGAGCTCCAGCAACTCATAACGACTGCCACTAGATGTTCGTATTTCAACCGGGACCAACGGCTTAACGTGCTTTCCGAGGCACGACCAGACCAGTGTAAATATTCATATTCATGCATACAAATATTTGCACTGACGGGGATCGAAACCACGCCTCCTTGCGCAACGGCCGCGTTCGCTACCGCTACGCCGCGGATGCTATCATGAGATTTTACCATTTATTTTGAATCTAGTTTTTCCAACATTTTGCCACTTCTACAGCTCAGAGGTCGCTTTAACAGCATGTATCGAGACACACAGGGCAGGATAGGGAAATGCAGGGTAGAACAGCATATAGAGAGGCATACAGGTAGAGCATGGTTTCTGACATGCTCCACAACCTCAAACTACTGCCATTTCGTCAACTTGTGCATGGGGACGATTAGCGAACAATTTAGTAATAACATTTACATCATTTAAATATCTAACAGTCTTAAAATAATAATAAAGTACAAGTATATATAAAAGGGGAAATAAACAAAAGGCAACAAAAAATTCGTGGTATTGCTGTCAATAGGTAGGTGCTTATGTGCTCAAAAGGCTGGCAGTACCTATCGCCACTTTGTATGGCGATCCTGATTATTTGGCCATGTGTTAGCATGGTTGTCTGTATTGTATGGATCATTGTTTAAGGTCTGTAAAGAAACCGTGCAGTGTAAATGTACTAAGACTGATAGATCTTCAGCTTGTTTGTTGAGAAAAATGAAGGATAGAGTCAACGCAAAAATATCGCTAATAGACATATAAGTATACAGGTATCTATCGGCAATACAATACCTAACTAACAATACCTGCATCATCGACTGTACAACGTGTAACATAAAGGGTATATACATACCAAGGGCATGGCATCTTTACATGACATCAAACGATATCGGAAGGGTTTCAAATCAAAATAAAATACTCAAAAAATGTATACCCTTTTTTCGGTTTCGTGTGTTTCTGAAATTCAAATCATAACAAACGTGGCACCACACTACATACGTTAATAACTACTCGTTACACGTCATGTTACGCTAAATCACGATAAATGTCTTCAAAAGTTCCGTGCGCCTAGTATGGTAGTAGCCTATCACAGGCGGTGTTTTTTCTCGTAACTTCCTAACATAAAGAGATAGGATTAAAAAAACCTTCCAAGATCGATTGATATCATGTAAAGATGCCATGCCCTTGGTATGTATATACCCTTTATGTTACACGTTGTATATATAACAATGAATTGCAATTATTTATTTATTTATTAAAACTTTATGTACAAAGAAAAACATTGCACAATGGCTGACTTAATGCCTTAGGCATTTTCTACCAGTCTACCTTAAGGTGATGCAGAGACAAAACATGGTAGGTGCAAAGACATAAAAGAGAAGTTAAAAAGGAAACAATTAAACTATTGAGTATGTATAAAACTAGCAACGGCCATTCCACGCCAACCGTACAATACTGCTGCAACCGTCACCAAACAGTCTGGGGGCCTGGGGTGGCCCCTTAAAAAAATTGCACCGCTCCGGGTCCCCGTCGAGGGGGGGAGGGGGGAGGATCGCCTCAACTTTGACGCGCGCCCCTCTCTAATTGATGCTACGAAGCGATACTATGACGATTCCGTAGTTTGTTTTTGGATTAGACCCTAATTAAACTTGGTTAGTGAAGTAATTGGAGCACCTGCCCTGTGGTTGAGCTCTGGTAGAAGGAATAGCGAACTTGTATTTTTTTTTTTTTTATTTAAAGCGCGCAAGTTTATTAAGCCTATTCACTTAAAAATCTTAGTGAGTAGGAAGGAAGACGGCAGTTGAGCGAGGTGATGCAATGTTAAACCCAACAACACGACCAACGATGCTGCGCCAGAGGGAGATTAATCGGGAGACCCTCCACAAATCAAACTCGCGACATAATAACATTTGGCCCATCGTACCCGGCAAACATCGCAATACAACTGCTCAGACCCGTCCTCCGTACGGCTTCACCAGACATCATGCCGGAACACGACGAATCGCTTGGCGGCAAGACTTTGCCTGGTCGGTGGTAACTTCTGCCGGCAACCATCAATTGGCCGAGTGGTAGTGGCCCAGTAGTAACAGCTGCGACCTCCAAGTTTGTAGGTCGTGGATTAAGACCCAAGTAGGCACTTACCTATAGTATACGTCCTATAGGTAAGTTCAAACCCGTAGGTTCGAACCCAGAAAGAGCTTTACTTTAAAATCACACAGGGCACAAATCTTCGGAAATTGGCGAATGAAAAATTCGAAGACCTGTATTCGGCCCACTCCCTCTCACTCCCCTCTCCTCTCAGCAGTGGGAAAATTATAAGTTGACTATGCTTATTTAGATCCGCAGAAGAACGAGAGTAACCGATAAAGCCCGAAAAATTGCAATACTTAAGTGGCAGTGGCCCGTAGGACCGATGCCCGATTGGGGTGGCGACCACGCACCGGAAGACGCAGAGTGGGGAGGCTCCCGATAAGGTAGGCCAACGACCTGGTGAAGGTCGCGGGAAACCGCTGTATGCGGGAGATGATGATGATGAGGATGATGATGTTTAACAAAGCAATAAACCTTGTTCAACTGTCAACATGAAACCCGATACTATTGATAGTGTGTTAAGAAATTACCCTTCTTTTTATTATCTCTCCCGCTCTGGGCATGTCAGACTTTTACTGACTGAAACACACCCAACAAGGGTTCCTGGTTTCCTTCACTTGCCTGTGCGCCAGGGGCACGGTTTCTCTTTCAACCAACCCACAACATCCTGACATCTCATTGAGGCGCGCGTGTTTCTGAGTTGACTATTCAAATATTATTCAATGTTCTATGAGTAAATTATCCTGTCTCATTCTGAAATACATGAGAGTAAGCAAGCATTTAGGATATTATCTTCTGATAATTCAAGGTCTTAAGTGCCACGAACGGCATTTAGAAGTAGGCATATGTGAACTTACCTCTACACTAGGTCCGGTCTTTTTTTTATGGCAATAAATGATTTTTTTAAGCACTTTCCAAGTGCCAACATAAGAAACATGAAATAAGACCTAACAAAACGTTACTAAGATTGATAGATGACGATGATAATGCCATTAATTACATCTAATTCAATATCTGAGACAGGCATCCGTCTCCTAATCAAGTAAAACATAGTTTACAACCTAATTCATTGCGGAGGGCGTCGCAACACGACATTACAAGCGTGTATGGTGGCCAACATTCTAATATTTTGTAGACGACCAGCTATTTGTAGCTGATTAGTAGGGTGACCACGGTTGGCTAGATTTTATTTCACTAAGGTCTCATTTTTAATAGTCATATAACTTTTATCTGAAGAATAATTATAACAGTTTTGTTTTTATTTTCTTTTCGAGTTTGTATTATTTTGATTTTAAGTGTTATTTTTTGTGTCTTTTACTTGTTTGCTGTCTAAATCTCTGTATTTATTATCCTATCGCAAGTATGCTGAATAGATTTCTTATGAAGTAAACATCACATCTGTGCCTTTTTTCCGTTCTGTTTTCTTGGCTGTCTTATAACTACTTCACGGGTTTGACTTTATGGTGTCCAAAAAGGCTTCAAAAACAAATTATATTGTTTTCTTATATGTATAGCCTTTCAATGACATCATCTCCGGCAAATTCCAGACGCTTTATGGTGGCTGCCGTTATTCTAGGAAACGGTAGTATATGAAGTATGAATTTAAAATCTAAAGTCGTTTATCAGAAAAATCAGTCTTAAGTAAAATGTAAGTGGAAAATTTTATTAATTTAAATTTATTTTTTTCATCCCTCGGAGTCTGTATACCGTGAGATGCGTCCGGCCCACTTCCACTGAACTGTGAGTGCATGTTTAAGGAAGGAAGGAAATGTGTAGATATGGTATATTATGCAATTATCATCATCATCATCAACAACCTTTTTATCGTCCCACGCACAGGTCTCCTCACAGAGAAGGATTGAGCGCAATCACCAGGTTGGCGATTTCAGACTTAAAGTCCAGGTTTCCTCAAGAAGTTTTCCTTCACCTTTTAATCAGTCATTGATGTCCAAGTTAATAAAAAAAGAATATACTTACTTAGAAAGTACATAGGAAATATATGCAATAAATGACTTTTATTATTTATTACCCGTAGGAGTTTTTTTTAGGTTGGTAACGTAAAGGGGGGCTGGAGTCGTCATGCAGTGGGAGTCAGAAGATAGGCGTTGTCCCCGATGGAAGCTTGGGAAACGCTGGTGTGGTAACTTAGGGTCGTTTATGGAAGATGGCACTATATAGGGAGGACTGGAAAGATGTGGGTGATAAGTTAGTCCACCAGTAGGATGTTACAGGTTGGGTTATAATAAACATAGCGTATGAGCTTGTTATTTTACCTGGTTGTCCCAACAAAAAAGCGCACCACTCGCCCGGCCGCGCTTGCAGCGGAGCGGCGCGTGTGGGGAGGGCTGTCTCACGCGTCTAGTATTATGATCTAACATCAGCTGAGTTGTGCCCTCGGTAACCAGACTGCAACAATTTCTAAATGTGTTTGGGAAAAAATATAATATGGTGTATAAATGATTGGAATCGACTCAGTTGCTTATTCTGAAAAAAATATTCAGGTTTTTTGAAGATATTTGTTTCCAAATTGACTGTTTACATTGTATCAAATCAAAATCAAAATCAAAGTATGTATCAAAGTAATGTAATCAAAGTATGAATATTGTCAGTCGCTCTAGCTCTTGCTATTTCCAAACGCTAGGGTTAGAATGGATTCCACTCAAACGAGGCAACGAACAATCAGTATTCTGCCTAACATGACGGCTTTTTAATGCTGATGTTGTAAACTAGACGCTTCATTATCTTAAGGATTGATTTCCCCTGCCTAAAGAAAATCCATTTTACTCAGTATTTGCCAAACTACCCATTAATTAGACTAAGTATTCATAATAATATTATCACTTACATAATAAAGAGTATATTCTATTATTAATATATTTTAGATATTTGTAGTCCACATTTTATTATAATAGATTGAAAACAGAAAATACAAAATAATTGAATTACGATTAAGATTTCATTTAAGCATTCAAGCGGCGTGGACTTCTAAGACATATGAAGAAAACTCATATTAAAAAACATTTTGGTGTTCATACTAAAATGTCTTTAAAACATATTTCTAAGAAAATAAAAGTTAATTATGACAAATGGCCGTAGAACACAGAAACTATGGCGACCACATTTGTTCATAAATTCGTCACTGGCAAAGCGCCAGCCGCGCCGCGTTAGCGCCTGGAGTCCAGCATTAAGATACATTTGTTAGTACGAGCGGCTTCTTGGACGTATGAGAACGAATCTGGCTGTCAACGTAAGCCTTCCCTATAAAAACTAAAAAGAATGATATTGTAACTCCTTTTCCACGAACTCATTTAGCTTATTAAACAATGGCGCCGATTCTGTTGTTCTCAAACTAAACTAATTTTAAGTTAAATGCATCTCTTTCTTCCCATTTCGTTAAGAAAAGGATAAAAGATAACATTTTAGTTTAATCCTGTCAAATTAAGATACTCCATAGACAGTTTTTACTCGGTGGTAGGTAACAACATCAGCCGCCGGCATAAGTTACCACCCACCAGACAAAGTCTTACCGCCAAGCGATCCGTCGTGTTCCGGCATGATGTCTGGTGAAGCCGTACGGAGGATGGGTCTGAGCAGTTGTGTTGCGATGTGTGCCGGGTACAATGTGCCTAATGTTGTTGTGTCGGGAGTTTGGTCGTGGAGGGTCTCCAGATCATCCTCTGGCGCAGCATCGTTGGTCGTGTTGTTGGGTTAAACATTGCATCACCTCGCCCAACTGCCGTCTTCCTTCCTATTCACTCAGTTTTTTTGAGTGAATAGGCTTAATAAGCTAGTGCGCTTTACCATCAACGATTGCATCACTGCTTACCATCAGGCGGGATTGCAGTCAAGCACTAGTATAAAACTAATAAAAAAAAAAAGTTTAGACGCAATTATAAACATGGCGACTAAAATTACGCCAGTTTACGTCAGGAGCGCACTAATTTGACAGGTCTAAACTGACATTTTATCTTCTGTCCTTTTCTTAACGAAATGGAAAGAAAAAGATGCAGTGAACTAAAATTTATTTTAGTTTACGAACAAGGGAATCGGGGCCAATAAGATAACTGAGAAGTTTCGGCGGGAAAGTCAAGCTGAGTGTCACGCTCATTTTATATTGTTCTTCTTCCTCTTCAGCCTATAGAGGTCCACTGCTGGACAAAGGCCTTCTCCAAGGCTTTCCACAATGGCAGGTCTTGTGCTGCCCGCATCCATCGGCTTCCCGCGACTTTCACCAGGTCATCGGTCCACCTTGTTGGGGGCCTATACGCTGCGTCTTCCGGTACCTGGCCGCCACTCTAGAACCTTACTGCCCCATTTATATTGGACTTCTAAAATTAATTATAGTGTTGTTTACTAAATAAAAGTTTATGTAGTAAAAAGTGCATCCAGTAAATAATTCATAAAGAACAGCGAAATATCGCAGCATAGTGGCCACATCATGACTTTGCCTCAGACCTCCCTCGTAAGACGGTTCACGCGGCCGTCTTTTTCGACATGAATAATTCAATACGTGACAATGGCTAAATGCACAAACCGTGCGAAGCCAACAAAGAAAGAAAGAAGAACTGATGAAGATTTCTATTTTACTTGAAATTGGCACAAAGTTATGACTGTAAAATAAAAATCTTCGGCTTTCTTCTCTGTTAAAAAAAAAGTTCTTTTCTTTCGAGCCAGAATTGCCGACCTCAGTTAACTCGAAAGAAAAGAACTTTTTCTTTTAAACAGAGAAGAAAGCCGAAACTAATACAGAGGTTACAGTTTCTTTCAATGTCAGATCGTGTGAAAACCATCATTAAGCCGCTGTGAAAAAAGGATAGCGCTATTCATGCTTTATAGCTCCATCTTTGTCTGACACTGGAACCACGTTGGTTTAAATACGTAATTGTAAACCCCAGTACCCTAATTGCGTAACAGACTATAACTATAGATTTTAATCATTTTGAAGCATGCCCCTAATCCATTGCTCCATATGTTCCAAAAATGTGCCAGTTCAATAAAGAAAATAACGTAATGAATGTTGTGGAATTGTCAAAATGAAACCGATGACATACTCTGGTACGTTCTACTCTGGTATACTTCATTCGAAATATGAGTAGGTAGGCATCTAAAGGAACTTTCGAGGTCGAATAGAACTATTATTATGTAGGCGTAGGCATACAGGGGCAGTTCATCCCAACCGATATACAGAGAGGTGCTGACAATACGACAATAAATGAAAACACGAACAATGCTGGTTCATAGGAATAATCCTAAACCATAGAAATAAAACTAGCACCAAAAATTAAAAAAAAAAATCCATACAAACAAACTCGCGAAAAATTGCAAACGGAATAGAACATCCTTTAAAAATATTGGTTCACTGGCCTCCGATTGGCGACAGCGCGATCCTGTATCGACTTGCTTTTTTCGCGCCATTATTATTAAAGTTTGGTACCGCAGAATGCAGCGGTCATTAATCTGTAAGCGCTTCCTTATCAACATGTACATCGTGTAGAAAATGAGAAAAATGAAAAATAATTCCCTGTGACTATATTAATGGACATATTTATATGATTTTTTATGGGTAGACTGAGAATGAGTTGAGGTACACGATGTTTAATTTATTGTCGTATTGTCAGCACTACTCTGTATTATAGTTATACCTTAAAAGACAGACAAGGAAGGAAGAGGAGAGCCTGAAACACAGGTAATAATAAATAAACCTTGTTCGGGTGGTCCCAACATTTATTTTAGATCATAACTTTCTCGCATTACAATACCTATGTGTACAAAGTTATTTTTTCTTTATAGGAAACCTGAATATAGTTTGTTCAGAATAAGCAACTGAATCGATTTCAACCAAAAAAAAAAAACCACTGAAATGTGAGTAAATTGTATATTTTTCCGGTTTAGCGATACAGAAAAGCTTTAAAATGATGCCTCATTTATGTATATTGATAAAGTATGTAGGAAGTTATGATTTACCAACAAAGAAAGCCCTTGAGAAATAATATAGGTACCTATATGCTTAGGCCACGCGTCCGGCGATATTGATAGCGACGTTAAAGCACGCATTTCCGCAGCTTGGGCAAAATGGCGTGAGGTGACAGGTGTCATTTGTGACCCCGAAATGCCGGTTAAGCTTAAGGGACAGGTCTATAAGACCATCATTAGACCGGTCCTTCTATATGGCAGTGAGGCGTGGCCTGTGCTTGAGCGACACAAGCAGGAGCTGCGTGTCACGGAGATGAATATGCTGCGGTGGATGTGGGGAGTTACACGGAAAGACCGCATTAGAAACTCCCGCATCCGTGGCAGTCTCCGTGTCCGTGACATAGCAGACAAATTGCAAGAGAGTCGCCTGCGCTGGTACGGTCACGTCTTACGTAAACCGGCAGGTTACGTGGGTAACAAATGTCTTGCCATGGCGCCGGCCGGAACAAGCGAGGTAGACCAAAGAAGTGCTGGCTTGATGTTGTAAGAGATGATATGCGTGCCAACAAGCTCTTACCACAGGATGCTAAAGATCGTGCGAAATGGAGGAGAATGTGCAGGAAAGCGGACCCCGGGCTCCAACGCGAAAGCCGCGCTGAAAAAAACACTGAGATGATGATGATGATGATGACCTATATGCTTAGTCTACATGAAGTTAACTTTTACGATGGATTTAGTAATTTTTATTAGTATACAAACCGAGCCATTCATATTCATTGTGATGATGCTTTTTGTATTTTTTTTAACTCTCTTGAAACCGAATCCTTCTCAAGAAGGGCGGTGCGTCCTATTCTGAGCATGCTCCAAATTAGCTCCAGAACACAATAGCGAATTTTTCAGTGCGTAAATCAGCATTGGAATAAATAGTTCTCCTTTTAAAGGACTATGAGTAACGAAATAGAGGAGTGTCGGGGCGTTAAGTGCGGCGCACACTGGCGACTCGCCAACTAAACTGATGGATTTATAGTGTGCGCTGTTACTTATACGCCGCTATTATCGGCTGGCACTAGACTTGCGGTTGGGTTTGCTTGTGGTATGGCAGGATTTTTGTTGGTGTTTTAGGAATACTACAGCTGGCCTGTAAATGCTAGTTATTGTGTATCTGAGTGGCTAAAAAAGTCATTTTTAAAGAACTTATTTATTTTATTAACTATGTTTTGTCAATTTTAGCTTCTCCCGTAAAGTATAGGTCAATATATTCTATCATTAGATAAAAATAATCTCTCAACTAGGTAAAATGTTGGACGCCTTGGCCATTCAATTTGTTTTTCTACATTACTTACTCTGCAAAAAGATTTCAGTTCATTCATGCACGTAAAACGTTACAAAACAAGCCAATAGGTATGGACGATTGCAGGTCAAGCTACCCTAAACTGTCAAATATTCCCAATCAATCTTGAGCCTTAACGCTTTAGCGATAAAGTTGAAAATCTAATACAGAAATCTGATAGATGTAGTAGCTTGATGTGCAGTCGTCTATACTTTTATTTATAACCGCCATACTAAACGTATATTGCAAAGAAATAAACATTATTTAGAAAACAATTAAATAAAAACAAAAATACATACTTAAACAACGATCTAGAATCTAGATGATTACTACACACTACATTGCTGTGTATAGCCGAGCGTACGCACATAAATTCGTCAGGCGAACCCTGGCGCACAGCCAATAGCTACTGCCAATAAAGCCTTAGCAGCAGCTATGGGACCATCATGTAATCCTGTTTATCTATTTGCTTTTTATAATTAACTGCAAACAAATACCGTTTGTTTATTTGTCGTTGTAAACTGTCTTACGCCCGACGTCATTTGGGATTGACCGTTTTGATTCATAAGAAATGTGAATGTAATCGAAATTGTTTGAAGAGTTTTGACGGGAAAGCTAAGATGAGTGTTGCGCATTTCTTTTTTTGTTTAATGTAAGTACGCATATGAAATTTTAATAATTGTAATTCATTGAAGTATAAAATATAAGTTTAGATATTGAAGTTAAAGTGTAAAAATAAATAACTGTATATACAATATGTAAAGAAAACCCTGTCCGACCCATAAGGATAATAAAGGTTAGGTAAACACTTGACCAAATATGATATAAAATTTTACATAATCATCATAGTAACAATACTAATGATTTTTGAAATAATCCTTTTTTCCCGGGAATTAATTCCAGTTTCCCCGAAATTTGGTAATTTGGAAAAAAGTGACAACACCGGTATTATTATAAGCGAATAGCGATGCGACCACGTCACAGGTGCCGCGTGCCCAGCCACCCACCGCCCGCGGAAGGGGTTGTTTACGCACATGTATTAAGTTACCTCTTTTTGCGAAATAATATTTACTTTTTTAGGGAGATTTTTTTTTTAAGTTTAGCCTGTCTTTGTGGGCATTAGTAGAATCAGTTATCGATACCTAACAATACTTTCACGGATCGGACAGGGTTTTCTTTACATATTGTATACTACTTAGTTGTTAAAAATAAATAAATAATAATTGCATTCGAAAATATTTTAAATAAATTATAAAAATGATCATATATTAATCATCTTATATAATATATTAATTAGGTATTATAAGAATATATTAATAATTTCAATATCAATAAAAGTTGCAATATTTGTAATTGTATTGTATTTGTAAACCACATACTCTTGTATAAAAGTCTCCAAATTCATATAATAATAGATTTAATTTCCTACATAATTAATTTAATTTTTAAAATATTAATTTGGTTTTGATATGATTGATATTATTAACATTAATAAACATTGTACAACTGGTTAGAGAAGCATAATATAAGAATGTAACTTACTTAATAATTAAAATTAATGTCGGTTACTTATATATGAAAAGCTGTAAATTTATAATAGATAATTTCAGGATTATTTTTTAAGTAGATCTAATTGCATGTTTTTTATTTTCTCTTTTATTCTCTCTTCAAGGAGAAATTGTAAGTGTATTATTTTATTTTTAAAGAAGGGGATTGTAGGTATACTCATTTTTATAAATGTCAATATTGGGAGGTACTAGAAGGTTTGATTAAACGATAGTCTATCTCGTAGCACGGTGTTTGATTAATGTCATCCTTAATACTTTAAAATAGGATACAGAAATGATAAAAATGTGAAGACAGCCCCGTTCCTTACAGATAAACATTGAACCAACAAAACCGTCCGTTTTGGCTGTTAACAGTGAAAAATAGGAATATTAATTGTAAACTACCTATTAACAAAACTGCTAATAGTGCCGTATAGGTACTTTCCTTACAAATGGCGTGCGTGTAGAATCAGCAGGGTAATTACGTAACACACTATCAGTAGCAATCGGTTTCATTTTGACAGTACAACTACATTCATTGCGCTATTGACGTTATTCAGACGGACTATTTTTCCGAGCATATGAATCAATTGATTAGGAATATCCTTCAAAATTATTTAGATTCATAACTGTTAAAAGGATCAGCAGGGGTGTTTATTAAAAGAAACCAACCGAGAGGCAGATGCTACAATATTCGTGTATTATCCATTTAAATTACAACCAGAATTTATTAATTTAGATAGGAACAGAATAACAATCACTGAGTACACAATAAAATGTCAAACTATAGCAATCAGCTATTAATTAATATGGAAAATATAGGTCTCACAGAGTTCGCACGACGTTACCGCTCCGAGTGATGCTTGTCGAACAACTGCCAGAGTGCTTTTTTTTTTTTTAATATGGCATCTCCTAGTTGACCTTGAGAGGCCGGTACTAGTTAACCGGACTATCCTGTGGCTGCCTTAGTGAATTTAAAGCCTCCAGCCAGGGCTACTAAAAGCTAAGCGACTACACGCTAAGGGCACCCCCTGTGGGGTACGAACCTCGGCTTAGGGTGTCGCTAGAAGAACAGCAAGGGACGGCTGGATCGAATTTTTTATTTTTATTTCGGTTTGATGACCGCGGCGTTTCCTAGTACTAGCTCTGAGAAGAAACGTCCGAAACAAACTCAGAGGTCATAGTTGGGAATTTATATTTACTGGCTCAGCTGCGGCGCGGGCTGGCCTACATCGGACAAGGGATTCTGCCAGAGTGCGGGTATACCGTGCCTTTTATAGTAAACTTGAGGTGGGGTACCGGTCTTCGCTAACATAACGTATTCAAATGAAGCAAAAAGAGTATATAAGCTTCTATCAGGAGTGGGCACGCCACAATAGCGGCGGCAAGTTCCCTCTTTGAGGAGTGGCTAGAGAGACACTTTGGCGCCCTCACCTTCCGCCTGACACAGATCCACACCAGGCACCGCTGTTCTAGGAGGTTTCTGTTCCGTATAAGGCGGGTGGAAACACTAGGGTGTCACAAGACACGGTGGAGGTCTGCCCGGCTTGGGTAGAGCATCACCGTGTCCTTGTGGCGGCAATCGACGGCGATCTCTCGCGTCCGGCCCTGGTCTAGGCCATGGTCTGGAGCGAGAGTGCATGGAAGGCCGTCACCTCCTTCTGCGGAGCAGTTATGCTGGCAAAGGAGTAGGCGGAGTGCGAGAGGGAGCGGGAATCCCAGCGTCCTCACGCCTCTAGCCGCAGCAGGAGACGCCCTGGTCGGGGGCCAACATCGAACCCCCGGTCACCGTAGACACGGGCTTGCGGGCGGTGAGCAGTGGGCGTAAGAACCAGGCCCGGGTCAACGGCGCGTTGTGTTTCACGCGCAATTCAAAAATATGTCAGCACATCGTGACGGGGTCTACGAAGGCCGATGCCTCCTGGGTCAAGATTACGGGTTGGTTAAAAAAGAAATCGTGCCCTGGCGCACAGGCAAGTGAAGACAAGTGAAGAAACACGGGTGAGTTTTAGACGTAGTATTCTGTAATCTGTGGTTTTAGTCAGTAAAATTCTGATACGCCATTCCACACCGCCCAGAGCGGGAGAGGTTAGAGGTCATTTCATGATCTCCCATCCAGAGCCAAAAATAGTTCTATCAGGAGTTGTGTAGGTTCAGGATATCCCCAAGCGAAGAAAGAAGGTGTTTATGTACGTTTTTAAGTGTACCTATATGTATAGTTTATTTGTTCTCCAGAGTAAGACTATACCACAAATCGTGACCCCAATGTCATCACTTAAACGCATGCTAATAAAAAAGCACACAACAAATTAACTTATATAGTGCAATCACCATCTATTTATGTACTAATAACCATAATAAACGAGAAAGCAAAAAGTACTTAACTGCACTACTATCGAGAGGCGGAGGTCAATCACACAAGCGGTCTATAAAGTAAAAAGCGAAAAATCTGTCTAACGTGTAAAATAGAAGTTTCTATATAAACGTAGAGAGAGAAAAGAGAGCAGCGGTGGCCTAGTGGTATCAGCAGCGACTTACAAGCTGTAGGTCGTAGGTTCGAACCCCATCAATTATTTCATCATGGAAATCGGCATGTCTTAGACAAAAAAAAAAAACAAAATAACAAAGAAATCTAAGACATGTGACATCTACCAACCTGCACTGGGCCAGCGTGGTAGATTACGGCCCACTCCCTCTCATCGAGAGGATGATGCAAAAAACTACTTACATAAGTGCGCATAGACCTCGCCCTCTAGTGGTTCCGTCACAGAGCTGTGTTCAGCTGCCCGCAGCTAGCTAAGCCCATTTATTTTCCAATACCGGACAAGCTTAACATTGTAGGTGAAAAAATTCCAGACGTTCTAACTGCAAATGTATACAATGTGAATTTGTACGCATAATATTGAGAGGTACCTACCTATTTAAGCACCAAATTATTGTTTTTTATTTTTTTATTAATTATAAACTATTGTTTGCTTACCATCAGGCGGTATTGCAGTACCGCCTGATGGTAAGCAGTGATGCAATCGTTGATGGTAAAGCGCATTAGTTTATTAAGTACTATAAACTAAAAATTTAGGAATAGGAAGGATGACGGCAGTTGAGCGAGGTGATGCAAAGTTAAACCCAAGACCAACACGACCAAACGATGCTGCGCTAGAGGGAGATTGATCTGGAGACCTCCACGACCAAACTCCCGACACAACAACATTTGGCGCATCGTACCCGCCACACATCGCAACACAACTGCTCAGACCCGTCCTCCGTACGGCTTCATCACTTTTTCTATTATCTATCTGTAAGTAAAAAACAAATAGGGATTTCATTTTGTATTTTTTATGTTTCAAAATCTAATGGTGGGTCCACACGATACAAATAGTAAAAATTTCGATTTAAAAATCTGAAGTACGTACTAAGTGTGATGAAATCTTTTGTACTCGGACTTTTTTATTATAGACTTTTGTATGCACCGATTTGTTGCCAAGACAAAATTCAAAAACCATTAGGGTAAGTAGTTTTGAAGTAATGGTAATTTCTGTTCAATATTTTTTAATTTATTTTAAATAATAATAACCATTTATCCCTACTAATACTATAAATGCGAAAGTAACTCTGTGTGTCTGTCTGTTAAGCTTTCACGTCTAAACCACTGAACTGATTTTATTGAAATTTGGTACAAAGATAGAGTTGACCTTGAGAAATAACATAGGATAGTTTTGATTCCGGACCTTTGAAGAGTTCTCTTGGAAACGCGATATAACCGAACTCCACGCGGGCGAAGCCGCGGGTGGAAAGCTAGTTTTTTTTATATAATTTTAAAACTATTTGGGTTTTATGGGCTGATTTATCAATCATCTGATAACTTGAGAAATAACAATTGAAGTTCTGACAGTTATGTGTATTACCAAATTTTAACTTAATTAATCTTATATTTTCGGGGCTAGGCTGTGATTAACGAACAAGAAAGACAGATACACGAATGATCCTATAACAGTTCCTTCTTTCATTCCGACGTAAGTAACCCTAAAAACAATGAAGGGAAGTGTTTAGTCTGTTAAATAATCATCGATTTTTGTAGACTTTACAATCACCCATGAATCCATTTCTATTGCGTATGCATGGAATTTAATCAAGAATCTTATTTTTTTTTTATAATTATAAACTAGTGGTTGACCGTAATCCCGCCTGATGGTAAGCAGTGATGCAATCGTTGATAGCATAGCGCGCTAGTTTATTAAGAACCTATTCACTCCAAAAAAAAAAAAACTTAGTGAATAGGAAGGAAGTCGGCAGTTGAGCGAGGTGATGCAATTTTAAACCCAACAACACCACCAACGATGCTGCGCCAGAGGGAGACTGATCTGGAGACATCCCATGACCAAACTCCCGACACAACAACATTTGGCGCATCGTACCCGGCACACATCGCAATACAATTACTCAGACTCATCCTCCGTTTACGGAATTGCATGACTTATTTCTCCTATCTCCGTTTCATCCTCGGACGACCCGTCGTACGACGGGTATCCACTCCCTCTACGAGTATTCACTCTTAGGTTGTTAATACCACTACAATGCGAACGAAGCATTTCGCCTCGTCTTTTATACCGCGTACGTCGAGGGACTGGAACAATTTGCCAGCGGCGGTGTTTCCGTCTGACTACAATTTAAGTGTCTTCAAGGCTAGAGTGAATAAGCTCTAAATAAACTTGCGCGCTTTACCATCAACGATTGCATCACTGCTTCCCATCAGGCGGGATTGCGGTCAAGCACTTCTTTATAATTATAAAAAAAAAAAATGGATATGGGATGTTGTAGTTTTAGGAGCCTTTTGACCTCGTATAGTATTATACATAGTTCTGATTTTTTTTTTCATTTTGTTACTTTTTTGTACACTTTGGTTTATTAGGTTTAATCCTCTTGCACGATTGACATTAAATACTTTTTCTTTCTTGCTTTCCATGTCGGTTTCCTCAAGATGTTTTTCTTCGCCGTTTACAGGGCAGTGGTAATTAAATACACAAAGTATATCGCCTGTCTGGGGAGTAGCGGCCACGTTCCACAAAACGTAGCTTAGGAAAGCTCCCAATAAGGTGGATTAATGACCTGGTGAAGATCGCGGGAAGCCGATGGATGCAGGCAGCACAAGACTGGTCATTGTGGAACCCCTTGGGGAAGGCCTTTGTCCAGCAATGGACCTCTACAGGCTGAAGAACTCCTGTTTGGGTTCGAACCTAGGCCACCACTGCTCTAACAGAAAGAGAGCAAACCTATACAATATGTAAAGAAAACCCTGTCCGATCCGTGAAGGTATTGTTAGGTATCGATAACTGATTCTAATAATGCCTACAAAGCCGCGCTAAACTTAAAAAAAAAATCCC
Source organism: Sesamia nonagrioides (assembly GCA_017933935.1). Classification (NCBI taxonomy): domain Eukaryota; kingdom Metazoa; phylum Arthropoda; class Insecta; order Lepidoptera; family Noctuidae; genus Sesamia; species Sesamia nonagrioides. The sequence continues at coordinate 252,887 of JADWQK010000241.1, read as the reverse complement.
CAAAAAAAAAAAAATTATTTCGAAAAAGCGAGGTAACTTAATGCATGTGCGGTAGGCAACCCGATAGGCATACATGCGCGGGTGAAGGGGGGCGGGGCATGCGGCACGTGGTCGCATCGCTATTCGCTCCGTCACAAATGGTGTTGTCAGTTTTTTAAAAATTACCAAATTTCGGGGAAATTGGAATTAATACCCGGGAAAAAAAGATTATTTCAAAATTCATTATTATTGTTACTGTGATGATTATGTAAAATTTTATATTATATTTGGTCAAGTGTTTACCTAACCTTTATTATCCTTATGGGTCGGACAGGGTTTTCTTTACATATTGTATAATTGCAAGTAAAAGCGACTTCAAAACGATCAATAAATAACCCATCTATTATGTTACATAATAACTAAAACATCATAATTATTACCTTGATCACCATTCATAAATATACATACATCTTTAGCAAACGTAGTACGGACGACAGCAGGTCAAGCTATCTTGAGCCTTAATACTTTAGAGATACAGTTGAAAATCTAATAAGGAAATCTGACAGATTGTAGTAGCTTGATGTGCTGTCGTCTTTACATATAATAACAAATTTAATTTCAGTGAGCGTCCAACATCGAACGCCTCAGATGCATTTCAGCCAATCACAAGCAAGCACAGGATCTATTCACCAATAAAACCGCTCGGAAGATATCGGGACTCATCGGCAATCGACGCACGAGCGGAAAATGGAATCTGCGTGCGCGGACGCAGATGTTTGTGACTATATTAAATGGTTCTCTAATGTGTTGTGTTTTTTATGGATTTAGGTCATGCAGCGTGATAAGTAAAGGAATTGTTTGCAGAAACACCTGTGCGATTTGTATGCAAGGCCTTAAGTTCATGATACGAAACAAGTCCGGGCTTGTTTCATATGAATTTGACTTTTATTGAAAACTAGCTGCGCCGCGCGGTTTCACCCGCGTAGGTTTCGATATGTTTTTTTTATATGCTCTGCTGCTATTGGTCGCAGCGTGATGTTATATAGCCTAAAGCCTTCCTGGATTAATGGGCTATCTAACGCAAAAAGAATTTTTCGAATCGGACTAGTAGTTCCTGAGATTGGCGCGTTCAAACAAACAAACATTTATTCATTTGTAGGCACTTTTAAATTATCAAGTAGTTGTTCAGTCAGGAAATTGAAACTAGTTGGCCATTTGAAAGCGTATTTAGATATGGAGAAGAATGGGACGAAACTCCACTGAAATTTTTCAACGATTTACTGGTTGGTATTTCTTTTTTTTTTTTTTTTTTTGATATGGCATCTCGTAGGTGGCTACTAGGAGACCGTAACTACTTAATCGGACTTTTCTGTGGATGCCTTAATTAAAATTAAAGCCTCCAGCCAGGGGCACTTAAAACTAAATTAAAATTACGCGACTACGCACTAAGGGCATCCCCTGTGGGGTACGAACCTCGGCTTAGGGCGTCGCTAAAGAGGACAGCAAGGGACGGCTGGATCGAATGTGTTGGTATATCTTCTTCTTCGTTTCGTTCTTGACAGAACGTTCGTGGTCCCTATGACTGATTCCGATACGTTGATGTAGCTCGCCGCACGATCTCTCTCCATCTATATCTGTTGGACGACAGTCTGGAGTATTCATTGGTATTTGGTTAAAGGCAAAATAATATTGAAAATTCTTGTATTTATTATTGTTTTTCTTGTTTAAGGACTTTTTCTAATTTGGTAGACTGATTTTCAAAGAAGTCTGAGAGGGAAACCAAATTCTGTATAGGCTGCAATACCTATACTATCTAGTATCTATACTGCTTACACTGCAAGTGCTCATTATGCCTGTCTCAAACATCGTCAAGGTGATTGCTATTATTTCCTTCACTTTTTAACACAAAAGCACCTGTGATGTGAGAGTCTTCTTCTTCAGCCTATAGATGTCCACTGCTGGACAAAGGCCTTCCCCAAGGCTTTCCACGTTGACCGGTCTTGTGCTGCCCGCATACATCGGCTTCCCACGACCTTCACTAGGTCATCGGTCCACCTTGTTGGGGGCCTCCCTACGCTGCGTCTTCCAGTAGGTTGCCGCTCAGAAAAATAGAAATCAAGAGATTCTTTCTATGAAATAATAAGCTATTGAATAGATTAGAAAACTTTTATTTCAGACTGAAGTTCATAAGGTTAGTCACAATTTTACTCAATTTCTAATGTTACAGTGGTTACAGACATAGATGTATCTATATTTATTACATTAATACTTAGCGAGAAGCTGCGGGGAATACGATAGATCCACGAATACACTGCGAATACTGTTGGTGCTGCCATGAACACGCATCATCATAATGTCAGCTACAGGAAGTATACTGCTGGACATAGGCCTCCTCCAAGGTTTTCCATAAAGACTGGTTAGGCGCGGCCTTCGTCAGGTCATCCTAGGCAGCGCTCGCCGGTACGTGGTCACCATCCAAGAACCTTGTTTCTCCATCGGCCATTTGATCTTCGTGCTATTTGCCCCGTCCACTGCCACTTCAAAGAGCTAATCCGCTGGGCTATGATGGCGACTTTCGTTCTTCTACGAATCTCCTCATTCCTGATTCGATCACGTAGAGAAACGCTTATATGTATAATCACGTAGATTTATGTTTGTTAGGTACTCTTTGAAGAAATGCAACACTAAAGTGGCAGTGGGCTGGCCACATTGCCCGTAGGACCGATGCCCGATGGGGCCGACGGGTTCTCGAGTAGCGAGCACGCACCGGAAGACGTAGCGTGGGTAGGCCCCCGACAAGGTGGACCGACGACCTGGTGAAGGTCGCGGGAAATCGCTGGATGCGGGAGGCGCAGTACCGGTCGTCGTGGAGAACCTTGGGGAGGCCTATGTCTAGCAGTGGACGTCTTTCGGCTGAAATGATGATGATGATGATGATGAGGTACTCTTTTATGTAAAAACGATTAAAGTGATTTGGGTGAAATTTGGCACACACACTTTATAATCAGGATTGACATAATATACTACTTTTTATCCCAACATTCCCACGGAATCGAACAGTATAGGTACGGATGAAACTGCCGGGTGCAGCTGGAGGTGCCATATTCCATTAGTGTGCTAACAACAATGACAGATCAAAAGCAACATCAGCATAATAAATTCAGCATCCTAATTGCGTAACACACTACCCTCAGTTGGAATAATTTTGAATCTTATTGCTAGTCCATTGCTCCATATGTTCCAAAATGTGCCAGCTCAACAACGTAAATAACGCAATGAATGTTGTTGAACTGTCAAAATGAAACCCATTGCTACTGATAGTGTGTTACGTAATTACCCTACAGATTTGTGTAACCACATCAAGTACATCCTGTACATCCCGGCTTCTTGCTCTATTATAGCACAGGCTCGCAAAAAGCGTCGTATTGAGTAGTTTTATGCTTTCAGCATGCTCATATCCATGAAACGTGACAGATAACCGAATAACTGTACGTCAGCCGACAGACATAATCGTGAATTAATGACTGAACACTAGACAGAATAATAAAAAAAACACTTACACACTACCTGAGTTTAGCGGTTCTGTAACTTTATCGCTCCATCTCTCTTTTATACGGTGTGGGAAAAAGAGATGGGCGACGAATTAGGATTAGGTAGTTCAAGTGTGTATGATTTGTGGGTAAAATTTTATGATTTTTGTGTCTATGTAGGTACCTATGTAGTTAGCGAACGTGAAATTAATTTGTTAATTTTGTTGGTTCGTTATTGTAATAAAAACCTAGTTTTTTATATTCTTTTTATTATAACTATTTTATATAAAACTAGCTTTCCGCCCGCGGCTTCGCCCGCGTGGAATTCGGTTATGTCGCGTTTTTAGATTTCCCTCGGGAATATCATTTTTTTTAAAATAAAGAGTGACCTCTAAAAAAAAAAAAGAAAAAAAAGAGTGAGTTCTTTCTCAGGGTCTAAAGATTGTCTGTGCCAAATTTCATCAAAATCGGTTGAGAGGTTTAAGCGAGAAAGCGTAACAGACAGACAGACGGAGTTACTTTCGCATTTATAATATTAGTATGGATAATATTAAGTCCCGTGTGGTATCGTGTAAGCTACAGCTCAAAAATGAAAAAGGGTTCGCAATAAAACTAAACACGTTACTAATACAAAAACATATTTATTATCCTTTCCACATTACTCGAATAACAGTACATTACCTAAAAATACTTACTTGCTACGACTTAACCTCCAAAAATAACAGTTGTCAAATATGCTTGTCTCCGGTCCGCGTTTCGAGCAAGAAGCGGCTGTCAGTTGCCTACCATAGATATTTTTTTTTTTGGTTTCATTCTTTCCGTTCATTTGAACGGAAAAGGCAAAGGCATAGTACGCCATACAGCCTAGTCTTCAGTAAATATTCTCTTGAGTAAACTTCTATCCTAACTTATCCTAATTAATCCTAACTTATCCTAGCTTATCCTAAACTTATCCTAACTAATCTAACTCCTTTCGTTTCCCGCGTTTGGACGATAAGGAGCAGTTTAGCGTCAAGACATGATGTGGCCACTATGCTACAATATTTCACTGTTCTTTTTGAATTATTCACTTAATGCACTTTTTACTACATAAATCACGCGTTTATATTTAGTAAACGACACTATAAATAATTTTAAAAGTCCAATGAAAAATGAGCGTGACACTCATCTTGACATTTCCGCCAAAAAAAAAGCCCTACCATAGATATTTTTTTTTTTGTTCAATTCTTTCCGTTCTTCTGAACGGAAAAGGCAAAGGCATAGGACGCCATACAGCCTAGTCTTCAGTATATATATTCTTGAGTAAACTTCTATCCTAACTTATCCTAATTAATCCTAACTTATCCTAGCGTATCCTAAACTTATCCTAACTAATCTAACTCCTTTCGTTTCCCGCGTTTGGACGATAAGGAGTGGTTTAGCGTAAAGACATGATGCGGCCACTAAGCATAAGCATAAGCAGCATAAGCAGCTGCTGATTCCTTTTTTAAATTTTGAAACATCGTGTCGAATCTATTGGTATCGTATGGGACTTTCTGATTTATTTTTCTTTTATTTGACACAGGTTTCAACAAGCTTAATACACGTGTGAAGCCTCTGAACTGGATAACTCTTGGTAAGTGTGGTTGTCAGACTTTGAGCCTTCTGACAATTAGTAAAGACTCGTCATCATCATCATCATCATCATCTTAGCGCTAGTACCAGTCGCATCTGAAGCTTTTTCAGCTTTGAAGTCTGGGATCCGCTTTACCAGTCAGAGACTGCTGACTTTGGCTAAACTTCGATATTTTCCGTGAAGCGACTGCCGTCTGACCTCCACAACCCGACGGCGATATTGAAGCATTGCAGCTAGACCAATTGTTGGACTATTGAGGGCTCCAACAACCTGTGACGACTGCCACTAGATGTTCGTATGGCAACCGGGACCAACCAGACCAGTGCAAATATTCATATTCATGCATACAAATACATGCACTGCGCGGGTTCGAATCCGCGCCTCCTTGCGCAGCAGTCGCGTTCGTTACCACTACACCACGGAGGCTGTCTAAACAACAACCAGTAACGACTGTCAAAGTTTTATAAGATAGTCGGAACCACAGACCATATAAAGATGATCTTCCATCTACAAACCAACAGCGGCAAGAGTAGCTTCACCTGATCTCGACCTGTGTCTGTTATTTTAACAATGAAAATAAACTATTGTATTTTCAAGCCTCGCGTAAAAATATATTTTTAAGTCATAATGTGGATCATTATGTTTTAAAAATATATTTTTACGCCTAGAGCCTCTCTAGACGCAAGATGTAATAAAATTTCAATTGCTAAGCACTAAACATGTTCATAAATTACATCAGAACCGTTAATTAATTCTGAACACACGTAATAACGTGCAAATACCAGTAGTTAAGGTTTTAATTACGGTTGCAAGCAAATTTTATGTCTCTATTTTTAAGACATCCAATTATGTACAATAGTATAAACAAGTTTGCTATCCACTACATAATATAACCTATAAGTGTTCAAATTGCACTCTGAATAGGATTAGAAATTGGAATAAACCTGATTTTGACTTCTATTTATTAAAAACCAGCAGCTGTTGATTCCTTTTTTAAATTTTGAAGCATCGTGCTCGAGTCTTTTGGTCTCATAAGGGATTTTATGATTAATTTTTCGTTGTTACTTTTTTGATATTTATTTTTAATTTTGATTGTGTTAATGAGGCTTTTATGATCTTCCTGTACGAGTACATAAATACCTTTCCCTTCCATTCTTTACCCCAACTGTCATTAGTTGTGCAGTCTCTGTGATCGTAGAAGATTTATTTACAAGAATATGTGGTTTTAGAAGTCCAATGAAACAAATGGATGCACAAATTTTGATTTTTTTAGCAAGTTAGTCAAACTATTTCATCAACCCGAGTGCTCTCTTGCAGCCCACTTTCTTTTACAGAAAAGAAGTCTGTACCTAGTTAAATTCAAGTTGAATCAAAACATTTTTTCATGGCTGTATTTATGTAAATTTTGTATATCATTACTGACTGTTTTAACATAATACATATGAATTTATAATTGAGAGTTATTGTTACATGACCGGGGAATTCCGACGCGCGCAGCAAGTGTTACACGACATTGAGGCAAGATTTTCTTGAAGATGAATCATCTTTTCTATGTTCCATGCTTCTCTCTGCTTTTTCCGACCGTGTGACGGTTACAAACAGTTTTTATTTTGTAATCTCTACCTATAGGTACAATGTTAATTCTGCTTATGACAATCTGAATTGCCCTTAATGAGCTCAGTGATGGTCCAGAGGCCACGACTATCAATTTGCTGGCAATAAGTTCAAACCACGCTTTACTTTGTGTAAATTATTTCATCATCACTGCTCTCAAAACGGAGAAGGAAAACATAGTGAGATAATCGGCATGTACCAAAAACTCAAAGACATGTTACATCTACCAACTTCTCTCTCACTGAGAGGAAACCTGCCTCCCTGCGCTGGGAACGTTAGGTATAGGCTGATCATGATGAATCTGAATTAAACCCTTAATTTTCCTATTCTTATTTTTGGACCTAAACCTATTTGATTTTGGTTGCTTTTATCAAAGAATCTGATATTTATCAAAGTACCTTTTCTCTGATAACATAGTTAAGAAGATATTCATAGAATGAATCATGATTCTTTATTATTTCTAGTAATAATGACTAAGTGTGGTAAGTATTATTAGGCAAAGTAAAGCGACTATCTAAATAACTTGTGTAATTTTTAAATAATGTGTGTTGTGTTTGACCATGGTTCTGACATCAGGCCAACAATGTTTAGAAGTTTTCGTGTTGGAGTACGAAGCTTTTAAGTATATATACACACATCAAAAGTGTCTAGGGATCAAGCATTTTTATGCGGATTTCTTGAGATTGAGATGTGGCTTTGTAATAAATTTATGATTTTATAAATTTATATGGATCCTTTTTGGTGCATTTCATAATTTGAATCAGGAACTGTGAATCAAATTCGAGTAAAAGATGAAAATCAGCTGTCAATATTTTCCCTATAAAAACATACAACGCATGGAAGACATTATTAGTGCTACTGTTTCCCTACTACTGATTAAAACCAACGTTATTATGGAGCGGCGACGTCATTTAAGCAGGGAAGAAATGCTCAGAGCCGTGGGAATGATAGAAGCTGGTTCCCGGCAACGTACTGTGGCTTTAGCTCTGAATACAAGTCAGAGTGTTATCAGTCGACTTTGGACACGTTACCGAAGCACTGGTACCGTGGCTGAGCGCCATGGAGGACGGTATCGCTGCACCACACGGAGACAAGACCGATACATTCAAATCTTAACTCGAAGAGCTCCAACAATAACCGCCATGATGTTAGCCGTGAGGCTTCATCACTCTTCAGGGAACTTAATTAGCGACCAAACAGTCAGAAACCGCTTGCATGAAGTGAACCTTCATTCCCGAAGACCGCTACGGGTACCACCTATAGCAATGCACAATCGTAGGATTCGATATCAATGGGCTCTTGAACACAGAAATTGGGCAGAAGAACAATGGCGTTTCGTGTGCTTTTCTGATGAGTCTCGTTTTGGTATGAGACCGGATACAAGACGTATACGACACTGGAGAACCCCTGGACGCCAACAGCGATTAAAATCCTGCCAGGAAGTCCATCCTTATAGTGGTGGAACCATCATGGTATGGGCGGGTATTTGGATCGGCGGAAGAACTGAGTTGATTTGGATCAGAGGCAACCTCAACGCTCAAATTTATGCTGAAACGATTGTATCAGACGTCATCGTTCCTCTACAAGTGCAAATCGGTCCCTTATTTCAGTTAATGCATGATAATGCACGACCGCACACCGCAAGAGTTGTAAGACAGACTCTCGCCGCAGCTAACATCAATGTCCTGCCCTGGCCTGCTCAGTCGCCAGACTTGAACCCGATTGAGCATGCATGGGATATGCTACAGAGAAGAGCTCTGCCGAATATGGAGGGTATCCAGTCGCAAGAAGACCTTTTTTTGTTGTTGCAACGAACATGGGCGGCCATTCCACAGCGTGATTTGGATGAACTCATTTTGAGTATGCCAAACCGATGTTCTTGTGTTGTTAGTGTTCGCGGTAGAAACACGGATTATTAATTGTTTAAGTTACCCAATAAAATTTTAGAGAAAACTGTTATTTCAGTCTTTTTTTCGAACTTTTGTGTTAGTGGTTCAAATGTCAAATATCCCTTTATTAGGAAAATGGCAAATTTCTTTATTAATGCAAAGGTGACTTGGTTTATCGTTACTGTGACAAACGAAAACACTTTATTTGATGAATCCTTAAAGAAAATTTTAATTAATATCAATCAGGAGAAAAGTTATTGCAAAAATATATGTTGATCCCTAGACACTTTTGATGTGTGTATTATATGCCTTTTTTCATTATTATTTACTTGCAATGTGCGTTTTGTTAGTCTTACAGACTCAGAGCCCAGGTTGGCCGAAGCAAGGAAAACCTATTCAGGTAAAGATTCATAGTTAACTCCGCTTTGGAGTGTAAATGTACGTAGTTCTATTCCACAAAGATTGGAGCTCTTTCGCGTTTCCTGTCAACTACACGTTACAGGAACTGATGGATATTGGTGATGGCGCCAAACAAGTGACCGGAATTTTGGGCCAACCTCATTTAAATCACCAACAACACTCTTAGAAGACGAATAATTGTAACATATTTAGACCACTCAAATCTGAGATTTATATGAGTGTGGCTAAAATCAAAATATTTTATTTCTCATGAATCCAAATGGACAGTAATTAAACGTCAGAAGCTAGGTGCACGATTCTAAAAGGAGGTCGTTTCTTATGGAGAAGAATCGGTTAGAAAATAGATAGTTATTCTTTTAAAAGTAATTGGCTTTTACACTGTCTTCAAATTACAGTAGATATGAGAGGACATTAGAGATAATCGCAGGGGTCAATCCAATCGCAGTACAATGGAAATAACTATGCCAGGTAACCCCCTGATCCGAGGAGGCCCACAGTGGAGGGCCGGCACCAATCGGGCGCTGCGGAAGCAGTATTCGTTCGCCCCCGCGTAGGTGTGAGATGGAACACCAGGTTGGTTTTTAGTCATTAAGAGTCTGACAGACCCCATCGGCCTGGAGTGGGCGGCGAGGTCTGTCAGACCTCCATGAGGATTTTCCACCCCTGAAATAAAAAAGATCTGAGATGACAGCGCGGGCCGTTCAACCAAAAAGTACCAATGTTAAAATATTGAAATTCAAAAATTAACTACAGATGTTTTATCAATGTTTTTATGGAAAATCGCACTATAGCAATGTTTTTTTCATCCCACCATCTCGGAAAGAGTATTTTTAATCTTCAATATCTGACTGGAAAAGCCGTGTTTATTCTCTAGAGGATAAAGTAAATTGAATTTAGAACATCGTGTGCACTAAGTTTGTAAATTAAAAAAAAAACATTAAACCTATTTACTGTTACCTCTATGGTGCCGAATATATCATACAACTTTTTTTTAATTTGTTAAAAACTCAGACTCGGAACCTTCTTGGTGTTCTTTTTTCAATTTTCTTTGTACGCGGTTCTTTACGCGGCATTTTTTCACGTCATTGTTAAACCTTATATTAAAAAAAAGAAACTTGAAAACAAGTGAAAAACTAAAATGAGTGATTCTAGCGACGAGGAAGCTTGTTTGACGCCAACAGAATTGACTGAAACTGTTAATAATGCGCAAATGAGCTTTCTACCTCAACAATCACGCGAGAAGTATTTAAAGCAGTACGATATGTTCAACACGTGGCGACTAGCAAAAGGAGCCAAAACTTTCTCAGAAAACGTTTTGCTGGCATATTTTATAGAATTATCCGAGAACAAGAAAGCAAGCACTCTATGGAGTACGTATTCGATGCTAAAAGCAACAATAAAGATGAAAAAAGACATACATATCGATACCTATCCTAAATTATTAGCATTTTTAAAAAGAGCCTCATCTGGTCGTCATCCAAAAAAATCGAAGGTTTTCACAGTATCTGATATTGAAAAGTTTCTTAACGAAGCACCCGATTCCGTATATTTGGCGGCAAAAGTAAGTCAGTTGCACATTCAGTATCTACTTAAGTACATATATTAATCTCAATTAAATAGTATACTTAGTAAATGTTGATAGGCATAATTATGCGTTCATATAAATTTTATTCATTTATCTACTACAATACTCTTTACATTGCAGGTTGTTCTTATTATTGGAATAAACGGAGCATGTCGAACTAATGAACTAACACAACTTAATGTCAAAAACATTGAGAAACATTCAGATGACTTACTATTAATTAATTTACCTAATACAAATACAAAAAGAGACCGCAACTTTGTCATTCGCAAGGAATACGTAACGATTGTTGAGAAATATCAAGCCTTACGGCCGCCTAACACTCCAATCAATCGTTTTTTTCTACAGTATCGCAATGGAAAGTGTGTTAGACAGCCTATGGGTACTAATAAAATTGGCAGTATCCCACGAGAAATAGCAACATTTCTTGAACTTCCAGAACCCCTGTTGTACACGGGTCATTGTTTCCGACAAACTTCAGCCACACTTTTGGCTGATTCCGGAGCTGATCTCCTGTCCCTTAAGCGCCACGGAGGCTGGAAGACCAATGCAGTTGTAGAGGGATACATAGAGGATTCCATCCAAAATAAGTCTAAAATATGTGAAGGCATCGTAGGAGCCATTACACTGAAAGAGCCTCAATCGGAAACTTGGACTGGCCCTTCTACATCAAAAATAAGCCGTTATGAAACACCTAACCATCTCCCTCTCTCTCCAACATTCACGCCAAGGGAATCCGATGAATCGGTACAACTATTAAGTATGACAGACAGTTTACCGAAAAACAGTACACAAGTGACTAACACCAATATTATAGTACCAAACAAAAATATTACACTCAATTTAAATAACTGTTGCAACGTTACTTTAAAATTTTCTTAATTATACTTTAGTATTATTTTATTATAATTTAAAGATTATTCTGTAATACTTACCTGTCATAATGTAGTAATTAATACCTAAACTGAAATAAAAGTGTACCTATCTTGTGATTGTAAACATTTTTTTATTGCATTTAGTCATTTCCTCGCTGAGGTGGAATGAAAAGTTACGTGTTGCACTCGAGTGCAAAGATTTTTCACCTCGTGTCCTTTTGATTCCTTCGCTAACGCTCAGGATTGTAATTTTGAATCACTCGCTGCGCTCGTGATTCAATTTTAGAATCCTTCGCTTGCTCGGTCATCAAAATTGAACACGCGGTTAAAAAGCAACTTTGCACTCTTGTATAACAAATAACTATTTTACACGCACAATGGTCCACAGGAAGGATTAAGTGCGGAAACTAAACCCGTTACATAGAACATGTTTTTACACATAGTATTACTTTAAACATTAATAATTAACTCTGCCCGCGTCCATCTTGCATAGACCGGTCCGTAACAACTGTATCGTGGTCACACATATACACTAAGTACTTAAGTTTTTTGTCTATTTATAGAAAAAGAGGGCACTAACACTTGCCTCCTAGGTTGTCAAGGCTGTTTGAGAAAAAATTGTATCAGCGGGTTACTTGTCGAGTGTGTGTGGCGCCTTGCTTGATGTTGGGATTGAGTGTTAAGTGTCCGTGGATTTTGAGCTTTGAATTAGGCAACCTTCATTTTTTCTGACCGACCAACTTCTTGACAATTGAGAAGTGACTGTAGTCGATTTTGCGGTAGTAGGCCATAATGTGGCCTACTACCGCAAAAAACCGCAGTCCGGTGCAGCGGCAGATCGAGCTGCACCGAGAGGAGCTCCGTCAGGTCCTGGTAGCGGACTGGCGGCAGAGGCTTATGCGCCCTACCGCCGGCCTCGTTGGCGTCGAGGCGATCCGGCCAGTACTCGACGACTGGCTCGGGAGAAGGCACGGCTCCCTGTCGTTCAGGGTGACGCAGGTGCTATCGGGGCACGGCTGCTTCGGCAAGTACCTGCGTCGCTTAGGCAGGGAGCCGGACGCTCGGTGCCACCACTGCGTCCAATGCGGGGAGGACACGGCGCAGCACACGCTCTCCGAGTGTGTAGCTTGGGAGGAGCAGCGCCGTGTCCTCACAAATGAAGTAGGAGGCGACCTGACGCTGCCGGCAGTAGTGCGGAGGATGGTCGGTAGCGCAGAGTCGTGGGACGCAGTGGTGTCCTTCTGCGAGGACGTGATGTCGCAGAAGGAAGCTGCGGAACGGGAGAAGGAGATCTCAACTCCCTTCCCGGGCCGCAGAAGACGCACCGGGCGCCGAAGAAGGGCGGATAACGCCCTCTTCCGCCCCCCATGAATGGGTCCAGGGGCGAGGGACATCCTATGAGGATTTCCACTCCCTCCAATCTCCAATCCAATCTCCCTCTGGCGCAGCATCGCTCTTTTTGTTGTTGGGTTTAACATAGATGTATTGCATTGGGGGGGTTTGCCGGAAGACGCAACGTAGGGAGGCCCCAACAAGGTGGCCCGATGAGCTGGTGAAGATCGCGAGAAGCCCACTTTAATTAATTTATAACTAACATTAGGCTAAGCTTTACTTGTACTAACACTATATGGATATTTATGTTTTTTAATCCGAAATTAAAAAAATGAATTTGAATACAAGACAGGTCACTGTGGAAAGCCTTAGGTGAGGCCTTTGTTCAGCAGTGGACCTCTATAGCCTCTATAGGCTGCGGGATTCATTATTAGAGTGTGAGCCGTTCTAGTGTTTAATGGATCCCGACTTTTGACTGACTTTACTTATCTGATTGACTTATTTTTTTATTTAATTACCTTGATAGTTATTCTTCTTCTTAGTTCTAGATTACAGTACTTGTGTTTGTCTTTTCAATTTTATATTTATTTGATACGTAATTTGGTCCAATTACTACTCAGTCGAGCTTTTTTAATTTTTTTAATTATATGTTACTCTACAGTGGCGTCCGAAACTTTGTAGCCATAAGTTTCCATACTAATTAGCAATGAGATATATTAGTAAGATTGCTATCCGACTACTATTATAAATACACTAGCTGCGCCCCCGTTTTCACTCGCGTAAGTAGTAGTAACATATAAAATAGATAAAAATCTATTCTCATGTTTAAAGAATGTGTATATTATACTAAATTTAATTAAAATCGATTTGGACGAGTTCGAGGCTACTGTATATGTACTGATGCTAGAACAACGAGATTTTCAACTTTATCGCCAAAATATTAAGGTTGATTGGAAAAATTTGACAGTTTCGGATAACTCGATGTGTTCTCGCGTGTGTGTATATATAAAAGAACTCATTAAGTCATTCATCCCCATCGGTCGACGCCTTAACTAGCTTGCTATCACTGCTTTCCACAGCATTTATTTCAGCCAAATTGAAATATAAATAAATAAACAACAATAAGATTTATCTTGTGTAAATATTCAGAGTTGGGGTCTGTTGTGTGTCGGGCAGCGGAAGAGTCGTTGGCACCGCGCCCCCACGGCGTGCCAAGAGTGCCCCCATGCCATGGCGTGGAAATTTATGCTGATTTCTTCAATAACCCCCATCCGGTTCGCTGGAAACTTTTTATAACTTAGCGTGGTAAGAAAATCTTTTTAACACATGTATGTACCGTCCGCGAAATTTGTTGATATGCAAAGTCAAATTGACATGTTGTTTAAACGATTTCAAGTAACTATTAAAACATACAGATTGTGTAATAATCAGAAACAGTGATGTGAAGTTTTTTTTTATCCATTCTAATATTATAAATGCGAAAGTAACTCTGTCTGTCTGTTACGCTTTCCCGCTTAAACCTCTCAACCCATTTTGATGAAATTTGCCACAGACAATCTTTAGACCCTGAGAAAGGGATTACAGTCAAGTACTAATTTATAATTATTAAAAAAAAGGACATAGGCTACCTTTTATCCCGGAAAAAATTGATATTCCCGAGGGAAATCTAAAAAGCGCGATAAAACCGAACTCCACGCGGGCAAAGCCGCGGGCGGAGAGCTAGTAAATTATAAACTAGTGCTTGACCGCAATTCCGCCTGATGGTAAGTAGTGATGCAATCATTAATGGTTAAGCGCGCTAGTTTATTAAGAGCCTATTCACTCGAAAAACTGAATGAATACGAAGGAAGACGGCAGTTGAGCGAGGTGATGCAATGGTAAACCCAACAACACGAACAACTATGCAGCGCCAGAGGGAGATTAAGAGATAATAAAGGGGCTCAATGTGTTTACTTTACAAATCATCATTTTGTTGCCTTTATTTTAATTTATTTAGATCGACGCAAAAACCCCTTTTCTTTCTTCTCCTATTCAACAATCACCAGATCCTTTTATCCATATCGTCCATACGTCGTTTCTTCTGTCTTATCCTACTCTCATAGCCTTCGACTTTCATACTAAGAATCTTAACTTTCCCTTTTTTCCACGTAACACAGATCTATACCATGACACCCGGTTTCCACACAAATTTTCAGTTCTGGTACCACTTTTAGACTACCTCTTATATACTCATTTCTTATTATATCCATTCATCTAATACCATACACGGATTCCTCTAAGCATTCTCGTCTCTGCTGCTTGTAATTGCCTTTCATTCATTCCTTTTCTGATCCATACGATTTCATACAAAAGAGAAAAGAAAAAAAGAACCAACCATGGTTTTGTATACCTTTCCCTAAGTTTAAGGGGAATGCGGGAGTCTCGGACTCGTGCTAATCCCGTGACTACCGCCATTTCATCCATCCATCATCATCATCATCAACCTTTTTGTCATCTCACTCTTGGACATAGGTCTCCTCTAATACTGAGAAGAATCATGGATTTCATCCATCCGGTGTTACAAAATTATTGCAATCATTTTCGCTTTCACCCTTTAAGACAGATTCCATCAGCATCTCGCCATCTTCGAGCCTCAAGATGATAACTAATTTCAAAATCATTTTGCACTATTTTCATCAAATTGCTTCAGAAAGCTTTTTAGTTTCAACAAAACATTAAAATTAGAACACAATAAACAATCTCTAAAGCATAGAAAAAAATGACCAAAACCGTCTACTTTTTTTTTTAATTGACTTCCGATTTGCGAACGTGGAAGCTACCTGTCCATCTCTGAAGATTTTCTTGATTGACTGCTGCTACTGCAACCGACTGTACACCTTCTGTCATTTGAAAGAAAGTCCAAAATTATTCACGCTTTACCATAAACACTTCTTTGTTGTAAATGCAGAAGGAGGAAAATGCCAAATGAAATTTTATTTCCTAGTTACTAAAGTAGATTTTTCCTTGTCTGTAGGTATATCTTGAGATGTTTTTGATTGGTTTTTTAAGGAGAATGCTTCCGTTAATAGAATTTTAATGAAGTAATGTCAGTGGCGGAGGTTGTGCATGTCATGCCCATCTCCTTACGTGCTCTGACGCATGGCCACTGGTCAGTTGGTACCGACAGCAAATAAACTAGAGCAAACTTCTTGGTATTACTTTTTGTATTCTGTGGCATATAAATTTAATGTTAACTTACATACAGCGACTTCGTTTAAAGTAAATCATGAAAAAGGGAAAACGGTAAAGTATTTATCACCTCAGCGTTAATCCCAGTCGCATCCGAAGCTTTTTCAGCTTTGGAGTCTGGGGCCCGCTTTACCAGTCTAACGTGAAGCGACTGCCGCCTGACCTCCATAATCCGAAGGGGATATCGAAGCATTGCAGTTAGACCAATTGTTGGACTTTTGAGGCCTCCGACAACCTGTAACGACTGCCAATAGATGTTCGTATGGTAGCCGGGACCAACGGCTTAACGTGCTTTCTGAGGCACGACCAGACCAGTGCAAAAATTTATATTCATGCATACAAATATTTGCACTGTGCGGGCCACGGCCGCGGCCGGGTTCGCTGCCGCTATGCAACGGAGGCTGTCAACGGAAAAATGGTCAATAATACTTGACCATTTTTCCGTTGACTAACTGAAAAGGCAGCTGTGCTTGTGGAGAGTTTTTTGCTCCACTTCTTTTTCCCAGCGAAAACACTAGGAGATGGTGAAGGACGGTTTTGTTTGGACCGTCTTTCTTAATCTTGGCTGTTCTACCAGAGCTGATTCTTAGCCTAGTTTGAATAAATGATTTTTGATTTTTAATCCATTGAGAAGGAACGTAAGATGGTATATTTCTTGACAAGTATTTTTTTATTTACGGACAAATCACACAGATTGAGCAAGCTCCAAAGTAAGTTCGATACTTGTGTTATGGGATACTAACTCAACGATACTATTTTTTTATAATAGATACATATATAGATGACAGCCTCCGTGGCGTAGCGGTAGCGAACGCGGCCGTTGCGCAAGGAGGCGCGGGTTCGATCCCCGCACAGTGCAAATATTTGTATGCATGAATATGAATATTTGCACTGGTCTGGTCGTGTCTCGGAAAGCACGTTAAGCCGTTGGTCCCGGTTGCCATACGAACATCTAGTGGCAGCCGTTACGGGTTGGTTGGAGCTCTCAAAAGTCTAACAATTGGTCTAACTGCAATGCTTCGATGTCGCCTTCGGGTTGTGGAGGTCAGACGGCAGTCGCTTCACGGAAAATGTCGAAGTTTAGCTATATCAGCAGTTGGACTGGTAAAAGCCGACCCCAGACTCCAAAGCTGAAAAGGCTTCGGATGCGACTGGAATTAATGCTGGGATGATGATGATGATGACATATATAGATAAACATCCAAGACCCAGGCCAATCAGGAAAATATCGTTTTCCATCATGGCCTGGCCGGGGATCGAACCCGGGGCCTCCGCGTCGCAGGCAGGCGTGTCGACCGCACGCCACAGAGGACGACAAGAGGAGGGGAGAGGAGTGGAGAGGAGGAGATAGTATAAAATTTCTTGACAAGTTTGTAGTCCAACTATTTGTTCCGGGTCTGGCTTTTTGTGTATGTTAGTAAACACACCCATGATCCAGGAGTAATTCATAGAGTGGGGAAACTTTCAACACGAAGTTCGTGTTGCTGTCCGTACTTGAATGTGAGTGGGCATCTATATTTGCCGAATCTATTCCATCAAAGTGAAGATAATAATTACAGTGGTACAGTTATAGATCGAGATACGAGGAAGACTCGACATGAACCAATCCACGAAAGCAAATGGGTTTAACAGCTTTATAACTAGCTGGTGCCTTGGATTGCTCGCGTGATATCATGACACGACATATTGAAAAGTCATTATAGTCTAGCCTTTTCTTAGCTCCTTTGGGGTCAGCTTTCAGTCTGACTGGATTCAGCTGAATACCAGTATTTTATATGAAGCGACTGCCTATCTGACCTCCTGCCTGCCCCCACCTGCCTGCTGCCTGCTCCCAGTTACTGGTTAGTACAATATTCCTTTGTAAGACTAATTCATCATCATCATCATTATCTCAGTGTTAATCCCAGTCGCATCCGAAGCTTTTCCAGTTTCGGAGTCATCCTTTGTAAGACATTGTTGTTAACTAATTGTTGTTGTTAACAGCACTACGATCAAGATGAAGCGTTTCGCCTCGTCTTTTATACCATGTACATCGAGAGAATGGAACAATTTGCCAGCGGCGGTGTTTCCGTCTGACTACAATTGAAGTGTCTTTAAGGTTAGAGTGAATAGGCTCTTAATAAACTAGCGCGCTTTACCATCAACGATTGCATCACTGGTTACCATCAGGCGGGAGTGGGGTCACAAGCACTAGCCTATAATCTATACTAATATATAAAGCTGAAGAGTTTGTTTGTTTGTATGTCTGTTTGTTTGTTTGAACGCGCCAATCTCAGGAACTACTGGTTCGATTTGAAAAAATCTTTTTGCGTTCTATAGCCCATCAGTCCAGGAAGGCCTTAGGCTATATAAAATCACGCTGTGACTAATAGGAGCGGAGCATATAAAAAAACATATCGAAACATATGCGGGTGAAACCGCGCCGCGCAGCTAGTTACTTATAAAAAAAAAATGTTAGTCTTTCGGGCTTGTGGATACCCGTAACGACTTTCAAAGATCTGCGAATGGCAGGCGGGACCACTGCTTAATGTGCTTTTCGAGTCACGAAGGGGTCTCGGTATGTTAACATGGTCACCCATCCTTGGGCTAACCGCACCCAGTGTAGCTTAATCTGATCTCAATAGGTCAGATAGATAGGACAATTCCTGTATGTTATTCCTAAGTCCGTCGCACAACATAGGGATGTGTTATGGGAAACTTTTCTTTTATCAGATAAACGAAAATAAGAAGGATCATATACAAGTACAACGCAATTTTTTGTCTCTGCGAAACCTGAATAAAGTTTGTTCAGAATAAGAAACCGAATCGATTCCAATCATTTTTGCAGCATGTTATATTTTTTCCCAAATATATTTAGGAGTTGTTGCAGTGTGGTTTACAGTTCACAGCGGATCATAGTGTCCTAGGGCCCCCTCCGCAACGCGCCGAGGTACGAGCGGGCGAGCGGCGCGTTAACCATATTTTTGTTGGGACAGCGAGACAACATAACAAGCTCATAACTTTGTAATTTTTCATGACAGCTTTTTGAAATTTTGTACGTAAACTCTTTACATAAAAATACTGGCCACGTATTTCAGGTTTCGCATATACTGGTACAAAAAATAACGCTATCTACCTTTATAAAAAGAAAATGATTCAAGAAGCCACACTAACAGATGACATTATTGAGTTCATTGACCCTTTCCCAGAATTCTGCATCGCGCAAGCAATATTTCAACCAATTTTTTGTCTCGAAAGAATATGAAAGTTCCTTTCAACTGGATATTTATTTCATACGCGTGTATTATATCAATAGCCTTATGTGTACACATAACTAAACATTACCCCTACATTCCCCTGAGGGTTACGGTTTTACCTCTAGCAGCACGTGAAAATCTTAATATTCTACTAAATATGTACGTAGATATACAGTATGTTAAATAACAGAGGGCGTTCCCTTAAACTCGTTAATATATATCATTAATAGATTAAAATAAAAATATCAGCATAGAAAAATAAGCATAAAAAAATCCGAATAAAAAAAGAATTTAATTGTAAATAAATTTGAAACCTGTTTTAAATCAAAATAGTAGTCGTCATGTATAAATAAATTGCGACGTTGCCGTCTTTCATGTTCGCGTGTATAGTGTGTTTCTTTTACATGTCAATTTAAAATTTTTATTGAATATTTTCTTATTGGCAAAAATTTTAAAACATTTTGTTTTCGAATGGAAATATTTTTTTTAGCATGTATGTATGCTATACTATTTCGGGTTAACGGGAACGCCCTCTGTTAGTTAACATACTGTATAATGTAGTGGAGAGTAAACAGTACTTCGATAAAAGTGACCCAAATTAAGTGCAACAGCTACACATTCTTTGTGGTCTACCTCAGCTTTCTAACAGTCGGGATTTAGGTGTATCGCAAATTGCTGTTGAGGTTCTAATACAAATTCGTGTTTTAATGAAAGTACCTGGTTTATGTGGTCAAAAGAAATAGTCTGGAGTTCGTCTAAGCACTGGTCAACCTGTCATCTTTGTAATAAAATCATTCATTCATTCATTTGACCACAGATAATGTACAACCTATAATAGGTTGGGTTTATAAGTAGGACATTTTACACAAGTTATCTTTTTATAACAAAGATGAGTAGTGTAAAAAGGATTTTTGAGATACCGTCACGCGGATGGTTTGGTCATTATCATCGTTTCAGCCAAAATACTTCCACTGCTAGACAGGCCTGGACCAAGCACTGCCGCTTCGACGTAATTTACTTCCCACGTCTAGGGGATTCCTTCTGTCTTCTCAAGCTTACATATAATCACCCTAAAATATTCACACTGTAGGGACACAGGCTAATCTACCATGCTAGCCCGGTCTGGGTTGGTTCTCTTCTCAAGCTAATAGCTAATAATGTTCGAGATCCCCTTGTGAACTAGTTCGTCCTAGAAAGAACCACAAACAACACAAGAAATAAAAATAAATCAGCAAACCTAAATGTTATCTATGTATAAATCAGTATAATAGGTAGAGGTTAAGTATCAACCACTCGGATTAAAGACCGATTTCTAGCGAGGTTTAAAAATAGAACGCAAAAGTATACTTATCTGTCAGCGCTTACAAAGTAGCACCAATAATAACGTATTCAGCCTAATCTGTCAGTTTGACAGACAATTATATGTCTCAGCCTGGGGTGAACAGGTGAGCTCTTGGCCTTAATTACCCCTGCATTCTGTATCTGTGGCAATTCGTGGAGCGTGACGATAAGAATGATGGCTGCAGAGGATCTAGTGGCGACAGAAACATAAATATAGAAAAAAAAAGTTTTGATTTTAAGATTAGTGTCTTAGAAAGTAATATCAATTTATACATACCGTATTACACGAGCAAATACATTGTGCCTCTCATGGCTCAAGGGTTTTCTTTGCACTATATTGTAAGCAGTACTTAGTTCATGAAAAACGACAAAAAAGTCTTAAGTAATGTTCATTATTGTTCTTCAGTGAATTGTGAAATAATGGCTTCAATCCCTATTAACATATTGTTTCAAATAATTTTTTTTTATTTACGCATCTGCGACAGATTACCAAGAATTCCATAATCAAACCTTCTGAATTTTCTTTTTCTATAGTCTAACTGTTCGTTCGTATTCGCACGCGCGGCGATTATTCTACCACAGATTATGACAGACACGCGTGGATTTGCCGCGCAAAAAGTGTTTGACAATTCATTTGGCGGGATTTGGATTAGTCTGGCGTTGATTTTGTGATGGCTAGACGAATAGTTTTTTTAAAAATTGATGGGAGAGCCCTTGTTATGTCGGTAGATTCACTTTATTGGATTTTGATTGATATAAAAGGCGAGAATCCCTAACACCGTATGTCGGTAGATTGATGTGAGTAAATTGATGTCAATTAGTCGATAGTTATTTGTAATGTTGGTTTTTACTACGAACATTTTTTGAAAGTTTATAATGAGATAAGTGGCCATATAAAGACTACCAACGATGATCTAAGAATGTATGGATTGTTGGCTAATTTACCTTGAATCACAAAAAGGCAGCAAATGTTGCCTGTACTTAATATCCATTCACCAACAAGTTTTTATTTTGCCTATCCTGCCCCACTTTTGGGCAAGAGTCTCCCATATGGGGGAGGTCTTACAGAAGTTCTTATCTCAAGCTACCTCTGACCAGCCCTCGTATATGTTAGGGGCACCAGGAGCCCGAAAACCTGACTCCTGTATCGCATTTGGGTGGTGGAGGTCAGATATGAATTGGCTACGTATTGCTTTTTGGTATTCAACAGCAGACCATATAAACATACATAGGTGAGAAAACGTTAGATAGATTACCTTGAACCAGCTCTTCAATGATTTATATTTTGTAAGTATTTTTGCACCAACGACAATCATATTTTAAAAACTAGATGAGTACTTTGTTTCATATCTGACTACTCTGAAGAACAAGGCCAAACTAAAATCAACAAGTCAATGTTTCTTTGAAAGACCAGCACCCTAAATGCGTAACACACAATTACTATAGTTGGAATCATTTGAAGTTTATTGCTATTCCATTGCTCCCTATGTTCCAAAATGTGTCCGCTCAACAACGTAAACAACGCAATGAATGTTGTTGAACTGTCAAAATGAAACCCATTGCTACTAATACAGTGTTACGCAATTACTGTACAGACATAATCTTGGCCAGATCATGGTGAAGATTGATGTCTGCGGAGGTCTTTTGAGGAAAGAAACACGCAGTTTGATTGAAGCTGTCCAGTTAGTGCACGCATTTGTCAGAAATCGTGTACAAAACTCGAACTTTACGTGGTCGCTCACAATGGGCCTCATACGAAGGCTCAGAGTCACACAAAGGGCAATGGAAAGAGCTATGCGCAAAGTGCTATTCTCCGCATGATCGAATCAGAAATGAGGAGATCCGCAGAAGTACTAAAGTCGCCGACATAGCTCTTCGAGTCGCTAACCACGTACCGGAAGACGCAGCGTAGGGAGACCGCCAACAAGGTGGACCGATGACCTGGTGAAGGTCGCGAGAAGCCGATGGATGCGGGTAGCACAAGACAGGTCACCGTGGAAAGCCTTGGGGCAGGCCTTTGTCCAGCAGTGTACATCTACAGGCTGAAGCAGAAGAAGATATTTTTTCACACCCGATACTTTCTATATGACCAAATTAGACTGGACAACCCATAATATGTTACCATTAGTAAGTACATTACATTTTTTTACGTCCATTCTGATCGTCAGCTATCAGAGATCTTGTAGATTAGATGCCGACTGTTAACCGTAGGTAGGTAGGTACATAGAGCTGCGGTTATCAAGCGAGTGAAGACATAAAATGCTCTTAGATATGTACCGGTAGCCTGGTAAGGTTGTGGTGCAGAGTGAGCACAGCTAAGCCGATAATATATTTTATTTTTTAATTAAACTTATAGCTTCCATATATACAAATTGAGCAGAAAGGCTCTGGGCAGAAAGGGTCTTGAATGACCACCATCTACTGGCAAGCGCAGCGTCGAACGCCCATCGACTAGGTGGTCGGCTGATCTGACCAAAATCGCAGGGAAGCGCTGGATGCAGCCCGCGTCCAACCGTTCTTTTTGGAGTAATCCTTGGGGGAGGCCTTTGTTCAGCAGTGGACTTCATGTAGCTGAGATGATGATGAAGATGATGATATACAAATAGATGACAGTTAGTGAAAGAAGGCGAAACAAGAGTTTCCATAGACAATATTAGAGTAGCTCAAGAAACAGTAACAGGTAAACCAAATGGCACAGGTAAGTGAAATCAAGAACAAAAAGCACTCGAAGGGAATTAAGTAAAGGCTGAACTTTTTTCAAGATCACTGGAAACTTTTTAGTGATTTTCAAAACATTTAATAGCGGGCTTTTTTTTAGTTAAGGTACACTTGTGGTGCATAAGTCAAGATTATCAAGACTCTCTGACAC
This sequence comes from Sesamia nonagrioides, assembly GCA_017933935.1. Taxonomy (NCBI): domain Eukaryota; kingdom Metazoa; phylum Arthropoda; class Insecta; order Lepidoptera; family Noctuidae; genus Sesamia; species Sesamia nonagrioides. The sequence continues at coordinate 229,374 of JADWQK010000241.1, read as the reverse complement.
AACAAATTAATGTCAATATCTCTCTCTATATACAATATGTTAAGAAAACCCTGTCCGACCCGTAAGGATATTAAAGGTTAGGTAAACACATGACCAAATAACATATGAAATTTTATGTATAATCATCATAGTAACAATACTAGTGAATTTTGAAATAATCTCTTTTTCCCGCGAATTAATTCCAACTTCCCCAAAATTTGGTAATTTTTAAAAAGTGACAACATTATTTTTGACGGTATAATTCTGAGCGAATAGCAATGCGACCGCGTGCCGCGTGCCCTGCCCCTCTTCGCCCGCGCCTGTATGGCCTACCGCACATGTTTTAAGTTACCTCTTTTTGCGAAATAATATTCATTTTAGGGGGATTTTTTTTTAAGGTTAGCACGGTTTTGTAGGCATTAGTAGAATCAGTTATCGACACCTAATAATACCTTCACGGATCGGACAGGGTTTTCTTTACTTAATGTATAGGTATATACCTATATGTGTAATCACTACTAGCGGCGCGATTTACGATCTGTCGATCGATTTTTTGCCACACGGATGAGGAGGACCCGAGAAATGGGTGAATATCGTCACTCACTGGATGCTAGGAAGGATATCGCTGTAGGAACACCACGGCGAAAGACGTGTGACGATCTGGTAACGTCCGCAAGGTCAACAAGACCAAAGATCGCACAGGACGTAAGTTTTGGAAGGAAAAAGGAGAGTTTTTCGCCCAGCAGTGGGACATAATATCTTCTTCTATCTTCAGCTTATAGAGGTCCACTGATGGACAACGGCCTCCCCCTAGGCTTTCATTACAATTGTTCCATAATCCCCACGCTTTGCAAGCGGGTTGGGGATCGCACTAGTTTGATATTTCACAGGAGTTGCGCTGCTAGTGAGTGAAAGTTTCCTTAGTCGCCTCTTAAGACACCCACGGGAGGATATGGGATGGTACTAAGCCCAGTACCACACGGCAAAAGTAGGACATTATATAGGCTAACACAAATAAAATACCTTCACTCAGACTGATTCAATGAACTCAGCATTGTAAAGCATCGCCAAGCCTCGCTACCACTAGCGCACCTCCTCAGCGTTAGTCACGCTCCGTCAGACGGAAGCCCATACCAAAACGTCTGCAGATCACGAATGTTAAGTGCCTTCAATCATTAGCTGATGCCGAGCCGATCGCTTGCTTGTTGTTTACCAAAGGGTAAGCTAGTGGTAAGGTGAAAGAGCGTGGAGCCTTGTATTAAGTTGATCTGTTTGTAATTTATTAGATTGTAATTTTCCCACCGTGAGAGAGCATACAAATTAACTATACGACGCCCTCTTTTTGTTATAGATTATAACTAGTACTTGACCAGAATCCCGCCTGATGGTAAGCAGTGATGCAATCGTTGATGGTAAATCGAGCTAGTTTATTATGAATCTATTCACTCTAGCCTTGAAGACACTTAAATTGTAGTCAGACGGACACACCGCCGCTAGCAAATTGTTCCAGTCCCTCGGTGTACGATGATCAATTTTACTTCTTTCTTCTATTTCGTTAATATTCATCCATCTGACGGACAATATCCGTAATTTTCAATACCCTCACCCTTATTGCGTAACAAACTATTACTATCAATTGAAATTATTTTGAAGCACATTGCTATTTCATTGCTCCATATGTTCCTGAAATGTGTCTACTCAACAATGTAAATAACGCAATGAATGTTGTTGTACTGTCAAAATTAAACCCATTGCTACTGATAGTGGGTTACCCAATTACCCTGCAGATCTCTGAATCAATCTGTCAAAAATAAACACCTAACTTCCCTATAATTTCGTCAAGTTTTTGAATATTATACTTTTTCTATTTTCTTGGTTTATTAAGATCCTATTCACTGTAATTTTAAGTTAAGTATATTTCTAATTACATTAATAAAAATTAATATATAATATATAAAAAAAATAATGTAATTAATAATACATAATTATACATAATTACAATGCAATATAATCAAAGGATTCTCTGTATGAGAGGAGACCTGTGCCGAGCAGTGGGACGATGAAAAGGTTGTTGATGATACTCAAAGGAATTAGCAGATGGATAAAGGTTTTCCATAAGTCGCCAAGAGACGATTCGAACGTACCGATGGACGTTACGTCCGAAGCGTCTCTTGGCGAAGTTTTTATGTAAAAAATAAAAACAAAAGAATCTATTACATCATTTGCATAACTGGGCACCACTAACCAAATAGTTAACTAATCGCTAATCCGTCGCTAAAAGGGTTAATTTTGTTAAAAGTTATAAGCGTTACATTTCGGATGATTTAACGGAAATTGCATTTTATACGTCGTTGCGTTAGTGATTACTTATCAGGAATTATTCGTTTGGGCTGTAGATGATTTTTTCTGCTAATTTGAATGCGAAAGTTTGTATGAAAAGATGGATGTTTGGTACTTTTTCACGCCAAAACTTCTAAACAGATTTGAACAAAATTTGGTACACATCATCGCATACGTTTTTATCACAATATTCCCAGGGGACTTTTTGCGAAGTTTGTGGTAGTAAGTGTGTGTTCGCAATGAGGACCTTAGCACGTAAGTTCAGATTTCATCAAGGAGGTTTGGTTCATTAACCATTATTTAAGGCTGCCCATCTTATTAATCGGAAATGAGGAGATCTATTGAAGAACGAGAGTAACCGACTTAGCCCAAAGAATCGCAACGCTTAAGTGGCAGTGGGCTGGGCACATTGCACGTGGGACCGATACCCGATGGGGCCGACGTGTTCGCGAGTGGCGACTACGTAACGGAAAACGGCGCGTGGGTAGGCCCCCGACAAGGTGGGCCGACTAACTTGTGAAGGCCGCGAGAAACCGCAGGACCGGTCGTCGTGGAGAACCTTGGGGGAGGCCTATGTTCAGCAGTTTTTCGGCCGAAATGATGATGATACCCTGCGCAGCTGTCCCACAAACTCCTCTAACAACATCCCAATCAATCAGAGATAATCAATCATTAGCAGCCTCTCTAACGACTCTCCGCTATTTGCTCATAATATGTGTAAGTAGGTACTTAGAACTCTTATTCTGTTTCGTGATTTATTAATTTGTACCATTTTTTTTTCAATTTCAATATTTTTATCTAGTTTGGTTTAGAACTACTTTCAAATATTCAAAGTAAATTTAATTTTCGACTCGGTGATTTTACAAAGCTTCACCTAATTCCATAGTTTGGCCAAAACTTTTATTAGCTAGTTAATATTAATTTTTTAGATATATTTATAATGAATATAATGTGTACATTAAAAATCTTGTAATAAAACAGCTGATTTTGGTTACGGTGGCAAATCCAACGAAAAATAGTCTGGTGAAAATAATTGCAGATGTGCTCTCAGGGTCTACTCATAGTCCGATATGACGGGAATCCAATAGGGGAGGAAATCAGGAGCAGTACCAACGGCTTTTCGAGGCACAGTGCCATTAATCCGCCAATTTGCAAACTCCGGAAATTCCTTACATACCCGAGAATCCAACTCATGATCACGCTTAGCAGTCGCGTTTGCAACCGCGTGACCAACGGGCAGTTAAAATAGTTATACTGCGATAAGGACTAATTGTCATGAACCAAACTCGATTCGGAATAATATTAGAGACTTATAAGCCTTTGTTACAGTCCGTAAGATCGATTTTGACTTCTATTCCGTAGGCATAAGAATGTCATTAAAGCAGAAGAGTGGTTATAATACCAGCTATTTACTGCAGCTGCTGTTTTCTTGCTACCAAAGCAATAGAAGTTAAAATTGGTTGAAAGAGTGTAAAAAAAGGTTTGTTTTTAATGTCTCAATCCGAATTTGTTTCTAAAATAGTACTGGCTTGTAATAATAAGCAGAACAAATGAAAAGTTTTCATCTTTTGAAGTTCAATTGGCAGCTAATTAATTGGGGGCTCTTTTTTACTAGTTTACATTATCCCACCTTCCAAAAGCCTCGCTCCATTCCATCCAGCTTTCCCGAGCCTATGCATCCCACCAATTTTGACGGAAGTATAATAAATAGATCATCCCACCATCTCCTACATGGTCTGCTGCAACCCCACCACGCCATATCAAGGCATCAATTCAAAGCTACGAGTATTTGGGCCCACAGTTTCTCGTAAACAGTTTTGTCAGACTGGGTAGGACTGCCGTACTGCCCAGCATGGGCGTACCCATGAGGGACAGGGGGGGGGGGGGCAGATGCCCCCCTTCCTCTAGAAATCTCGCAGAATATGTACGAACTCCCCTAATTTAAATAAACCACGCTGTACCTAGACACTCGCGTGTCTAGGTACAGCATGGTGGCCTACTGGTTAAAACACCAGCCTCTCAAATATGAGTGCCCAGGTTCGATTCCAGGTCAGGCAAGTACCAATGTAACTTTTCTAAAGTTATATGTACTTTCTAAGTATATCTTGAACACAAATGACTGAAGGTGAAGGAAAACATCTTGAGGAAACCTGTGGTGTTTACGCTCAATCCTTCTCTGTATGAGAGGAGACCTGTGCCCAACAGTGGGACGATAAAAAGGTTGATGATGATGTACCTAGACACTAACAAAATGTACGGTGTAATTGCCAAAAACCGCGTGCGACTATAGCGCACAAAGATTACTCATTCTAAAAATTTTACTTGCCCCCCAATAGGCCTGACTTGCCTTCCCCTAGGCCTGACTGCCAACCCCTAGGCCAATGCTGAGTATGCCCATGCTGCCAAGTGTTTCTTCTGTTATACAGGCTCTTCAAAATCTTAACACAAAAAAACCGGCCAAGTGTGTGTCGAACTCACGCACAAAGGGTTCCGTACCATTGATTTATGAAATTAAAGGATTTATTTGTATGAAAGATTACGCAGTAATAAGCGGTTAACGATTTACGAGGTATTAAAAAAAACTACATACTAGATCTCGTTCAAAATCATTTTCGTTGGTAGTTTTTATAGTAATGTATATCATATGTTTTTTTAGATTTTTCATTTTCTTATTTTAGAAGTTAGAGGGGGGACCACCTTTTTTCCATTTTGGAAGCGTCTGTCACGCAAATTATTCAATTTAGAAAAAAAATATTTTAGAAACCTCTATATCATTTTTGAACACCTATCCATAGATACCCCACACGTATGTGTCTTATAAAAAAAAAATGAGTTTCAGTTCTAAGTATGGGGAGCCATATTAGGATATTTATTAGTATTTTTTTTAATATTTCATCAAAATCTTAATGCGGTTGACGGAATACATCTACCTACCAAGTTTCAATAGTATAGCTCTTATAGTTTCGGAAAACAATGGCTGTGACATACGGACGGATAGACAGACATGACGAAATAAGGGTTCCGTTTTTTGCCATTTGGCTACGGAACCCTAATAAAAAACCAGTTGAGTAACCTCAAAAATACGTATCCCAGACATCGTAGACTCGTAATAACCGCGAGAATCACTCGAAATAAAAACGCAGACGCTTCATGAAGACATGTTATTATGACATTAGCGAAGTATTACTGGTACAGTTAGCGCCTTATTTATACACTCACGTTCATAACTACGAACTTACTGATTGGGTGATTTAAGACACCTGATTTACTTTGATGGATGCTAGGGTATCTAAAATTGACTTATTAAGTTGTGATTATTAATTTTACTGCAATCATAGCATGATTGAAGGTGAAGGAAAACATCTTGAGGAAACCTGGACTTTACAAGTCTGAAATCGCCAACCCGCATTGAGCAAGCGTGGTGATTACGCTCAATCCTTCTCTGTATGAGAGGAGACCTGTGCCTAACAATGGGACGATAAAAAGGTTGATGTTGATGAATCATGGCGCCATCAGTTAATTTAATTTTAAAACACGTGTGAAAATTAATCTCGATTTCTTTGATGTAGATAAATAATCTACACAACGGTCATACAGAATTCCTATCGTCTATATCCTGAATCCGAAACTCTCTTTTTACTTTGTAAGATAGGTTTAAAGACTCATCATCATCATCACAGCGTTAATCCTAGTCGCATCCGAAGCTTTTTCAGCTTTGGAGTCTGGGGTCCGCTTTAACAGTCTAACTGCTGGTTTGGCTAAACTTCGACATTTTTCGTGAAGCGACTGCCGTCTGACCTCCACAACCCGTAGGCGATATCGCAGCATTGCAGTTAGACCAATTGTTGGAATTTTGAGGGCTCCAACAACCCGTAACAACTGCCACTAGATGTTCGTATGGCAAGCGGGACCAACGGCTTAACGTGCTTTCCGAGGCACGACCAGACCAGTGTAAATATTCATATTTATTTATACAAATATTTGTACTGCGCGAGGATCGAACCCGCGCCTCCTTGCGCTTCAAAGATAGGTCTAAAGACTTAAGGCCAAATTGGAAGCCAAAAAGGAAGGGATACTTAAACTGTTCGAATACCAAAATGGTACAAAGGCGGACTTAGGCATTACCTACCAATCAATCAAAGTTGGTGACGAGATTAGATATCAGGTGGATTGGTTGAGACAAAAAATGATAAAAATTAAACTATTGGATAATAAATAAAATATATAATTTACTATTGAATGACATGACAGACAAGTTACCATTAGCATTCTGTAAACATATTCCACCTTATTCATAAACGTTGCTTACAGTTAACTAGTGATAAGCGATTGTTTAACCATACATTTTAGACGTTCGGGCTTCACTTAACTTTATGTTAAAAGTAACTAGTACTTTGTGTAAGTTTATGTTAAAGTAACGTTAAAAGGTCAAAAATGTATGGTTAAAGAATCGCTAATCACCAGTTAATTTTAAGCAACGTGTATGAATAAAGGGGATTATAATACGGCAGGGCGATAACCTCGTTTGAAACAGTCACAAGAAAACAGTTTTAGCCATCTTTTTTCCAATACGCATCACGAAAGCCGATTACTGCCCCCTTTTACACATCTCCCAGCCAACATCCTTTAGTTTCACCAATAAATACGGAAACACAAATTCTTACGTAGACACGATGTCAGGAGGATGAGATTCGTTGCCGGAGGCTGTGCACCTGTATCCCTCGGCAACCAGTGGTTAGCAACACGCAATGGTTGTTATCAAACGGTGGTTAATTAAATATTTCACTGGGTAAAAAGACCACACAGCCTTTGTAAATTATTTATTTTATGTAAGTAGGTTTGTATAAAGGCTTTTTTTATAATTATAAACCCGTGCTTGGCCGCAATCCCGCCTGATGGTAAGCAGTGATTCAATCGTTGATGGTAAAGCGCGCTAGTTTATTAAGAGCCTATTCACTCTACCCTTCAAGACACTTGTAGTTAGACAGCAACACCGCCACTGGCAAATTGTTCCAGTCCCTCGATGTACTCGGTATAAAAGACCCCGAGAAGAGTCGTCCTGATCGTAGTGGTGTTAACAGCGTATGGAACGCTTTTACAAGTCAATGGTTGTTTTTTGTGATCAGTTTGCTGCTTCGTATCTGACCACCTAAGTACTCGGAGAAGAAAGGCCGAAACAAACTCACGAGGTCACAGTATCTTTTAAAGTCCAGACCTTGGTCAGATCAGATCCTATGACGACCATGTAGAATCTATGTTTGAGGAGGTCTTCTGAAAAAAGAGCCATACAGGTTGAGTTTGGTTCCTGTGAATGAATGAAGAAGTGTTGAAGTACGTGTTGGTGATTTTTGATAATGCCTCTGATTTCCCTGAAGCTGGAACTTGCAATCCTCTCTGACACGTATCTATAGGCCACTTATTTCCACTAATTGTATTAAAATTGTATTATTTTTTGCAAACAAGGCATATTACGGTCTTTTCATTTAAAAAATCACCTCACACTAGGAATTACTCCTCTATCGTGGTTGTGTTTACAAACAATTAATAAACTCACAACAGAAACAGCCAAACACCGAACAACTACTTGTAAGCCATACAAACATTTGTTCCCTGCGGAAAGCGAACCCGCGACATGCAGCGAGCGGTCAATCACTCACCAACTGCGCTAACTGTATCGTCAAATAAATAGAATATATGTATTTATTTATTTGCTTTAAAACATGGCAGTTTACGATGAAACGGTGAAACATATAAATACTTAAACATGTTAAATAGAACAAATATAACACATTAAAATACTTCTAATAACTAGGGTTGTAACGGAGCTTCGCCTCCGCTTCCGTTACTGCGGAAGTTCCGCAAGAAATCGTATCTTCGCTTCCGCCTCCGCCTCCGCACAATTTTAGCGGAGTTATAACGGAGGTTTATTAAAATAAATAACGCACAAGCTGCGACGCTCGACAACCGTCCGGCCGCATTTGAGCGCGAAATGGTCAAGAATCAACTAGTGCGAGGCGGGAATGCGGCTTAAACAATATGTTTCTCCTTAATTTTCATTACAAGAAGGTAATATTTTTTTACTTACTATTAATGTACGTATTTAAAATATTTTTTTTTTTGTTTTAATTAACCATAAATTTCAATTTTTTCTTTATGTACTTTCACCTCCGCCTCCGTTAACCTTCGCTTCCGCGGAGGTGAGACTCGTCGCCTCCGCATCCGCATCCGCCTCCGCTAACAAGCCTCCGTTACAACCTTACTAATAACCATAATAGGATAATTTAAAATAGTTCAGTTTGGTGGCCTAGTGGTTAAAACACCAGCCTCTCAAGTATGACCAATGTAACTTTTCTAAGTTATATTGTACTTTCTAAGTATTTATTGGACACCAATGACTGACTACAAGGTGAAGGAAAACATCTTCAGGAAACCTGGACTTTAAGTCTGGAATCGCCAACCCGCATCGAGCAAGCGTGGTAATTACGCTCAATCCTTATCTGTATGAGAGGACACCTGTGCACAGCAGTGGGACGAAGAAAAAGGTTGATGATGATAGAGTTTTGTACCTATTAAGTTTCCAGGAGAGGAGACCTGTGTCCCAACAGTAGGATCATTATAGGCGGATTATGAAGTTTCCACTTCTGTGAGCTCCTCTCGGTAAGAGGGAGTGGGCCGTAATCCATGACGCAGGCTCAGTGAGTTGGTAGATATCACATGTCTTAGAATTTTCGGTTCTAGGACGTTCCGATTTACCCCACATTCACAGTTTTAAGATCAATAGTGATGAAAGAATTTAGATAAAGTACAAACCTATCTTGGTTTGATCGTACGACCTACAAACTTGTAAGCTGCTACAGTTACCAACCTCTGGGCCTCCACTGCTCTCGTTAGAGTATTAGTATTTATCCGGAAGCCTTAGAAGTCATTAAACTTCAAGCATTCTGAAAATTTGTGAAAAGTGTTACTAATGTTTCTAAGAAATTCGATTTTATTTCTTTTCAGCCGCAAATGACTATACCGTTCAACGTCGCAAAAATAAACTTCCAAAAGCTATTTCTATTTTTAGCTTTGAAAATCATACAAAAACTGTATACTAAAATTCTAGAATCCAACAATCAGCAGATTCACCAGATTTTCTCCTAATAATTTGCGTGGCGAAAAGTTTAAAAAACTCACCTCACTTTCGTACAAAAAAACGTTTGTAACGGTCACCGCGGACATTTAATTCAACCATTAAGAATCAACGGTCGATATAAACCCAAAAACAAGTTGCAGTGGCCCGTCGACAATAGCTAAGGTAAAAAAAAGAAAATTACCAAAGAGATTGGTCCGAGACAAGCGCGACGCGCGCCAAAAAACGGGCGCCTTGGACAAAAGGTCTGAAAAAAAGCCGAAGCCAATGAGAAAAAATATGACTCGATATCGAATCGAGTGGGCATCGAGATCAGATGGAACGTGCGTGACTCTCCACGGCGACCACGCGCGTAGAATCGATCCGTGCGGCGCGTGGCTACTGACTCTATGCAAAAATCGATTTAGAACTCACCCGATTGGAAAGTCTAGATTCATCGCTCATTAGTCGCTAGATATATTTTACAAATGAAACTTTGAATTACTGTTTTGTGTGTAAAAATATGTACTTATACTAAATTATACGATGTACATTGCGCAGTAGCTACTTCAATACAGCAATGGTCCTCCAAGTAACAAATTGGATAAATTTCCTGTTAGGAATAGTTACAGCTCCGACATGACTCTTTAATTGTGTGGAGGCATTACCAGAAATGTATGAGTCATTTCGAAATACTAAGAAGCTTCGCACACATTACAACTATTACAAGCCTATCTTTAGCTTTTTCTTGCTGAATTTAAAAAAAAAAACAACTTGCTCACTCCTGTATATTGTGGGCACATTTACAAACATTTAAACTCATATAATATTCAAACAGTCAGGGTCAAAAACAAGGGGATTGGCGCTGATAACTGTAATACAGGACTCGTCTAGTTCGGCTACAGATGGTTAATTCTTTTGTACTCAAAACTAGCATACATTCAAAATCTACTTACTATACTATACTATACGATATTTCATCTCAGTATAGAATAGAATACTTACTCTACTACTACTGTATTATAGCAGACCCCGGGCTCCAACGTGAAAGCCGCGGATGCAATCGGGATAAACGCTGAGATGATGATGATGACTTACTCTTTATTATGTACACCATATAGATTACAGATCAGAAATATGAAGATTTTACAAAGGGTGACACAATGGGCGGTCTTATCGCCAAGAGCGATCTTTTACAGATAACCAGCGACAGACAATGACAAAACCCTGTCAAAAGTGTAGGGAATTATGAAGCATTTTTGACAGATTAAGACCAGAAATAATTTACATTCTAATAATTTTAAAAATGTTCACAGGTTAAACTTCGTATCAAATAAATAACAGAATTACCAGACATTTTTTTTATTCTCCAAAATATTGACAAGTTTGACCTTTTTTTGTCGCCCATATAAGACTGCGGCTAGATTTAGAACGTTTTTAAATACGACGATTCTTTCTTCTCCTTCAGCCTATAGAGGTCCACTGCTGGGCAAAGGCCTCCCCAAGGCTTTCCACGATGACCGGTCTTGTGCTGCCCGCATCCATCGGCTACCCGCGACCTTCACCAGGTCTTCGCTCCACCTTGTTGGGGGCTCCCTACGCTGCGTCTTCCGGTACGTGGTCGCCACTCCAGAACTTTACTGCGCCATCGGCCATCGGTTCTACGAGCAATGTGCCCCGCCCACTGCCACTTAATTTTAGCGACTCGAACGAGCTATGTCGGTGACTTTGGTTCTTCTGCGACGACGATTATCCCTGTAAACGTTTCTTCTATGCTGGATCTTCAAATAATCCCATGAAAGCCTACAAGCGACTTAACAGAACAGAAAAATTATCAATAATCATAATTACCGTCTTTTTCGTCACCCATCGAGGTAGAGGGGAGGGGTGCGCCCACGCCATTGTTATTCTTCGCTTAGCGAGCCCAATATTTTGCGAGGGCCTAAAACAACACTGAGCTGCGGTAGATTTTAACCAGTGTTGTTTTTATCGCGACGGCCGCGGCGACGCTTCATTTGATGTAGCTATTATCTTAGTTATCTCGTACCTATGTGGAAGGCCTAGGAATTGGGGATATATGTTATTAGCAATGTTTTTAAATGGAGGGTAATTTCATTTTGTCTACGGTATCCTTTTTTATTGCACGTACAATCACCTGCCTAGCCTTTTTCCAAGTATTTTGGAGTCAGCTTCCAGTCTAACCGAAATCAGCTAAACACCAGATTTTAAATGGAGCAACTGCCTCCTCAACTCCTGACCTCCTCAGCCCAGTTAATGCGTAATACGATAACCCTTGGTAAAACTAGTTGACAGACTTTCCATCTACTAACGAGAGTAAAATAGGGATGTATCCAAGGTATGAAAATCAAAAAAATAATTAGTCCATCTTATCCACACTAAAATTATACCTAAATGCGAAATTAACTCTGTCTGTCTGTCTGTTACGCTTTCCCGCTTAAGCCTCTCAACCGATTTTGATGAAATTTGGCACAGACAATCTTTAGACCCTGAGAAAGGACTTAGGCTACCTTTTATTGAAAACTTTTATATTCCCGAGGGAAATCTAACAAGCGCGATATAACCGAACTCCACGCGGGCGAAGCTGCGGGCGGAAAGCTAGTGGATAAAAAAAATTAAGACCCGTATTTTTTATTTTGTCGAAATTATCAAAAACTACAAACTTACGGAGTGGGGTCTAATTACGTCACGCCGTGGTATATTTTGTACCGCGGCGTGATGTCATGCGACATTTCAATTCAACATATCCTTTTAAATAATTGAAAGAAAGAAAAATAAAAAATACGTGTTCAATATTTTTTTTATAAATCTATCTGATGGACATTAAATTATTTTTTAGGACACAACTCAATTGTCAAAGATCCTCGAATGACAGCCGAGACCAACGGCTTAACTGATTTTCCGAAACACGAGAGAGTCTACCCAAAACTGCCAAATATCCCGATGAATCTTGAGCCTTAATACTTTAGGGATAAAGTTGAAAATCTAATAAAGAAACCTGACAAATTGAAGTAGCTTGATGTCCTGTCGTCTGTACACAAATAATAATAAACGACGTATCTTTACTTCGACGTAAGTGTGGTAACTTGCGTGGTCCGAATTCTAGGCTTGTGTCGGGAGAGTTTACTTTGCTGGAACAGAACTAGGATGCGGAGTCACACTAAGCACACACCGTCAAGCGCTAGTTTATAACTATTAAAAAAAAAAAAAAAAAAAAAGAGATACTGAAACCGGCAGGACTGCATGTGGCGAGCGGTTGGGCATAGTGACCCAAGGACCCCATCTCCAAGGAGAAGTCTTGTTTCTCACCTCTGGCTTGCCTTTGACTGGCTGGAGTGAACAATGACGAAGAACAGCACTCCCACCTCTTTCTTGCATTATTGGCCGGCTTTAGTAGAGATCTATGTACGAAAGCAGAGGTTTTTTTTTATATATTATAAACTAGCGCTTGACCGCAATCCCGCCTGATGGTAAGCAGTGACGCAATCGTTGATGGTAAAGCGCACTAATTTATTAAGAGCCTATTCACTCTAGCCTTGAAGACACTCAAATTGTAGTCTTACGGAAACACTGCCGCTGGCAAATTGTTCCAGTCCCTAGACGTACGCGGTATAAAAGACGAGGCGAAATGCTTCGTTCGCATTGTAGTGGTATCAACAACGTATGAATAAATCGATCGTAGTGGTGTTAACAACGTAAGGGTGGAAACCAGCCGTACGACGGGTCGTCCGCTGGTGGAACGGAGATGGGGGAATTAAATCATGCAATTCCCTCGCACACTCCCCGAAATGCATCCTATAGAACACCGAAAGGCTGGCTACTCTACGCCTGTGCTCTAGGCTTTGGAGACCAACTTGAGTTAGATCAGGGTCACCAATCAGCCTCTTTGCACGTCTCTCCACTGAATCCAAAGTGGCCAGGTGACACTTGGCAGCACCAGCTCAAATGTGGCTGCAGACCTCCACACACGAACGGACTTGTGCTTTGTATAACATTACTGCCCAGGTGTGAAGTACTGCCGGACCTTTGCGATAACGCCAAGTTTCCTGGCAGCCACCTTGGCCTTGGACTCAATGAACCGCCCAAAGTTAAGGTTCGAGGAAATCACAACCCCCAAAAGCTAAAGGCGGTCGGAACACTCCAAGGACACATTTCGAAAAGTAGGAGCCAAGGTGAACGAGCTCCTTTTGGCGGTGAAAAGATATATTTTAGATAAGAGAGAGAGATATATTTTAGTAAGATGTTGGTAGGGATCTTGACCGTACTTCAGGATTCTCCTGATATTCGTGGGCTCTCCACTCCTCACTGCCTTGCCAGTTGCCCCCTTGTCGCTAAGACACGGTGAGCTGGCGACCATTTTCTGGGCCCATTATTGAGTGTGCAAATGTAATCCCCGCCAATCCAATTTACTCGTATATGAGGTTATTTTTTCATTATACATAACCTGAATATACTTTGTTCAAAATAAGCAACTGAATCGATCCCAATAATTTTTACACCATGTTATATTTTTTCCCAAATACATTTAGAAATAGTTGCTGTGTGGTTACCGAGCGCGCCACGCAGCTTAGGTAGATCATAGTACTGAGCACGACCGCGCAACAGTTGACGTCACAGCAGCACAACAGTGACGGTCAACGCTCCACTCGGGTGGGCGAGCGGTGCGTTGACCATAATTTTGTTGGGACAGCCAAGTAGGATAACAAGCTCATTATTTTGTGGCTTTTTATGATGATATATTTTTGAAATTTTGTACATAGATTCTTTACTTATAAATATTGGACACGTGTTTTGGATTTCGCAGAAACAAAAAATAATACTGCACATATACAATATGTAAAGAAAACCCTGTCCGATCCGTGAAGGTATTGTTAGGTATCGATAACTGATTCTACTAATGGGTACAATCCGGGCTAAACTTAAAAAAAAAATCCCCCCAAAAAAAATATTATTTCGCAAAAAGAGGTAACTTAATACATGTGCGGTAAGCAACCCTTCCGCGGGTGGCGGGAGGCAGGGCACGCGGCACCTGTGACGTGGTCGCGTCGCTATTTGCTTATAATAATACCGGTATTGTCACTTTTTTAAAAATTACCAAATTTCGGGGAAATTGGAATTAATTCCCGGGAAAAAAAGATTATTTCAAAATTCATTAGTATTGTTACTATGATGATTATGTAAAATTTTATATTATATTTGATCAAGTGTTTACCTAACCTTTATTATCCTTATGGGTCGGACAGGGTTTTCTTTACATATTGTATATGTATAACATTGATTAGGCCACACCTATAGACCAATGTGTTTAATTTTCATGATCTGTAATAGTATTCCACCCACCGAGGGTTGTCTTTGGATGCATTTGCATATACCACACAGGAATAATCGCCGGTTGATGCATCGTCACCGTTTAAAATTGTCTAAGGGTCGTCTATGAGTTGGCTTTGGTCCCTTGTGAACCTTCTGTCCGGTATCCAAGGGTCTACGTTAGGGTATATGTCAGACATTTAAAAATAATAATAATTTCCTCATTTAAAAAATATAGACTCATTGCTTAGTTAGTAAAAACACAATATTAAAAAAAATATATTATATGTAGGTGTAAATATGGTCACCCATCCGCGGATCAGCAGCGGTAAGCGTAGCTTAACCTGCACTCTAATCACGTAACGGGCCATTCCTATTAGTTGGAATCATTTCGAAGCAATTTGCCAATCCATTGCTTTATATGTTCGTAAATGTGTCTGCTTTAGAACGTAAATTACGTAATGAATGTTGTTGAACTGATGATGATGTCGTCCTCCGTGGCGCAGCAATCAACACGCCTGCCTGCGACGTGGAGGCCCCGGGTTCGATCCCCGGCCAGGTCATGATGGAAAACGATCTTTTCCTGATTGGCCTGGGTCTTGGATGTTTATCTATGTATGTATCTATTTTATATATAGTATCGTTGAGTTAGTATCCCATAACACAAGTCTCGGGCTTACTTTGGGGCTAGCTCAATCTGTGTGATTTGTCCGTATATATTTATTTTATTTTAATTTAGTTTTGAACTGTAAAAATGAAACCCATTGCTACTGATAATGTGTTACGCAATACAGCAGGGTAATTACCCTGCTGTTCGACCCACCCGTACCTACCTCTATTGTTACTTCCTGATTTATATTAGTATAATAAAGGTTATCTTTAGGGTAGTTGACTAAAAAAAACTAAGTAGTCCGTCAGTCAGATTTCCAAAAAAAAACTACACACGTGTTTTTTCTTTTTTCATATATACAAAAAATACAGACGATACAGTGAGTTGAAAACTCGTGTGACGTCACTCCTTGCTACAATGTTTAGCAACGAGTGACGTCATCAGCCACCACTCCGGCCCCCTAATTGGCGAACACATTTTTGACAAATGATTGCGACTAGTTGGGATCGTTTGGACCGAACGGACCAATGGGCGGTCCGAACGATCCCACCTGATACCAACTAGTCACTTAGGGGGCTGATCTTTGATGCCTTTTATAATTGTCAATTTTTTATTAAGTACTAGCATTCCGCCCGCGGCTTCGCCCGCGTGGAGTTCGGTTATATCGCTCTTTTTAGATTTCCCTCGGGAACATCAAATTTTTCCGGGATAAAACCTATGTTCTTTCTCAGGGTCTGAAGATTGTCTGTGCCAAATTTCATCAAAATCGGTTGAGAGGTTTAAGCGGGAAAGCGTAACAGACAGACAGACAGACACAAAGTTACTTTCGCATTTATAATATTAGTATGGATTTTATAAATCAAAATATATGTATCCAATATTTTTCTATAATCTGAATGACGGACTAAATAGAATAATTTTTTTTTTAACCCAGGAAACATCCCTATTCCGTAGGCATCAGGAGTGCAATAAAAGGAAAAAGAAGGCTTGTGTCCAAACAGCGGAAATATTATAGGCTAATTATAATGATACTAGCTTTCCGCCCGCGGCTCCGCCCGCGTGGAGTTCGGTTATATCGCGCTTTTTAGCTTTCCCTCGGGAACATCATATTTTTCCGGGATAAAAGGTAGCCTATGTTCTTTCTCCGGGTCTAAAGATTGTCTGTGCCAAATTTCATCAAAATCGGTTGAGAGGTTTAAGCGGGAAAGCGTAACAGACAGACAGACAGACAGAGTTACTTTCGCATTTATAATATTAGTATGGATAATGATTGAACCAGTCATCTAAACTCAATTTTTAACATACGTAAGAACTGAGAATATGCTTCGTAGGGCTCTTTATGAAGAGTACCAACCAACCGGTGCACAGAGAATAACGTCAAAAGTCATTTATTCAAATTAGGCTGATTTTGGACATCAAAATTACAAAAGATAGTTTCCCAAAAGACGCCCATCACAACTTCCTAGCGCTTTCAATGAGCAGAAGTGGCCAAACAAACTCCCCAGCAGCACAGCTGTCTGTTCATTCAAAAAACACCTGACTATATACCATACTTGGCATGTAAAATTTTATACTGATTTAATATTATACCGATGCCGTCAATTCAAATTATTTTCAGTGAACTATCTTGTATGTACGGACGACAGCAGGTCAAGCTACCCGACCCTGTCAAATATTCCCAATCAACCTTGAGTCTTAAAGCTTTCGGGATAAAGTTGAAAATCTAACAAAGTAATCTGACAGATTGTAGTAGCTTGATGTGCTGTTGTTTGTACTTCCACGCTGATGACATAAGGTATGTGGTTCACGTACCTCTTGAGTAATTGCGTAAGACACCAGTAGGAACAGCTTTCATTTTGATGGACAGATCGATCGCTCAGGTATACGCATACGGCGGTTCATCCGGGGAAAGGTGTACGACTATCTTTACATACCCAAGATACAGACCCGTCCGTACCACAGCAAGCATATTCATTCCTGTCATTCGTGCACAGTAGTTAAGGGTCGTCAGGTCGTTTGATAGTCTCCGCTGCGCAAGGAGGCGCCGGTTCAATCCCCGCGCTGTGCAAATATTTGTGCGCATGAATATGAATATTTGGACTGGTCTGCCTCGGAAATCACGTTAAGCCGTTGGTCCCGGTTGCCACACGAATATCTAATGGCAGTCATTACGGGTTGTTGGAACCCTCAAAATTCCAACAATTAGTGTAACTGCAATGCTTCGATATCGCCTTCTGGTTGTGGAGGTCAGACGGCAGTTGCTTCACAGATAATATTGTAGTAATATCGAAACTGGCGCGCTCTACCAACAACGATTGCGTCACTGCTTACCATCAGGCGGGATAGCAGTCAAGCACTAGTTTATAGTTATTAAAAAAAAGTTTAGCCAAAATCAGCAGTTAGATTGGTAAAGCGGACCCCAGAATAGGACCCGTTCGTGTGTGGAGTACTGCAGCCACATTTGGGCTGGTGCTGCCAAGTGTCACCTGGCCACTTTGGATTCAGTGGAGAAACGTGCAAAGAGGCTGATTGGTGACCCTGATCTAACTCGAGTTGGTCTCCAAAGCCTAGAGCACAGGCGTAGAGTAGCCAGCCTTTCGGTGTTCTATAGGATGCATTTCGGGGAGTGTGCGAGGGAATTGCATGATTTAATTCCCCATTCTCCGTTCCACCAGCGGATGACCCGTCGGACGGCTGGTTTCCACCCTTACGTTGTTAACACTACTACGATCCGGACGAAGCGTTTCGCCTCCTCCTTTATACCGCGTACATCGAGGGACTGGAACAATTTGCCAGCGGCGATGTTTCCGTCGGACTACAATTTGAGTGTCTTCAAGGCTAGAGTGAATAGGCTCTTAATAAACTAGTGCGCTTTACCATCAACGATTGCGTCACTGCTTACCATCAGGCAGGATTGCGGTCAAGCGCTAGTTTATTTATTTTTATTTATTTATTAAAACTTCATGCACAATGAAAAAAAATTGCACAATGGCGGACTTAATGCCTTAGGTTTATAATATGTAAAAAAAAAGACTCCAAAACTGAAAAAGCTTCGGATGCGACTGGGATTAACGCTGAGAGGATGGTGAGTTAAGGGTCGTCAAAAGTCCGAATAGTCTAACAGAGTCTTACCAAGGGGTATTCTCCCAGTAACAGCGTTGTGAAGGTCAGATAAGCAGACACTTTATGGAAAACACTGATATTCAGCTGCTGATTGACAGCCTCCGTGCGTAGCGGTAGCGGACGCAGCCGCTGCGCAAGGTGGCGCGGGCTCGATCCCCGCACAGTGTTAGTATTTGTATGCATGAAAGTATGAATATTTGTACTGGTCTGGTCGTGCCTCGGAAAGCACGTTAAGCCGTTGGTCCCGGTTGCCCTACGAACATCTAGTGGCAGTCGTTACGGGTTGTTGGAGCCCTATACAAAAGTCCTACAATTGGTCTAACTGCAATGCTTCGATGTCGCCTTCGGGTTGTGGAGATCAGACGGCAGTCGCTTCATGGAAAATGTCGAAGTTTAGCCATATCAGCAGTTGGACTGGTAAAGCGAACCCCAAACTCCAAAGCTGAAAAGGCTTCGGATGCGACTGGGGTTAACGCTGGGATGATGATGGTGACTGATATTCAGCTGCTGAATGCTAATATCAACAGCATCCGGTTGGACTTGCAGCTGAGTCAAAAATATTTGGGAAAGCTAGGCAGCAGATGAAAAGCTAGATGTTAAGTATAACAAGGAATAAATCAAAGACCTATCTACCAGTAAAAGAAAACGTTATTTCAATAATTCTGTCTCTAGGTATAAGAGAGAGAGAGATACACAGCTAACTCTCATTTGGCGGGCAGGTGTCGCGGCCGTCTCTATGTAGAGCAAGCACCGTTTACATAGAGACTATACTTTGTGTTCCGTAGGGCTGGCACTTTAAGGATAATGGACAACTTCATTGACTGGCTTGTTTCATTCCCTGTTGGGGAAAAAAATGGAAATGGTTAGTTTGGATTGTTGTAATGTGCCATTTATGGGCTTATTAGCAAAACATGAAAATTTTTCACTTCAGAAACTGTACTCCCTACTGCGACTCAAGTTTGGCAATTTTTGGGGCTTTTTTATAATTATAAGCTAGTGCTTGATCGCAATCCCGCCTGATGGTAACCAGTGATGCAATCGTTAATAGTAAAGCGCGCTAGTTTATTAAGAGCCTATTTACTCAAAACTACTATCAGGGTGACGCAGGTGCTGTCGGGGCACGGCTGCTTCGGCAAGTACCTGTGTCGCCTAGGCAGGGAGCCGGACGCTCGGTGCCACCACTGCGTCCAATGCGGGGAGGACACGGCGCAGCACACGCTCTCCGAGTATGTAGCTTGGGAGGAGCAGCGCCGTGTCCTCACAAATGAAGTAGGAAGCGACCTGACGCTGCCGGCAGTAGTGCGGAGGATGGCCGGCAGCGCAGAGTCGTGGGACGCTGTGGTGTCCTTCTGCGAGGACGTGATGTCGCAGAAGGAAGCTGCGGAACGGAAGAGGGAGATCTCTACTCCCTTCCCGGGCCGCAGAAGACGCACCGGGCGCCGAAGAAGGGCCGATAACGCCCTCTTCCGCCCCCCATGAATGGGTCCAGGGGCGAGGGACATGGGGAAGTCCCCGCCCCCTATTCGATGGACCCCGAGGCGGAGGCGCGCGCGAGTGTCTGCGCGCGCCTCTGAGGCGATGCACGGGGTAGCTTAACACCCCACTACCCCGTGCTGGAGACGAGGCCCGGACAGACCGGGCCAGCACGAGAGTGTGGGGCTGCGGAAGAATTTAGACTCCCGCGGCCCCACGCGCGCTCGTGATAGAAGAGACACCGGGGTGGGTTTTAGTCAGTAAAAGTCTGACAGATCCCGTCGCCCACCCTAGAACGGCTTACATCCTATGAGGATTTCCACACCGAAAAAAAAAAAAAAAGGTGATGTAATGTTAAACCCAACAACACGACCAACGATGCTGCGCCAGAGGAAGTCTGATCTGGAGACCCTCCACGACCACAACATTTGGCCCGTCCTCTATACGGCTTCACCAGACATCATGCCGGAACATGACAATTTGCTTAGCAGCAAGAATTTGTCTGGTGGTTGGTAACTTCTGCCGGCAGTCGATGTTATAGCCATATCATACCATTATTACCATTTATTCTGGTCCTCCTCCGAATGTCGTCAGTCTGGTTTTATTACGTAGAGGAACTCCATGCATAGCCTTATCCACTGCCCTTTGGCACCATAGCGTTGGATGGCTTTCCCAAGGTGAACCATTTTTTTTTGTATGGGAAATCATTAAATGACCTCTCCTGCTCGGAGCGGAGTGTCAAATAACTTGAATATCTTTTAATGACTAAAACATTTCATTTGCAAGGGTCAGGGTATCTGAACGGGTTGTGAACAACCGGCGTGGATGTTGACAAGGCCACGGAAATTCGCTGTATGAGGGAAATACAGAAACTGTCGAGCTGAAGGTGTTTGGGGAAGTTTTTTCAATAAATGTTGCGATTTCAAAATCCTATGATACCTCTAACTTGCAAACTAGGTAAAATTTATATTTTCCTATTCAAGGAATTAAAAGTAAAAAAGGAAAAATTTTAAAGCCTTAAAGCCTTTAGCCTTAGCCTTATCCTATTTTATGGTATTCTACATCTTCTATATCAATTATACATTTTTAAGTAACAAATGATTTCAAGTAGTACAAAATGCTATAACCATCTACCTGCTTTTTCTTCCCTAGGTTGGGGTCAGCTTCCAGTCTAGCTGAATACAACTGAGTACCAGTACATGGAGCAACTGCCTATCTGACTTCCACCATCATCAACCTTTATTATCGTCCCACTGCTGGGCACAGGTCTCCTCTCATACAGAGAAAGGTTGAGCGTAATCACCACGCTTGCTCAATGCGGGTTGGCGAGTCCAGGTTTCCTCAAGATGTTTTCCTTCACCTTTTAATCAGTCATTGATGTCCAAGATATATTTAGAAAGTACATACGACCTCCATAACTAAGATAAAATGATAACAATAAAGTTCCAACCCGCCCGCGG
Source organism: Sesamia nonagrioides (assembly GCA_017933935.1). Taxonomy (NCBI): domain Eukaryota; kingdom Metazoa; phylum Arthropoda; class Insecta; order Lepidoptera; family Noctuidae; genus Sesamia; species Sesamia nonagrioides. Next base: position 207,953 of record JADWQK010000241.1, on the reverse strand, counting down.
TACACCCCTGCCCGCCACTTGCCGGCGACTGCTGTTTTTTCATTTACGAATATTTTCCTTGGCTCACGATATTTTTTCAGCGTGTTTTCCCAGTTGTAAGATAAACTACACTCCATCAAATGTATATTTTTTACCATTCCAGCCCTTCGCCCTTGTACCTACCGCTTATGTTTTAAATTTCACGTGGAACCTGTTACCAATTCAGGTTATATTTTATATGTTGTGTTTTTTAGCATATACCTAATGTTAGCGGTATTTATTTTTACTCGTTGGAGGTAGATTTTTGATTATTGAACAGAATTTTAAGCCTCTATTAAGAATTAGAAAAACTGTTGATTATAAGCTGTTGTAATAATTATTGTTCTTGGTCTCCATCCACATCATGGACCAAGGAAGGGTTGGTGGACCCACAGGGTCTTTGATGTTTCTCTTCTAGGACATGACGGATACCTTACTATATTTTCCTTTACGTTTTTTATAATAGCGAAGATGAAACAATAATAATGGAACAGTGATATGTATTTTCATAAAAAAAAAACACACACACACAGACAATTGATAAATTATATAGTACCATCTTTCCGCCCGCGGCTTCGCCCGCGTGGAGTCGGATCTATCGCGCTTTTTAGATTTCCCTCGGGAATATCAAAAATTTTTCGATAATAGGTAGCCTATGTTCTTTCTCAGGGTCTAAAGATTGTCTGTGCCAAATTTCATAAAAATCGGCTGAGAGGCTTAAGCGGGAAAGCGTAACAGACAGGCAGACAGAGAGACAGACAGAGTTACTTTCGCATTTATAATATTAGTATGGATTTAATTTCGAATGCAGCGTATACCTTTACACCAATGTAATTTTATGAGCTTACTTGTAAAAATGCAAAATACAGTTTACAACCAAAATACAAAATAGAGATAACTAATATTTACCTTAATAAGAAAGATATTCCTTCGCAAAGAGCCAGGAACTCATACCAATCTAGAAAGTGACCAAAAATATCTTCCAATAGAGAACTTTATCCTCACTGCTCACTCCAAAACCCAAAATAAGCGTGAAGTTAAAGGTGAGCGCTATCATCGCTTATTAACAGCCCGTTACTTAGTTTATCGAGAAGACAATGGCCGCCGTGACGTCACGCGTGGTTGGCTGCGTCTGCGCATTCGACGCGCACCTAATAGTATTTGGGTACTAATTAAAAGTGCCCTAATTCTTGTAAGACGTGCCTCAGTAATTAGTAATTGTTAGAGAGCAGTATAACCTTCATGACTGTTAAGGTAGATTGAAAAGAGAGTGTGCTAGGGAATTGCATGATTTAATTTCGCTATCGGACGACCCGTCAGTCGTACGGCGAGTTTCCATCTTTATGTTGTTAACACCACGACGATCCGGACGAAGCGTTTCGCCTCGGCTATTATACCGCGTACACCGTGGGACTAGAACAATTTGCCAGCGGCGGTGTTTCCGTCGGACTACAATTTAAGTGTCCTTAAGGCTAGAGTGAATAGGCTCTTAATAACCTAGCTCGCTTTACCATCAACTATTGCATCACTGCTTACCATCAGGCGGGGTTCGAACCCCGGCCAGGTCATGATGGAAAACGATCTTTTCCTGATTACCCTGGGTCTTGGATGTTTATCTATTACAAATATAACATTGTTCAGTTAATATCCCATAACACAAGTCTCGAACTTACTTTGGGGTTAGTTCAAGCTGTGTGATTTGTCAAAAAAAAAAAAAATGCGTGTTTGTAGATGTCATATGTTTTAGATTTTTTCACTTCTAGGACCATTGAAAGCAAAGCAAAGAAAGGAAGAAATTATCAAAAAACTAAACAAAAATAAAAAGAAACTGAAAGTCGTATAGGAAACCAAAACGCTTCTATTCTATCTCAGCAGTAAAAAAACAAGTTATAAAAAAAGCATACCAAAACCAATAATGAAACTGAAAGTCCTACACGAAGCCAAAAGGCTCCTACTTTAGCATGATAAAAAATATCTCAGAGCTGGTATTTAGATTAAAGAGTGATGAAATTATTTCACCACACTAAAGCTCCTGTCTAGATTCGAACCTACGACCTACAACTTGTGATACGCGGTCGTTGTCTATGGTCAACCACTGCTGCAACACACATATGTATTTTAAATTCATCGTCCTCCGTGGCGCAGCGGTCAACACGCCTGCTTGCGACGTGGAGGCCCCGGGTTCGATCCCCGGCCAGGTCATGATGGAAAAACGTTCTCTTTCTGATTGGCCTGGATCTTGGATGTTTATCTATATACAATATGTTAAGAAAACCCTGTCCGACCCGTAAGGATTTTAAAGGTTAGGTAAACACATGACCAAATAGCATATGAAATTTTACATAATCATCATAGTAACAATACTAGTGAATTTTGAAATTATCTTTTTTTCCCGCGAATTAATTCCAACTTCCCCAAAATGTGGTACCTAATTTTTAAAAAGTGACCACATTATTTTTGACGGTATAATTCTGAGCGAATAGCGATGCGACCACGTGCCGCGTGCCCCGCCCCTCTTCGCCCGCCTCGCCGCGTCGCCTGTATGGCCTACCGCACATGTTTTAAGTTACCTCTTTTTGCGAAATAATATTAATTTTTTTAGGGGGACTTTTTTAGGTTTAGTTCCGCTTTGTAGGCATTAGTAGAATCAGTTATCGATACCTAACAATACCTTCACGGATCGGACAGGGTTTTCTTTACATATTGTATGTATAGTATCGTTGAGTTAGTATCCCATAACACAAGTCTCGAACTTTCTTTGGGGCTAGCTCAATCTGTGTGATTTGTCCGTATATAATATATATATATATATATATATATAGATATCCCTTTGGGCACTTTGTTGATCAGACGTGCCGTATAGGTAGTAATTTGTTGATCCATTTTCACTTGTTGATCCGGGGGCCTTTTCTTGATCCGTTGCCATCTGATCATAAATATGTGGCTCCGTTCGGATCCACATGCGTCACGATGAATAATAAGAAGTAATAACAATAATTAAGGGCTGTTTTATACAAATCCACCTTTTTGGCGTCTGAGCAGTTGTTGATCCAATTCAAATGGGCCAATGAGGGTGCAGCATTTGCCAAGGGCGTGAAGCGATTGGATAAGCAGCAGTTACTTTTTTATGTATGTTCACCGATAAATCTCAGACGCCTAGACCGATTTACAAAATTCTTTTTATGTTAGAAAAGGTAAACTTTCTAAATGGTCCCATAGTCAGGATCTGATGATGGAAGACTAAAGAAATCAAGAGGAACTTCCAAAAATCGTAGGGGCGACTAGTGCATTTCTAAGTATCTTCATTAAGTATTTCAGAGAACTACAATTTGATAAAGGTCTGGTATAGCTGATGATGGAGCCTGGAGAAAGTCAAGGGAACTCCTCAATTATTCACAGCAGCTACCTTGAGTTTGTGCTTGACTAATTTGTATTGATAAGAACTTTACAAAAAGATGGGTTATGACTGTCATGAAGGCTCTGGTGATAAAAGCAAAGGCCAGTTCAGGGAACTCTTCAACGGTTAATAGTAGGTACCTTGTGTTTGGACTTAATTCATTTATATTGATGAGAACTTTGCACCTATATGGGTTAAAATGATGGTTTCAACCCATATAGAATCAGCCGTACGACGGGTCGTCCGCTGGTGGAACGGAGATGGGGGAATTAAATCATGCAATTCCCTCGCACACTCCCCGACATGCATCCTATAGAACACCGAAAGGCTGGCTACTCTACGCCTGTGCTCTAGGCTTTGGAGACCAACTCGAGTTTGATCACGGTCACCAATCAGCCTCTTTGCACGTCTCTCCACTGAATCCAAAGTGGCCAGGTGACACTTGGCAGCACCAGCCCAAATGTGGCTGCAGTACTCCACACACGAACGGACCTGTGCTTTGTATAACATTAGAAGCTGCCCAGGTGTGAAGTACTGCCGGACCTTTGCGATAACGCCAAGTTTCTTGGCAGCCACCTTAGCCTTGGACTCAATGAACCGCCCAAAGTTAAGGTCCGAGGAAATCTCAACTCCCAAAAGCTGAAGGCGGTCGGAACACTCCAAGGACACATTCCGAAAAGTAGGAGCCAAGGTGAACGGGCTTCTTTTGGCGGTGAAAAGACACGCCTGTGTTTTGGCGGCATTGAATGCTACAAGATTGGCATTGCGCCATTCGGAGACTGCCTGCAGTGCAACAATCGTTCGCTCAACCATGGCCTCTCTTTCGGACCGGATTGATTCCCTACTAGCCCGAGCATGATTAATGCTTGATTAATTCGTATTGATAAGAACTTTGCACCTATGCTCGGTGCCTTTGCTCGGTGGTAGGCCATAACATCGGCTGCCGGCAGATGTTAGCACCCACCAGACAAAGACTTGCCGCCAAGCGATTCGTCGTGTCCCGGCCTGGTGAAGCCGTACGAAGGACGGGTCTGAGCAGTTGTGTTGCGATGTGTGCCGGGTACGATGCGCCAAATGTTGTTGTGCCGGGAGTTTGGTCATGGAGGGTCTCCACATCAATCTCCCTCTGGTGCAGCGTTGTCGACGCTCAACTGCCGTCTTCCTTCCTATTCACTAAGGTTTTGTAAGTGAATGGACTTAATATACTAGCGCGCTTTACCATCAACGATTGCATCACTGCTTACCATCAGGCGGAATTGCAGTCAAGCGCTAGTTTATAATTATTAAAAAAAATATATGTGGGCTAAAATGAATGTTTGTCGGTCGTGGTCTTCATCATCAAATCTACTACAGATTTTCATAATAATGCATATCCGTGAAAATTGCTCATCAATATATATATTAATTAAATCCAAAAACAAGGGAACTACTGTAAACCCTTGAGAAGTTACCTGAACTGGCCTTTGTATTCATCATCAGAGCCCTAATGACAGTTACAACCCATTTAGGTGTAAAGTTCTTATTAATACAAATTAATCAAGTTCAAACACAAGGTAGCTGCTGTGAATTGTCGAGGAGTTCCCTCAACTGTCTCCCGACTTCATATCTACTCCAGATCATTACTAAATTGTAGTGCTTTAAAATACTTAATGAAAATAACTAGAAATGCACTAGTTGCCCGTAAAAGTTTTGAAAGTTTTCCTTGATTTCTCTAATCTTTAATCATCAGATCTTGACCCGGTGACTATGGGACCACCCTTTCAAATAAAACAAGAATTTCGCAAACGGGTCCAGGCGTCTTACAGTAATCGATGAACATACATAAAAAAAAAAAGATTGCGACGAATTGTGAACCTCCTCCTTTTTTTGAAGTCGGGTAAACACTTAAATTGCCAAAAGAAAATAATTTTTCTGTTGACAACTTTAACAACAAATTTAAATTTTATAGGATTTTGACATTGATTATTAACTTTTTTATTGCTATTGCCCGAGGTCGAATCTTTTAGTCTCAACGCCCGCGTTGCTGCCGATGACAATAGTATCATACTAAGCAGTATACGGTGAAATCACGCAGGCATTTATCAACTACTTTTCTCAAACAATCTGCGGAAATCAAACACATAATTTTCTTTTTTAAGTTCAATATCGAATAATGAACCATAAATTTTTTTCCCGCGCTATTATAATGTTCTTTCGTTTTTTTCAATAAACAGTCTACTACTGTCTATTTGCAAGATAGTCCAAAATTTGAATAAAACCTTTTATTAGTTACCTCCTTGGTATTCCATGTTTCGAATGCAGTTCTTTTTTTCAAAAGAAATTCAGACTAGGACGTTGGAACGAAACGCAAACTCCCTATTTCGAAATTGCGGCCGCTAAAGTTGACATTCCATGTGTCTAACGCGTTCCAGTACCTACCACAAACCATTATTATTCATTCATCATATCATTATTATTCTTTGTAAGATCTGTCAATATTTACCTGTGTTAACAAATAAATGATTTAATTTGATTTGATTAGAAAACAGCGCTTTCTTTCGCTAAAATATAACGCGACTAAGCGAAATTATTTTTATAACACACTTTGAGTAGACTGAGAAATCATCCATCAGATCCACAGATCTTTATTACCTTTATTACTTAGTAAGTAGCAAATATGATTTTATTTCCACTGACGTGCGGTTGAGTTAATCTTTTTTAATTTACAAAAATATTATAAATGGTACACATGTTTATTGTACACATTACGCTAGGATATCTCAATGTTCTTTATGAATTATTTACTGAGTGCACTATTTACTATATAAATCTCGCACTTTTATTTAGTAAAGAACACTTTAAATAATTTAAAACACCAATGGAAAAATTGAAGCTCAGCTTAATTTTCCCGCCAAAACTCCTGACCCGGATTATAACATCAGGAAAACATTGTTTTATTTTGAGTACGAGGCTTTTTAGTAAATTATATTACTTTTTTTTCTTTTTCTTTATTATGTGTTTATTATTTTTTAGTGTATTATTATTGTAATGTGCGTTCTGTTTGGAAGGAGTAAACTTTTTTTCTTTCTACCTGATTAATACCTAAAAAAACCGCTTAGCAAAATTCAACGCTTAAAAGTGAAACTTCAAATTTAATAATAATATGTATTCGCATACAATTTCTACCAAAGAAGTCTATACAAGCAGTGTTAATTGCATTGAGTGTAACCGAGGCCGTCCACACAATATTTTCAGCCCCAAACATGCAGCGCCGATATCGTGTTTGGACTAATTAGATTGATTTCGATGAATAGAGTTTAAAAACTTAATATAAATGGTAAGTTAGAAATAAAGTATAAAAACCCCATACGCAAAATTCAACCTCTTTAAATATTAATAACAATAACTTTGACTTCATACTAAACATAATTGATCGACCGGTACGGTATCAGTACATCTTCAGATCAAAATAAGTATTACGAAGTACGAGTAGCTACATGGATCAACATAAGATAATGATTTTTGAAATATATTCCAAGCCAAAAAGTCTTTGTGCATTTAAAAAAAAATAGTCGTTATGGATCCACTAATGCATAGAATTGTTAAAAAATATATATAGATCTTACAATGTATGGAGTATTGCGAATATAAAATATCTAGATTAGCTATAATAAATTCCTATTTGATCAACTGTTACGGTATAGGTATCGGATCAAAAGATGTATTACTGGAAGTACGAGTATATAAATGGTTCAACACAAGTAATTGATTTTTGAAATATATTCAGAGCTAAAAAGTCCTCGTGGGTTCAAAAAATTTAGCCGTTATGGATCCACTAATGCATGAAATTGTTGAAAAAAAAATTATCGAGTATAATGTCCTATCGAGGAATATGTTTGGCAACATCCCTTAATAGAATGCGACGTTGCCACTCCGGCACATAGTTGATCCAGCCGCAATCCCGAACACAATAGACTCCACCTTTAGCACGGAATAACTTTGATCTAGCTGCGTATTTCTCGGGCGGAGTGGCAACGTCACATTCGATTAAGCGATGTTGCCAAACATATTCGTCGATAGGACATTATACTCGATAATTTTTTTTTTACAATTTCATGCAATTGTGGATCCGTAACGGCTAAATTTTTTGAACCCACGAGGACTTTTTAGCTCTGAATATATTTTAGAAATCAATTACTTGTGTTGATCTATTTATATACTCGTACTTCCAGTAATACTTCTTTTGATCCGATGCCTGTACCGTAATGGTTGATCAATTATGAAGTTATTAAACCTAATCTAGATATTTTATATTCGCATTGCTCCATACATTGTAAGATCTATATATATTTTTTCAACAATTTCATGCATTAGTGGATCCATAAGGATTTTTTTAAATGCACGAAGACTTTTGGCTCGGAATATATTTCAAAAATCATTGACTTATGTTGATCCATTTAGCTACTCGTACTTCGTAATACTTATTTTGATCTGAATAGGTACTGATACCGTACCGGTCGATCGGTCAGTTTAAGAAATCAAAGTTATTGTTATGAATATTTAAAGAGGTTAAATTTTACGTATGGGGTTTTTATACTTTATTTCTAATTAACCATTTATTTTAAATTTTTAAACTCTATTCATCGAAACCAATCTAATGAGTCCAAACACGATATCGCCGCTGTATGTTTTGTGTGGACAGCCTCGGTTACATTCAATGCAATTAACACTGCTTGTATAGACTTCTGTGGTAGAGATTGTATGCGAATACATATTATAATTAAATTTTAAGTTTCAGTTTTAAGGGTTGAATTTTGCGTAGCGGTTTTTTAAGGTATTAATCAGGCATTCTGATGAGTGTGCAAGGGAATTGCATGATTTAATTCCCCCATCTCCGTTCTACCATCGGACGACCCGTCGTACGGCGACTTTCCACCCTCACGTTGTTAACACCACTACGATCCGGACGAAGCGTTTTGCTTCCTCTTTTATTCCGCGTACATCGAGGGACTGGGACAATTTGCCAGCGGCGGTGTTTCCGTCACACTACAATTTGAGTGTCTTCAAGGCTAGAGTGAATAGGCTCTTAATAAACTAGCTCGCTTTACCATCAATGATCGCATCACTGCTTACCATCAGGCGGGATGGCGGTCAAGCGCCAGTTTATAAATAATAATAATAAAAAAAAAAAGAAAGAAAAATTGTTTACTCCGCCCAAACAGAACCCACATTATAATAATAATACACTAAAAAAATAATAAACACAATAAAGAAAAAAGAAAAAAACAAAGTAATATAATTTACTAAAAAGCCTCGTACTCAAAATAAAACAATGTTTTCCTGATGTTATAACCCGGGGCAGGAGTTTTGGCGGGAAAGGTAAGCTGAGTGTCGCTTCAATTTTTTCATTTGAGTTTTAAATTACTTATAGTGTTCTTTACTAAATAAAAATGCATGATTTATGTAGTAAAAAGTGCATTCAGTAAATAATTCATAAAGAACATCGAGATATCCTAGCGTAGTGTGTACAATAAACATGTGTACCCCATTTATAATGTTTTTGTAAATTAAAAAAGGTAAACTAAACTCAACCGCACGTTATTGGAAATAAAATCTTATTTGCTACTTAGTAATAGCGCCATAGCGCCGGGAAAAATATTATTGTTCATTATTCGTCATTGAACTTAAAAACGAAAATTACGTGTTTGATTTCCGCAGATTGTTTGAGGAAAGTAGTTAGTAAATGCCTGCGTGATTTCACCGTTTACTGCTTAGTATGATACTATTGTCATCGGCAGCAGCGCGGGCGTTGAGACTAAAGGATTCGACCTCGGGCAATAGCAATAAAAAAGTTAGTAATCAATGTAAAAATCCTATAAAAATTTAAATTGTCAACAGAAAAATTATTTTCTTTTGGCAATTTAAGTTTTTACCCGACTTCAAAAAAGGAGGAGGTTTATTTTTATGTATGTTCATCAATTACTGTAAGGCGCCTGGACTCGTTTGCAAAATTCTTGTTTTATTTGAAAGGGTGGTCCCATAGTCACCAGGTCAGGATCTGATGATTAAAGACTAGAGAAATCAAGGAAAACTTTCACAATTTTTACGAGCAACTAGTGCATTTCTAGTTATTTTCATTAAGTATTTTAAAGCACTACAATTTAGGTAATAATGATCTGGAGTAGATATGAAGTCGGGAGACAGTTGAGGGAACTCCTCGACAATTCACAACAGCTACCTTGTGTTTGAGCTTGATTAATTTGTATTAATAAGAACTTTACATTATATTTAGGTAAATGGGTTGTAACTGTCATTAGGGCGCTGATGATGAATACAAAGGCCAGTTCAGGTCAACTCCTCAACGGTTTACAGTAGTTCCCTTGTATTTGGATTTAATTATTAAACATATATTGATGAGCAATTTTCACCCATATGGATTATTATGAAAATCTGCAGTAGGTTTGATGATGAAGACCACGACCGACAAACCTTCATTTTAACCCACATAGGTGCAAAGTTCTTATCAATACGAATTAATCAAGCACAAACGCAAGGTGACTGCTGTGTATAGTTGAGGAGTTCCCTCGACTGTCTTCATCATCAGATTTACTACAGACCATCATTTTAACTCTATAGGTGCAAAGTTCTCATCAATATAAATGAATTAAGTCGAAACACAAGGTACCTACTATTAACCGTTGAAGAGTTCCCTGAACTGGCCTTTACTTTTATCACCAGAGCCTTCATGACAGTCATAACCCATCTTTTTGTAAAGTTCTTATCTATACAAATTAATCAAGCACTAACTCAATGTAGCTGCTGTGAATCATTGAGGAGTTCCCTTGACTGTCTAGGGTCTTCAACATCAGATCTACTACAGACTTTCATTTTAACCCATATAGGTGCAAAGTTCTTATCAATATAAAAGAATTAAGTCCAAAACACAAGGTACCTACTGTTAACCGTTGAAGAGTTCCGTGAACTGGCCTTTCTTTTCCAACACCAGAGCCTTCATGACAGTCATAACCCATGTTTTTGTAAAGTTCTTATCTATACAAATTAATCAAGCACTAACTCAATGTAGCTGCTGTGAATCATTGAGGAGTTCCCTTGACTGTCTAGGGTCTTCAACATCAGATCTACTACAGACTTTCATTTTAACCCATATAGGTGCAAAGTTCTTATCAATATAAAAGAATTAAGTCCAAAACACAAGGTACCCACTGTTAACCGTTGAAGAGTTCCGTGAACTGGCCTTTCTTTTCCAACACCAGAGCCTTCATGACAGTCATAACCCATCTTTTTGTATAGTTCTTATCTATACAAATTAATCAAGCACTAACTCAATATAGCTGCTGTGAATCATTGAGGAGTTCCCTTGACTGTCTAGGGTCTTCAACATCAGATCTACTACAGACTTTCATTTTAACCCATATAGGTGCAAAGTTCTTATCAATATAAAAGAATTAAGTCCAAACACAAGGTACCTACTGTTAACCGTTGAAGAGTTCCGTGAACTGGCCTTTCTTTTCCAACACCAGAGCCTTCATGACAGTCATAACCCATATTTTTGTAAAGTTCTTATCAACACAAATTAATCAAGCACAAACTCAAGGTAGCTGCTGTAAATCATTGAGGAGTTCCCTTGACTGTCTCCCGGCTCCATCATCAGCTACACCAGACCTTTATTAAATTGTAGTTCTTTGAAATACTTAATGAAGATATTTAGAAATGCACTAGTCACCCCTATGATTTTTGGAATTTCCTCTTGATTTCTTTTACTCTTCCATCATCAGATCCTGACTTGGTGACTACGGGACCGCTTAAAAAGTTTACCTTTCCAAACAACAAAGTATTTTGAAAATCGATCCAGGCGTCTGAGATTACTCAGTGAACATACTTAAAAAAAGAAGCTGCTGCTTATCCAATCGCTTCACGCCCTTGGCAAATGCTGCGCCCTGATTGGCCCGTTTGAATTGGATCAACAACTGGTCAGACGCCAAAAAGGTGGATTTGTATAAAACAGCCCTTAATTATTGTTATTACTTCTTATTATTCATCGTGACGCATGTGGATCCGAACGGAGCCACATATTTATGATCAGATGGCAACGGATCAAGAAAAGGCCCCCGGATCAACAAGTGAAAATGGATCAACAAATTACTACCTATACGGCACGTCTGATCAACAAAGTGCCCAAAGGGATATCTATATATATATATATATATATATATCTCATTTTTATATTCTTAAATAAATATTTTCTAAATAAAGCTTCAGTGAAAGAAAGTGAAGAACACAGCGCTTTAAAATAATCAAAGCGCTGTATTCTTCACTCACATTAAAATATTCTGTTTATAGACAAAGCATGTATAATGATCAATACAAGCATGACGTCACGTTTCTGGGGATGCGTCTGGGCATCCGACGCGCTTATTCTGGTACGGAGGACAGCAGGTCAAGCTACCCGAATATTCCCAATCAACTTTGATCCTTAAAGCTTTTGAGATAAAGTTGAAAATCTAATAAATAAATCTGACAGAGTGTAGTAGCTTGATGTTCTGTCGTCTGTACCTTGATGAGCTTCATTTTATACATATATTGATCATAAAACATTCTTTTTTTAATTCATCACTTTAACATTTGGGTAGTATTCGTTAGGTAAGTGAACTAATCTACAAAATCGAATAGGTACATGTGACATCTACCAACCCACACTTGACCCGCGAGGTGAATTACGGTCCAGACCTTCTCAACTATATTTGAGCCAAATTCGATAAACAATAGAGGTAAGCAAATCGTTGCTAGGCAACGAGTAGTTTACGCCTAAAAAACAGGTGTTAACAACCTTTTCTACATAGATTATTTTCATAAAAGTGTTAATTCTACTTCCTACTCATGTAAACCGTTTATTTGTTTAGATATTTATGATTTGCATAAAACACTTAACCGATTTGAATGAAATATGACACACATGTAAGCTAATTTCCTAATAGGTTACATTTTTTGATACATATATTATACTAGCTTTCCGCCCGCGGCTTCGCCCGCGTGGAGTTCGGTTATATCGCGCTTTTTAGGTTTCCCTCGGGAACATCAAATTTTTCCGGAATAAAAGGTAGCCTATATATTCTTTCTCGGGGTCTAAAGATTGGCTGTGCCAAATTTCATCAAAATCGGTTGAGAAGTTTAAGCGGGAAAGCGTAACAGACAGACAGACAGACAGACAGACAGAGTTACTTTCGCATTTATAATATTAGTATGGATTATAATAAGTTCATACTTGAAAGTATTACAATGCATGTGTTATGCAGTTGATTTGAAAGTAATTCATCATCATCATCATCATCTCAGCGTTTATCCCGGTTGCATCCGCGGCTTTCGCGCTGGAGCCCGGGGTCCGCTTTCTTACTTAATTTCCTCCATTTCGCACGATCTTTAGCATCCTGTGGTGTGAGATTGTTGGCACGCATGTCATCTCTTACAACGTCAAGCCAACACTTCTTTAGTCTGCCCCGCTTGCTCCGGCCCGGCGGAGGCGCCATGGCAAGACATTTGTGACCCACGTAACATACCGGTTTTCGTAAGACGTGACCGTACCAACGTAGGCGACCCTCCTGCAGTTTGTCCGCTATGTCACGGACATGAAGACTGCCACGGATGCGGGAGTTCCTGATGCAGTCCTTCCGCGTAACTCCACACATCCACCGCAGCATATTCATTTCCGTGACACGCAGCTCTTGCTTGTGTCGCTCAAGCACAGGCCACGCCTCACTGCCATAGAGGAGAACAGGTCTAATGATGGTCTTATAGACCTGCCCCTTAAGCTTAACCGGCATTTTGGGGTCACAAATGACACCCGTCACCTCACGCCATTTTGCCCAAGCTGCGGAAATACGTGCCCTGACGTCGCAATCAATGTCGCCGGACGCGTGAAGTACAGACCCCAAGTATTTAAACTGGTCTGTGCACTCGACCTTGTCACCGCCTATGCGCACAGACATGGGGTCTGTCGTGTTGCTAGCCATATACACGGTCTTCGCCACATTGAGTTTCAGACCTCCGTTCTCGAGCGAGTCCTTCCACATATTCACACGCCGCACCAGCCGATTCCTGTCCGCGTCCGCCAGCGCGATATCGTCAGCATACATAAGCAACCAAGGAGGTTGCTCATGTGAATCCCTGATGCTATCCGACAAAACGTCTAATATCACGCTGAACAGAAACGGACTAAGGACGGAACCTTGGTGGACTCCGACGGTGACGGGGAAGGGTTTAGTGTCACCAACAGCGGTCCTAACAACGGAATCGGAATTGAGGTACATATCTCGAATTATGTCAACATAGGCTTCTGGTACCCCTTTGGACCTCAGTGCCCACCAGATCACCCCTCGAGGGACACAGTCGAAGGCCTTCTGCATATCAAGAAACAGCATATGCAGAGGCGTGTTCTTCGATCTGTATCTCTCCATGGCGATCCTTAGTGCAAAGATAGGATCCATGGTTCCGTACCCTGGACGAAACCCATATTGACACTCCGAGACAGCACACTCCTGTCGGATCCGGGAGTCTATAATCCTCTCAAAGATCTTCATGGTGTGGGACATGACCTTTATACCGCGATAGTTGCCACACTCCTGAACCGAGCCCTTGCCTTTGAAGACTGGAGTAATAATACTCAGCCTCCATTGGCTCGGGATTTTGCCGGTCAGGAGCACGCGGTTCAGAAAGCTAGTTAGCATGCCCACACCGCGAGGATCCATCGCCTTCCAGGCCTCAATGGGGACTCCATCAGCTCCGACGGCTTTCCGATTCGCCATGCGACGAAGAGCCGTATGGACTTCCTCAGGCGTTATCGGGGGCACTAATCCAAGATTTGGAGGGAGTTCCGGAGTCTGCACCTCTTGGTGCTGCTTATTCAGCAGCTCGTGGAAGTACGAGCGCCAACTCTCCTTCACCGCGAGGTCTTCGCATAGCAGGTTGCCAGCAGGGTCTTTTACACAGCGGCACTTGGATATATCCTGTGCCGCTTTGACCCTAGAACGTGCCAACTTGTAAATGAGCTTTTGCCCCTCAGACGATTCCAACTTCTTGTAGAATATATTTGAAAGTAATTATAATACGGAAAATTGTATTGATAAATTCCTCAACTTTATTCATTGGTTGAATTCCACAAAATGTGTTTAATACCTGGATTTCATCCATCTTTCTTTTTTTGTAGGGCTATCACGTAAAATTAATGTCGACTTTTTAATGGTTTTTCGAAATACCAAGTTATTATGCATGTTATTTTAGTGTTTCTATTGAAATATGCTGACCTCTATTCTTGGGCTAGTGGTTCAGGAGCTAGGCGACGATGGTATAGAACACTGTATTGATCCAAACTGTGGTTTTTGAATTATACACCTGTATACAACGTGTAACAAAAAGGGTATATACATACCAAGGGCATGGCATCTTTAGATGATATCAAATGATATCGGAAGGGTTTCAACTCAAAATAAAATACTCAAAAAATTGGTACCAAATTTTCGGTTTTGTGTGTTTCTTAAAATAAAATCATAACAAACGTGATAGCACACTACATATGTTAATAACTACTCGTTACCCGTCACGTTACTTGCCAAAATCCGATAAATGTCTTCAATATCTCTGTGCGACTAGTATGATAGTAGCCTATCACAGGCGGTGTTTTTCCTCATAACTTCCTAACATAAAGAGATAGAATTAAAAAACCCTTCCAATATCGTTTGATATCATGTAAAGATGCCATGCCTTTGTTATGTATATACCCTTTATGTTACACGTTGAATATGCCCGTTTACACAAAGAAACACACGAATTGAATGGCATTAATCGAATTTCGCGGACACCTAAAATTAAATAACTACTGAATTCATATACCATACAGACAGTCATATATCTTATTACCTATGTCTTTATCCTATAACATTACTAAGCAAATCGTGATGGCCTAGTGGTTAAAACACCAGCCTCTCAAGTATGAGTGTGCGGGTTCGGTTCTAGGTCAGGCAAGTACCAATGTAACTTTTCTAAGTTATAATGTACTTTCTAAATATATCTTGGACACCAATGACTGATTACAAGGTGAATGAAAACATCTTGAAGAAACCTGGACTTTAAGTCTGAAATCGCCAACCCGCATTGAGCAAGTGTGGTGATTACGCTTAATCCTTATGTGTATGAGAGGAGACCTGTGCCCAGCAGTGGGACGATAAAAATAAAGTTGATAATGACGAATATCTATTAATATTACTAAGCAAATTATATTATAGGTACAATCATAAGAGTGTAGGTATTATAATAACCAATACTAGCTTTCCGCCCGCGGCTTCGCCCGAGTGGAATTCGGTTATATCGCGCTTTTTAGATTTCCCTCGGGAATATCAACTTTTCCGCGATAAAAGGTAACCTATGTCCTTTCTCAGGGTCTAAAGATTGTCTGTGCCAAATTTCATCAAAATCGGTTGAGAGGTTTAAGCGGGAAAGGGTAAAAGACAGACAGACAGGGTTACTTTCGCATTTATAATATTAGTATGGATTATACCATATAATTAATTTTCTTGAAAAATAAATGACTGGTATGTCGAAAAATAAATTGTGTAACAAACCCCGTATTGTAACTGTCCTATTTAGGTCTACATCTTCTCTGATCTACATCAAAAAAACGAATCTCAGCTCTTTTTAAGACTTTAAAAAACAGTCGATTAATACTTAAGTTTTCGATATCATAATTACTGTGTGAAATATTTTATTAATATTTTTTTTTTTTTAACAGTTATAAACTAGTGCTTGACTGTAATCCCGCCCGATGGCAAGCAGCGATGCAATCGCTGATGGTAAAGCACACTAGCTTATTAAGCCTATTCACTCAAAAAAACTGAGTGAATAGGAAGGAAGACGGCAGTTGAGCGAGGTGATGCAATGTTTAACCCAACAACACGACCAACTATGCTGCGCCAGAGGATGAACTGGAGAGCCTTCACGACCAAACTCCCGACACAACAACATTAGGCACATCGTACCCGGCACACATCGCAACACAACTGCTCAGACCCGTTCTCCGTACGGCTTCACCAGACATCATGCCGGAACACGACGAATCGCTTGGCGGCAAGACTTTGTCTGGTGGGTGGTAACTTATGCCGGCGGCAAAAGCCAAGTGGCATTTAGTTAAAGAACAGCACTCTGATTCTCTCTCGTTTTTTTTTTTTTTTTTTTAACTAGGTACTGCCTTCTATTATAAAATGTCAAAAGTCAAAAAGTACATTGCTGAATAATTTCGTGTTAATCGAATTTTGTTGCTGACCGTACTTATACAACAGCCGACATTCTTTATTAACCCTTACATTCTCCTATCCACGTGAGATGTATACAGCGAACACCAGGTTTTGATGCTTGACTGACACCTGTGGTGTGGCCTGAATAAATTTTAAAAGCGATGAGTCTGAGTCTCCTGCAGCCCTGCAGAAATCCCTACTATCCATACTAATATTATAAATGCGAAAGTAACTCTGTATGTCTGTCTGTTATGCTTTCCCGCTTAAACCTCACAACCGATTTTGATGAAATTTGGCACAGACAATTTTTAGACCCTGAGAAAGGATATAGGCTACTTTTTATTTTGATATTCCCGAGAGAAATCTAAAAGCGCGATATAACTGAATTCCACGCGGGCGAAGCCGCCGGCGGAAAACTAGTATACAATATGTAAAGAAAACCCTATCCGATCCGTGAAGGTATTGTTAGGTATCGATAACTGATTCTACGAATGAATACAAAGACAGGCTAAACCTAAAAAAAAAATCCCCTAAAAAAATAAATATTATTTCGCAAAAAGAGGTAACTTAATACATGTGCGGTGAGCAACTCTTCCAGCGGGCGGCGGGGGGCAGGGCACGCGGCACAGTGTGACGTGGTCGCGTCGCGATTCGCTCATAATAATACCGGTGTTGTCACTTTTTTTTTAAATTACCAAATTTCGGGGAAATTGGAATTAATTCCCGGGAAAAAAAGATTATTTCAAAATTCATTACTATTGTTACTATGATGATTATGTAAAATTTTATATTATATTTGGTTATATGTTTACCTAACCTTTATTATCCTTATGGGTCGGACAGGGTTTTCTTTACATATTGTATTGTTAGCGATCAGAAGTGGTGTTTATTAAAAAAAACAAATCAGGAGGTAAACACTAATGTTCGTGTATTATCAATTTGAATTATAATTGTTACATTAAAACATATTTAATATTTCCGTAGTTTTAATCTTATTGTTATTCAGTGACAGCGAATGACAAGACAGTTTTTCAAAATCTGTTCTAACATAAAGGCCGGAACATAATATCTAGTAAAAGGTAAATAAAGCCAGATATACAATATACATAATACTACATTACTCCCCCCCTTAATTAAGTTGGTCTAAAACCCCAAAAACCCGAATCGTGCAGGTGGTTTTGTCTTTCGTCCTGACCGGCGCGGCGATGGTGCATCCGGTTGGACAGACTGTGATGTTGGAATATTGGCGTTGTCTTGGTGATCCCTGCTGGTGGAAGCGACAGGTGCCTGCGGTGACGTAGAACCATCAGGATGACCCCTGCTAGTGGACGCCACTGGAGCCGGCTGTTCGCCATGGTCGCCGCTCTGTTCACGTGTGTCAAGATTTCGTCTGTAATAGGTAAAACTCCTAGTCTTGGTCGTTCTTCTCGGGGCTAACTCAAATTCTGGTCGTTTAGTTTCAACTTCATGTCTGAAAGATGGTTGTCTTGTTTCAATTGCTGCCTTAGTCACTTGTTCGAATCTTAGGCGAAGGTGGTCTGAATGTTTACGTCTAATTTCTCCGTTAGTGAGTTCTACTTCGTAAGAGTATGGTCCGTTACATTTAATTATTGTTCCGGGGTCGGATCCTTTTCCAATAGGTTTGTTTACCCATACTTTATCTCCGAGCTTGTATGTTGGGGGTGTGACTACTTTGTTAGTTGGCCTTAGTATTTGTTTCAGGCGTGTTTTTTCCAAGTTTTCCCTTACGTTAGGTTTCCAAAGATCAAACGTGGTGCGTATCGGCCTTCCGAACATCATTTCGTACGGTGACCTTTCTGTTGATCGTCGAGGGGTGTTTCGATATCCCCGAAGAAAACTGTTTAGCCTTTCGTGTATATCATCTCTTCTGTCACTGGCCAACATGTGTTCTTTAAAAGTCCGCACTGCGCGCTCTGCCAACCCGTTGGTTTTTGGATGATATGGTGTTGTTTTTATATGTGTAATGCCAGCCCCTTGGCAAAAATGTGCGAAATCTTCAGATGTGAATTCGGGCCCGTTGTCACTAACTATATATCTAGGCATTCCGAATGTTGCAAATATATTACTTAACCTCTGTACTGTAGCTCTGGTCGTTGTTATGTTCATTGGCACAACTTCTAGCCACTTCGTGTACGCATCTATGACAATAAGCCACATGTGACCCAGAAATGGCCCTGCAAAATCGACGTGTAACCTGTGCCAAGGCTCGACTGGTATTCCCCACGGGTACACCGGTGCTTCATTTACGTTGCTTCTGGACTGCTGGCATAGATGACACTCTTTCGAGAACGTTAAAATATCTTTGTCAATGTTTGGCCAATACACGTGAAGGCGTGCTAGTGACTGCATCGCTGTAATACCGTTGTGTCCATCGTGCAGCATCTCTAAAATCGATCGTCGA
Source organism: Sesamia nonagrioides (assembly GCA_017933935.1). NCBI lineage: Eukaryota > Metazoa > Arthropoda > Insecta > Lepidoptera > Noctuidae > Sesamia > Sesamia nonagrioides. The sequence continues at coordinate 188,836 of JADWQK010000241.1, read as the reverse complement.
AGTGTCTCGGGAATGACGAGCCTTCCGTTCCACAGTAAAATCCCGTCTTCGTGTGACATCTGGTCTCTTTTTTCGTAAAAATGATGAAGTTCGTTAGGAAGGTTTTTCTTCTCAGGCCAATGTGTAGTGACATAAGTTTTGACTTCGTTCAGTGTCTTGTCTTTAATTGTTTGTTTCTGTAGCTCACGTTTGGTGACTGGAATGTTCTCGAGTCTCAGGTGTAGTAAGTGGGCAAATTGTGGTAAACCGGTTCGTTCCTCCAGTGTTGTGTCCAAGCTTGTTAAGGGTAATCTTGATAGAGCGTCGGCCGGGGTGTTTTCCCGGGCTGTTTGGTAATGTATGGTGTATTCGTAACTGTTTAGAATCATAGCCCATCTCAGAAGCCTGTTACTAGCAATTTTAGGTGTTTCTCGATCTTGACTAAAAATTCTTTCCAAAGGTTTGTGATCCGTTAGCAAAATAAATTTTCTACCATAGAGGTATTGATGGAATTTAGTGACCGCATAAACTATTCCCAATGCCTCCCTGTCGATTGTTGAGTATCGTTGTTCGATGTCGGAGAGTGTTCTTGACGCATAGGCTACAGGTCTCATTGTTTCGTTGATTTTGTGGAACAAAACAGCCCCAATTCCTTTCTCTGAGGCGTCACTGCTAACAAATATAGGTTTGTTGTCGTCGTAGTGTACTAGCGTGTCGGATGATGTTAAAATGTTTTTTAATTCATTTGTTATTCTTGTATCTTCTTCGGTCCAGTTCCATCTTTGATTCTTTTTAGATGTCTATATAACGGCGCGCATCGCATATGAAGGCTATGTATAAAACGGCCATAGTAGGTTATCGAACCCAAAAAGGCACGGAGTTCGGTTGTGTTCGAAGGAAGAGGCATGTTCTTAATTGCGTTGATTCTTTCTTCGGTCGGGTGCAACCCGTTAGCGTCAATTTTATGTCCGAGGAAGGTCACACTCTTCTGAAGCCAAGCACACTTGTTCACTTGACTCTTTACTCCGGCGTCTTGTAATCTCTGCAAAACTGTTTTGACTCGTGTTAAATGTTCTTCTGTGTTATTGGCTGTTATGAGAATATCGTCGAGGTAACATACGACGCCATCGATGCCGCTGAGGATTTGGTGCATTGTTCTTTGAAAAACAGCTGGTGCAAAGGATATTCCGAAAGGTAGGCGTTTGTAGCGAAAATAGCCCTTATGTGTTGATATTGTCAGGTATTTTCTCGATTCTGGATGAATTGACAGCTGTAGGTAAGCATCTTTGAGATCGATCTTTGTAAAAAGTTGCCCTCCAGACAATTTCGATGTAATCTCTTCAAATCTTGGAAGTGGGTAGTCGTCGGTTTGCACATGTTGGTTGATTGTGACTTTGAAGTCAGCGCATATTCGAATACTACCATTTGATTTAATCGCTATAACAATTGGGGAAGCCCATTCGATAGGCGTTGACATTGTATCAACTGGCTCTAAAACGTCTTCTTGAACTAGTCGCTGAAGTTCGTTGTTTACTTGTTCCCTTAAGGCGAGTGGTACAGGGCGAGGTCGAAATGTTTTCGGCCGAACGTCGTTAGGTATGTGGATTTTAGCGCTATGCCCTATTATTGTTCCCAGCTTGCCATCGAAAAGTGACTTAAATTCTTGTAGAATGTTGTTGATAGTGTTGTTATTGCTTGTGTCAAACTGATTTGTGACCGCTGTTGGTGTTTTTACAGTACACAGTCTAGCTCCCGGAGGTATTGGTAGGTCAAAGCTTACAATCCAATCTAGACCAAATAGAGGGATGTCGTTCTGTTGGGTGACGTATACGGTCAACACCTTTTCCTTGTTAAAGGCTTTTACTGTTATTTGGCATGTTCCCAATGTTTCGATTATTATGTCCGTGTAAGCAATAAGGTTAGTGCATTTCTTAAGGGTGGGTCGTCCAATATATTTCCAAATTTTCTTTCCAATAACGGAGTGGGCTGCACCTGAGTCATAAAGCATTTCAATACTTTTTGTGTTGAGCTGGGTTGGTACCATAATCTTTGATACCTGCTTGCCTTTCTTTACTGCACAAGTGTGTACGCTATGTTCATCAGAGTCCTCCGTGTCGCTGTTTGTTTGTCGCGTAATTTGTCTTGTCGTGTGGGTATGTTGTGGTAACTTGAGTCGACCACTGGTTATACAGACGCTTGAAAAGTGATTTTCCTTGCCGCAAGAGTGGCACTTCTTCCCTTTTGCCGGGCAATCGTTTATGTTTGTGTGAAAATCTCTCCCACAATACATACATGTTTTCACCTTTGGCAGGTGTCGTTGAATGTGTCGTTGTGTTCTTGGTCTTATTTTGTTAATGTTCTGTTGCTCGGTAATCGTTTGAGTGTTGTTGGTTATTCGATGGCTCTGTAGTTCCGCTTGTTCTAGTTTATTTGCTGTTGCTATCACGTCACAGAGTTTAGCGCTGTTTGTTGGGTGTTCTTTGATGAGTTCTTGCTGCCACGTGTTGTGGTTGATGCCTATAACCAGCTGGTCTCGTATGCGCTCATCCAGAGTGTTGCCGAATTCGCAGTAACCAGCTAGTGATCTTAATTCCAGAATAAATTGTGTAATTGTTTCTTCAGTTTTTCTGTGTCTCGTTGCAAAAGCGACTCTTTCTGAGAGTACGTATATTTTCTTACCATAGTATTCGTTGAGTACTTTTTTCAAATCGTCATACGACTTGGAAGTAACAGCGGCTGGTCGGTAATAATCTACGAGCACCTTGAATGCTGTAGGACCAATTCGAGAAAGGAGCAGTTGCTTACATTTGTCTTCGTTATTTTTGTGGAGTCCGTGAAGTTGAAGTTCTATTTCGAAACGTTGGACGTAATAGTCCCATTCTTCGGTTTTGTTATCGAAGGTTTCAAAATGAAAACGATCAATGCGATCGGTCATTGCTCCGTCCGTCGTCGCCAGAAATGTTACATTAAAACATATTTAATATTTCCGTAGTTTTAATCTTATTGTTATTCAGTGACAGCGAATGACAAGACAGTTTTTCAAAATCTGTTCTAACATAAAGGCCGGAACATAATATCTAGTAAAAGGTAAATAAAGCCAGATATACAATATACATAATACTACAATAATTACAACCAAAACTTATAAGTTTAGATAGGAACAAAATAACAATCACTGAGTACACAATAAAATGTAAAATGATAGCAATCAATTAATTAATACGGAAAATATAGGCCTCACAGAGTTCGGGCGGTTTTACAGCTTCAAGTGACGATTCTAAAAAGAGAACGAGCGCGGGTATGCCGCGCCTTTTATAGTAAGCTTTAGGTGGGGTTGCCAACACGGCCTCTCCTGACACTCTGACGTCCTCGTCAGATCCATAAGATGATCCCGCCTGATCTGTAGTAGTGCCTTCCAATAAGGCACTCGAGTCTCGAGTCTTCGCCATCTTCAGGCAGCCAGCAACATCTTCATCTGAAGCACTTCTGAACCACGTCGAGCGTCTGCTCGCCAACTTCGTTTGGAGGAGTGGCGGGCACACTCGAAGTACCAGAGGGTCCAGCAGGAGTATCTGGAGGTTCACCAGCATCATCGGGGTTGTTGCATCGCAATCTGCATGAAACAAAGTCATTAAATAATCATGAAGACATTTCAGATTGCCTATTCTTTTACTCTTCACGCGTTCAAAGCCCTCATACAAAAATACACTATCAAACAAGATAAAGACACTCCACTTTCAAAAGTATGTACACTTCTTCAGACACATGTCGTCTCTTTCTTGCTCATACTTGAACTTTTACAAGTTCCTCACGTTAAAAACGTGTACCCAGGACTGAGCCTGCCAAGACAACGCCTGATACGCATACATAGTACACGTAACCCGGGACAACACCCGATGCGCGTTCAAATAACATGACTTCCAGGACAACACCTGAGTGCACACACAGTACCCGCAACTCGGGAGAACACCCAATACCACACTGGGCATACATCTGCCAAAACCAGGCACTCACGAACCAGGACGACAGCTGTTAGCGTGCACTATAACTGTGCTGCATCAGCTGCAACGATCTCGGCACCGTCGCGCGCCCAACAATGGTGACCTGAATGGTAGTCAAGGTCATTGGTTCCAGCATCTGTAAAGCTACATGTTTTTTATCCTAGCGTCTAGATATGTCGGATAGATTGAGAGAATGAAACCAAATTATTAAAAGCAAAAATATAGGGCTGCGGGCGTCCCCACAATCCTTTATTCATGCTGCATACTTAACCACGATTTCAACCAATACCGTTGTTGTGCGACAACGCTTTAAAGTTGGGCGACATACGCCATTGATGTGATTCACCACGCAGCTAGCACCACCGCAAAGCGCTTCCTGCGCGCTTTCTAAGCGAACCCTGCGCGCTCTCCAAGCGCACCTTGCGCGCATAGCAACAGCCAGCACTGTCGCGCGTCAAGCAACAGCCAGCACGGTCTCGCGCCAAGCAACAGTCAGCATTGTCTCGCGCCAAGCAACAGTCAGTACTGTCTCGCCCCAAGCAACAGTCAGCACTGTCTCGCGCCAAGCAACAGGCAGCACTGTCGTGACAGCGCCTCGTCCAGCCGCACGTGCCCGTTTGCAGCGCACTCCTGTAACATATTCCTGAAGCGCACGACTGTAGCGCACTACTGCAGCATACTTTTGCAGCGACTGATCGGTTTGCAAAGCCGATCAGCTTCCAGAGGCCGTGGTGCATCACAACGGATACAACCAACGACAGAGAGGCCGTGGATGCACCACAACGGATACAACTAACGACAGAGGCCGTGGTGCATCACAACGGATACAACCAACGACAGAGAGGCCGTGGTGCATCACAACGGATACAACTAACGACAGAGGCCGTGGTGCATCACAACGGATACAACCAACGACAGAGAGGCCGTGGTGCATCACAACGGATACAACCAACGACAGAGAGGCCGTGGTGCATCACAACGGATACAACCAACGATCAGAGAGGCCGTGGTGCATCACAACGGATACAACCAACGACAGAGAGGCCGTGGTGCATCACAACGGATACAACCAACGACAGAGAGGCCGTGGTGCACCACAACGGATACAACCAACGACAGAGAGGCCGTGGTGCATCACAACGGATACAACCAACGACAGAGAGGCCGCGTGGGTGCACCACAATAGATGCAACCACCGACAGAGAGGCCGCGTGGGTGCACCACAATGGATGCAACCACCGACAGAGAGGCCACGTGGGTGCACCACAATGGATGCAACCACCGACAGAGAGGCCGCGTGGGTGCACCACAATGATGCAACCACCGACAGAGAGGCCGCGTGGGTGCACCACAATAGATGCAACCACCGACAGAGAGGCCGCGTGGGTGCACCACAATAGATGCAACCACCGACAGAGAGGCCGCGTGGGTGCACCACAATGGATGCAACCACCGACAGAGAGGCCGCGTGGATGCACCACAATGGATGCAACCACCGACAGAGAGGCCGCGTGGGTGCACCACAATGGATGCAACCACCGACAGAGAGGCCACGTGTGTGCACCACAATGGATGCAACCACCGACAGAGAGGCCGCGTGGGTGCACCACAATGGATGCAACCACCGACAGAGAGGCAAACAACTGCTATTCTCACGAATTGCAGCATCGCAACAGGGTCCAAAGGCAACTTGCCCAAAGATAAAATCTTCAAGAGTGCCACACAGCCGGGCATGTCATGATCTAGCTTTCCCATGGACTGGGAATAAAAGATCACAAACACCAGGTCACCTTCCTGAAACATTAGAGGGGGACGTCTGTCCCGGTTAACTTGAGCGTCCATTGCCGCCCGATTTCTAGCAAGCCGTTCGGTCATCCTTTGCCTAGCAATCTCCCTTCTAAACTTACAATTGTCTGAAGCAGAAGTCAGTGCGATCTCACGCACTAGGACTCGAATCGCTGGTGTCACATTCTCATGACCAACTAAGAGGTTTCGAGGAGAAGTTGTGTGGTCCTTTGTTGAATCAAGAATTAGTTGAAGACGCCACAACTCCTCAGACCATTCAGCTTACTTGAAAGCTACTTCAATCAAGCATATTCAAGATGGAACATATCGCTCCATTTGCCCATTATTTAAAGCTTGCAGACTCGAACATCCGACTTAAACCAGATATTATCAAGCGAGGTGTACCAAACAGTGAGATAACGTTCTGACAGACTTGTTTTAACGCTTCTAAATCTTAGGAGCGAATAGGAGTAAGTACATGCAGTATTTACTGAACGCATCAGTGACCAGTATTACTTGTTTGAAGCCCATTGATACAGGCAGAGGGCCAAGTGCATCAATATTTAGGCCAAGATGAAATAGGCTGAAGTGGCGCGCGTGGGACTCGTTTATGTGCAATACAAATTACACAATGACGTATGTACTTCTTAACAAATGCCATAAGCCCGGGAAACCAGAAATATCAGAGTTAGAGTTTTATTGGCACCTATATTCGTTGCCCCTCACTAGCAATTTCTCCTGTATCGTGGGTGCGTTTACAAGCATATAAACTCACAGACACAAACAGCCAGACCGGGAACAACTACTTACAAGTAGTTGTTGTAGTGGTCATAAAAATATTTGTTCCGTGTGGGGATCGAACTCGCGACACGCAGCGCAGCAGTCAATAGCTTAACCACTGCGGTAACCGTGCAGTCACCTACAGGACTGTTCATCGTGGAGCTCACGCAAGACACTAAGGCTCTGGTCTCTTTGGGATATAACAGAAGTCGCGTCTCTTCCACGTGACTGTACAGATAAAGTACCTCATTTCGTAATAATTATCGAAACTGATCTAATTCTCGCTCCAACGTAGTGAAATATCGACACATACGAAGGAATCGATGTGATTGTCGATCAAAGCCAGTGGGTACTGATCTTTGACCAGAATCTTGTTGAGAGCTGGAAAGTCCACGCATATACGGTCGCAGCAGTCATTCATTTTGACCAACAAAATAGAACTGAAATAAAGAGATTCCAGAGTCGTGAATAATGCCTTTTGACATAAGGTCTCGAATGATGTCACCGACTTTCGATTTCTCATGTGACATCTTGAACAACCGATTGAATGCGCATACACCCAGTGGAAATAGTGGAGGTCATAGAGCCCGAAATAATATATTGCGAGTACTAGTCTTAAATATTTTTCAATTACATTAAATCATCCCCAATTAACGGGATATTGATCACTGGTTACGCATTTAACATTAGACACTACCATAAGTCTAGAATTACGAATAATAATACGCTGTGTATTCTTGATTCGAATGTAAGTAACTCCGTCCCTATTGAGCACATCTGTGCCTATAATAATAGGGGCATTCATGCATTTACACTTTTTTTTTAATTTTTTATTTATAAACTAGCGCTTGACTGCAATCCCACCTGATGGCAAGCAGTGACGCAACCGTTGATGGCAATGCGCACTAATTTATTAAGAGCCTATTCACTATAGCCATGAAGACACTCAAGTTCCAGTCCAACGGAAACACCCCCGCTAGCAAACCGTTCCAGTACCTCGGTGTACGCGGCATAAAAGAGGAGGCGAAACGCTACGTCCGTCTACCTTTAAGGAGATGCCTTCCAACTCGATAGTTAACGTTACAAACGATTCTACGTTTCTTAGTGCACTTTAAATATTCAACTAAGTACTCAAGAGGATATTAGAGACACGCCTATAGCGCAACGATCAATTATCCATAATATCGTTACGCTGCGAGCTAGCGGCACAAAAATGAACGTTGCTTCTACTGCGTTGCTGATCAATGCGCTGTTTCGCAAAACGACTTAATGTCATGCATGACCATACTTGTTACAATAAGCGCAAACAATTGAAGGATTAGGCCGTCTGTTATTCGGCTTTTGATTCGAACTAGTAGTTTTGGTGATAACGGGCTTTGTTTGCTTAGTGCAAGCAGCCTGACTATGACCAGTATCTCCACATACGAAACACTTGGCTTTCCTAAAACTGGGAGAATACTTCATACAAAATTCCAGCGGAATCGATTTTCTTAACATATAAAGGCTTAACGTCTTATTTAAAATTACTGCATGTACGGTCATTATACATCCACTTATTAAGCCACAACTTGGTTTCCCCCTTCAAACAGTAACCTATCCAAGAAAGGCATTCACGATCGTCACACTTATAAGTAACATGGACCTATCAACCTCTTGAAACAAAGAATCTACGTCGTGAATGCTAGGGTCAAAGATTGAGACGTAATAATTGTGAGTACTTACAGATTTAAGCGATTGAATTGCCTCCACAATTCTCAATGGGAACTCTATTCCAGCGCTTCCGATTGCGCCAGCACAGCGTTCCAGGACTCAGTTGCTTGGCGGCACACACGATACACACACAGACGACAGCGGCTGCGGTGGTACAGACGACATCGACGGCAGCTGTGCAGGCGTCGGTGGAGGCACAGCAGCCAGCAGCGCAGCAGCCAGCGCCGCAGCAGCCCAGCGGCACGCAGCCATTGGCACAGCAGCCGGCGGCGCAGCACCCAGCGGCACAGTAGCCAGCGGCGCAGCAGCCCAGCGGCGCAGCACCCAGCGGCACAGTAGCCAGCGGCGCAGCAGCCCAGCGGGGCAGCACCCAGCGGCACAGTAGCCAGCGGCGCAGCAGCCCAGCGGCGCAGCACCCAGCGGCGCAGTAGCCATTGGCACAGCAGCCATTGGCACAGCAGCCATTGCCACAGCAGCCAGTGGCGCAGACGTCAGCGGTCAGCGGCTGTACGGCCACGGACGAAATCAGTGGCGGTGATGCAGGCGTCACACCGTCGCCAGTCGCACCGGGCGCAGCGCCCGCTCACAACGCAGCACGCGACAGTGCTCGCAGTCCCGTCCACAGGAACGCGGCAACGGGAGCGACGCGTAAGCGCATTCCGCGAACGTCGGTCTCGTGAACGCCGGAGACGCGCCAACATACCAACATACAAATCACAAAAAATTAGAACGTTCACAAAACTATTCGTAACAAAAAGAGGGTATGTAAACAAAAAGAAAATAGCCCCTTCAAGATTGAAATAAAAACAGTTAAAATTTTGTCAGGATACAAGTGGGAATGAATTTACTCATCCCACTTCTGATGTTAGCGATCAGAAGTGGTGTTTATTAAAAAAAACAAATCAGGAGGTAAACACTAATGTTCGTGTATTATCAATTTGAATTATAATTACAACCAAAACTTATAAGTTTAGATAGGAACAAAATAACAATCACTGAGTACACAATAAAATGTAAAATGATAGCAATCAATTAATTAATACGGAAAATATAGGCCTCACAGAGTTCGGGCGGTTTTACAGCTTCAAGTGACGATTCTAAAAAGAGAACGAGCGCGGGTATGCCGCGCCTTTTATAGTAAGCTTTAGGTGGGGTTGCCAACAGTATATATTTTTTTTTTAAACTACGGGGCATTCAACTTACATATATTTTTTAAAATTGATTAGCAGCTTCCGTCCGCAGCTTCATCCGCGTAGTATGTTGATACAAACATTTTACATCAAAATCTGTCCATCTGTTTCGAAGACTAGCCGGGGCAAACAGACAGACAGCTATAATACGTGAGTTTTTTGCAAACTGTTAGGAAATTCAATCGTCCATTTCATTTCTGAGAAACGTATGTATGTAACAGAATATATTTTTCTCCCTATGCCACCTTATCCGTCATTCCCATTTTAGTATATTTTTTTTTAAACCTTAACCATTTCTGATGGTTAATTTTTTTTGTTGTGCATAAAAATTTCAATTCTTCCTTCCTTCCTTGGATTTTGGGTTACATAGTACATAAATGTACTTGAAATCCAAATTGCGCACATGTACGTATCTGTAACGCGTTTATAAAATATTACGCGTTACTGATGTGTTCAGAGTCCAGTCACAAAAACGAAAAAAAAAATCGAAAGTATCAAGACACTTGGCTCTCCTGCGTCCGGTCATCAAGATGTAGAAGATAGAGCACCTGTTCGCTGCGGGCGTTCGGCAATCTTCGGACAAGTTCGGCTCAACCCTTACACCACTCTTCCAATTAAATATAGACCTTATAACAATGACATAACGGAGACTATTGTATGATTTTCGTTAATTGTTTTTGTGGTGTAAAAAGGGTGGATACGTGGGAAAATTGTGTAGAAATAATTATATATGATTTCACCTACTTTACGGTATTTATTATGCTGTAAGAATTATTTTCATGATAATATTTCTAGGTTTCGTATACATGCAAGTCTTAAAGGCTTTTTTGTCGTTCCAGTATATCCATATGGTACCGGGCTAACCCGTGTGGTACCGGGCTTAGAATAGTACCACCCCATATACTCCCGTGGGTGTCGTAAGAGGCGACTAAGGGACCTCTCACCAGGACAGCGGGCAGCAGCGCTTCTCCTGTAAGATATCAAATTACTGCGATCCCCAACCCGCCTGCCAAACGTCAGGATTATGGAAAACCTCCCAATGTAATGAAATCCTTGGGGGAGGCCTTTGTCCAACAGTGGACCTCTATAGGCTGAAGAAGTAGAATTATATCCGGATGCAGCTGATTTCCAGAAGATTACATGGAGTGACTGGCTCTCTGAACTCGACAACCCAATTGCTGGGTGGCACGATATCTCTTGGTAAAACGGGTTAACTTCTTAGCTTGTGACTGTAAAAGATTTAGAAATGATAGCCGCGGTACAGAAGAATCTCGATATTATTTCTCGCACTTAAAAACTTTTTCCACCATATCTGCCTATCTCCATAAGATAATAAGGGTGACTATTGTCCTGTCGATTTATTAAAAAGCGCAGTTAAAATCAACCAAATGGGTTCCAAGGAATTTCTGACCTTAGCATTGACTACAGTATAACATGTCACCCAACTATATACAGGGCGGTAGAAAAATTAAATTAGGAACATGCCGCGAATTGGGCGAATTTGCCGGCGGTGGTGTTTCCGTCATATTACAATTTTAGTGTATTCAAGGCTAGAGTGAATAGGCTCTTAATAAACTAGCACACTTTAACATCAACGATCGCATCACTGTTTACCATCAGGCGGGATTGAGGTCAAGCGCTAGTTTATAATTTATAAAAAAAGGAACAAAAACAACCCATCCAGTCTGTATTTTTTTGATAATGGGAAATCATCAAATGACCTTTTCAGCTCTGGGCGAAATGGATGGGCGTGTCAGACTTTTAGTGTTTTTTTTTATTATAATAAACTACTGCTTGACCGCAAACCCGCCTGATGGTAAACAGTGATGCATTCATTGATGGTAAAGCTGTCAGTTACAACAGGTGATAGTTACCTAAAATCACTAGGTGGATACTATCAGTTACAACAGGTGAGAGTTACCTAAAATCACTAGGTGGATACTATTAGTTACAACAGGTGATAGTTACCTAAAATCACTAGGAGGATACTATCAGTTACAACAGGTGACAGTTGTCAAAAATCACTAGGAGGATACTACCAGTTACAACAGGTGACAGTTGCCAAAAATCACTAGGAGGATACTACCAGTTACAACAGGTGACAGTTGCCAAAAATCACTAGGAGGATACTATCAGTTACAACAGGTGACAGTTGTCAAAAATCACTAGGAGGATACTATCAGTTACAACAGGTGACAGTTGTCAAAAATCACTAGGAGGATACTACCATTTACAACAGGTGACAGTTGCCAAAAATCACTAGGAGAATACTATCAGTTACAACAGGTGACAGTTGTCAAAAATCACTAGGAGGATACTACCAGTTACAACAGGTGACAGTTGCCAAAAATCACTGGGAGGATACCATCAGTTACAACAGGTGACAGTTGTCAAAAATCACTAGGACGATACTATCATTTACAACAGGTGACAGTTGCCTAAAATCACTAGGAGGATACTATCAGTTACAACAGGTGATAGTTACTTAAAATCACTAGGTGGATACTATCAGTTACAACAGGTGACAGTTGCCTAAAATCACTAGGAGGATACTGTCAGTTACAACAGGTGACAGTTGCCTAAAATCACTAGGAGGATACTATCATTTACAACAGGTGACAGTTGCCTAAAATTACTAGGAGGATACTATCATTTACAACAGGTGACAGTTACCTAAAATCACTAGGAGGATACTATCAGCTACAACAGGCGATAGTTACCTAAAATCACTAGGTGGATACTATTAGTAACAACAGGTGATAGTTACCTAAAATCACTAGGAGGATACTATCAGTTACAATAGGTGATAGTTACCTAAAATCACTAGGTGGATACTATCATTTACAACAGGTGACAGTTACCTAAAATCACTAGGAGGATACTATCAGTTACAACAGGCGATAGTTACCTAAAATCACTAGGTGGATACTATTAGTTACAACAGGTGATAGTTACCTAAAATCACTAGGATGATACTATCATTTACAACAGGTGACAGTTACCTAAAATCCCTAGGAGGATACTATCAGTTACAACAGGTGACAGTTGCCTAAAATCACTAGGAAGATACTATCATTTACAACAGGTGACAGTTACCTAAAATAACTAGGTGGATACTATCAGTTACAACAGGTGACAGTTACCTAAAATCACTAGGAGGATACTATCAGTTACAACAGGTGACAGTTGCCTAAAATCACTAGGAGGATACTATCAGTTATAACAGGTGACAGTTGTAAACAATCACTAGGACGATACTATCATTTACAACAGGTGACAGTTGCCTAAAATCACTAGAAGGATACTATCAGTTACAACAGGTAACAGCTGTCAAAAATCACTAGCACGATACTATCATTTACAACAGATAACAGTTGCCAAAAATCACTAGGACGATACTATCATTTACAACAGGTGACAGTTGCCTAAAATCACTAGGAGGATACTATCATTTACAACAGGTGACAGTTACCTAAAATCACTAGGAGGATACTATCAGTTACAACAGGTGACAGTTGCCTAAAATCACTAGGAGGATACTATCAGTTACAACAGGTGACAGTTGTCAAAAATCACTAGGACGATACTATCATTTACAAAAGGTGACAGTTGCCTAAAATCACTAGGAGGATACTATCATTTACAACAGGTGACAGTTACCTAAAATCACTAGGAGGATACTATCAGTTACAACAGGTGACAGTTACCTAAAATCACTAGGAGGATACTATCAGTTACAACAGGTGACAGTTACCTAAAATCACTAGGAGGATTAAAAAAATTTAAAAAAGAAAAATAATGACTCGTGCCACAAGCATATTTGGTGTAATTACGGGTCGTCGGTAAGCCGTCAGTCTGACACGAGTCTTACCGAGGGGTATCTTATAACCTAGAAACTGGGTTTTGGAGGTCAGAAAAATGCTTATTTAGCTGCATTCGCTGAGACTGGAATTGACCCAAACAGAGATGGGGAAAGCCTAAATGAATTTAATTCATGCGTAAACAGAAGAGGAAAATACTTACGAATCGCTCTTTTAAAAAAAAGTTTAGGGTTTTAGAAGGCATAACGTTCAGAAAAGGTAAATAACCGGTAATATTGATTAAAATACTTCATACAGTTTCTACCTTCCTTGAAAAACAGAGGTCAGTGACACCTGAGTTTGCGAACGGTAAATTATGTCCATATTACGAAGCTAATTACTGAGAAAACTCTTTCTATTATGACGAAGAGTGATTAAGGAAAAATTATTAAAGTTATTTTGCTAAAAGGTAAAATTTTTTTCAATATTCATTAAAAAAAAAACTCATTAAATGATACAGAAGTTGTTATAGCATCATGTTTTACATAACGTTTAAGAAGAGACCAAGTTACTTCATGTTGCATATACAATATGTAAAGAAAACCCCGTCCGACCCATAAGGACAATAAAGGTTAGGTAAACACATGACAAAATAAAATATAAAATTTTACATAATCATCATAGTAACATTGCAAATGAATTTTGAAATAATCTTTTATTTCAGGAATTAATTCCAACTTCCCCAAAATTTAATAATTTGTTAAAAAGTGACAAAACCATTTTTGACTGTATTATTATGAGCGAATAGCGATACGACCGCGTGCCGCATGCCATGCCCCCTTCGCCCGCGCATTTTTTGCCTACAGCACATGTATTAATTTACCTCCTTTAATAATAATATTTAGCGGAATAGTATTTATTTCTTTAGGGGATTTTTTTAAGTTTGGCCCGGTTTTGTTGGCATTAGTAGGATCAGTTATCGATATCTAACCATACATTCACGGATCGGACAGGGTTTTTTTTTACATACTTATTATATGTTTTCAACACTTCTAACACATAATTCAGGATCGTTACTCATTCTTTTTTTAATTGAGGCTTTATGCTGTCCATGCAACGGTACAAATGTCTTATTTTCTATTAATAGGTTTGCAAGTTACAACTTTCGATCTTGGAAACCGTATTCCATCTTGTGATAATGAAAATAATACTGGCCAACTTTGTGATTTAATTTTGTAAAGCATTTACATTGTCTTATAAAATGTTTATTTCTTTATATTCTTTATAAAATGTGTTTTTTTTTTTTTACAAAGACCAAAACCTTTAAGAAACCTTTTAAACCTTTGTATAGAATACTATAAATGCACCTAGATATTATGTAGATACATATTTTAATTAACTAGAAATAGGTTAAGTCCTAACTAAGTTTACTTTTTCTTCCTTAATTGGAAAAATATTAGATGTGTTGCCGACTTGGAATATGTAAATTAGGATAAGGACAATAGAATTAAGAAAACTAATAGATATTATATATGAAAAAAAGAAAAATATTGACAATAAGATTAGGTAGAACATGGTGTGATATAGAACATAAACACGAAACAGCACTAATTGGAAAAAAAAAATGCGAAATATCCACGCATAACAGCCATCGCTCAGCATTATGCTAAGACTCTTTATAAGCAGTTTGTCTGGAGATCTCTGATCTCTTCAGTAAAAAGTGCTACTTAAATGTATGACAATAAACACAGAAAATAAATTGGTTTATCACTTGATCAGTTAATGATGGGCCATGTTTTCTCACCATGTTTTCCGGTCGATATAGATCTGGTCAAAAAAAAAAAACAGAGCATAAACAATTTTTTTTCATTATTGATTAAGTTGGCGTATTATTGATATTATTAAACGTGCGTAATGTTCTTAAAAATAAGTATTGTAAAGCTACAGTTTAAAAAAATACATTATTATTTTTTTTTTATTTATTTATTTGGCTCTGGAAACAAAGGCCCATATTAAAATATAATAATACTATTTTATAACATAGAATAAAAACAAATATAAAATAATATATCTACCTATTACAAATGTAAACAAAACGTTTTTAGTCTATGCTCCGGCAGAAACATAAGTAGGTATACTGATTGACACACACGTGTAAAACATAAATTATTATTTATTACTTATATTACTCATTTTATTACCTTTTATTTTCCAATAAACCCATGATACACTGCAATTTATATCTTGCAAGTTACAAATGACTGATAGTGAGATCATCAAGAATGCATGGAAGTAGTATGTACTGCATGTCACAAATACAGAAATGAGGCACTGACCAGCCAACAATGGAATCAACCTGTATCAAGCTAACCCTTTCTTCGGGCCAGTTTTTTTATTCTTGTTCTTTTTTTAAAGATCGAACCTTTTTTCTTTTTTTTGGCCATTAGCTTTTTTTATTCGTTCGTATCTTCGTTTTTTGTGGGGATCCCAAATTAATATAATGTTTTTTTGGGTGCGATCCTATCGAACTGGTTTAGTGGTCGAAAACTGGTGGGAAAGATTTAATGAAAGTGTTTTTTCTTTAGATTGACGATAGTTAAGATACTTACTCTCGTTTTCGTTAAGCGCACAAAGTAGAATTTACATAACCTGTCTAATGTCTATGGATGCGTTGGTGTAGAATCTCGGAGATTTCATGTAAGTTTAATCAGGGTTTAGGGAGTTCTTTGTTTTTTATTAAACACGGTTGCGTTTAGGCAATCAGGGTTTATATTTCCTCATGCGTTGATTGTATCTCTTGCCCTTAACATGAAAGTTCTGGGTAATCTAATCCTTTTTCGCGTGTTGCGACATGATAATATTTTATTATGTGTTTTTGCGTGTGTTTTTAATTACAACTCTTATTGAAGGCGCCTTTACTGCAGTCAAGTTGAGTTATTACTGCCTTCGAACTGTCTTTTTTCTTTTAAAACGTTGTTGTGCACTCAACATCTGTCCAATAGTGATTGTCATTAATTAACAGGACGCGTAGGACGGACGGACGGACGGACAGGTTTTAAGGTATGTAGACGAGCAGGTTCCCACTTGTTATTTTTACGTTTTGCATGCATTCACTGCGTAAAACGTTGGTATTTAACCGTACAGCTATACTGTTATGATCTTGTAAGGAATTTTAAAATAGTAAGTACAAAATAGAGACGCTTGCAGATATGATCTCTAGGGTTTATTTAAACATCCGTTATACTTGCAGTTGTAAAGAAAACACGGCAGTTACAGGTTAAATCTTGAATTTAGAACGACTGTTTTTTTTTAAATGAGTGCACCTATAAAGCGACAATTGTTTTATGTAAGTACTAACATTTCATGTAATTTAAAACAAAATTAAGGCCAGACAAAAAACGTAAAATTATTTGTAAAAATATTTTTCCTAAAACTGTTAATGATCGCATTTTCAGCAAAAAAGTTGTCAAGACACTTTAAGAGGTGATACCTCACCCGACTGTCTGCTGTTACCCATTGTGGCTTCCAAAATTCACAATCTGCGACTAAATCTCGACTTTTTTCAGTCGAAACGCTCCTTTATCCGCGGATCTCGCCAAAACGCCAGACGTAACGCATAAATCCTTATTTAAATATACCTCGCGACTTTCATAGACACCACAGATCCTATAAATCAGAAACAGCTCATCTAGAATTCTATCTTAACCCTTTGAAAATACATTCCATATTCCATTACTTAGGGATAGACGCGCGAAAATAAATGAACGTCGTAAGATTCGCGATGGCATTATGAATTCAATTCGAAGCTTTACATGTTAAGGTTTGATTTACAATGGGTGTTTTTGAAAGGGTTTTTATAGCAATAAATAAAGGAATATCGAAGTTGGCTGTGTCAACAACGCGTTGCATTCTTGTGCAGTGTGTACGACACACGCACACGTGCACGGGATGATAGCGTATGTGTGAGTACACAAATACTTATTGGTAAATGTTGACTTGAGAACAGAGATTCAGATGTATTATGGTACCTAGATTACTATTTTTTTTTTACCAGAAACCAGCAGATTGTGGTAAATGAAGTAATGAAAATGTAAACCATTTTTTTTAATTTTCTTTATTAAATAACAATTTCAGAATGGAAATAAAATAGAAATCATTAAGTAGATACCATAGCTTTTCCGATCTTGCGATCCAGGGCTAAAGTAGAAATAGTCTAATCGAATGAGCTTGAAATCAAGGGAGAGCATTTTGCCCACCATTGGCATGATGCATGCTAACAGTAACCGTAGTTTTACAGCGCTTTTTTGCTTCCATGTGAGAAGCTGTTTTTAATTTTAATCCAAAACTTCATTATTTTTACCCCACCACCATATTTAACAAAACGTGGCATTTGTTCAAAAAACACATTAGATCGTCCCTACAATCAATCATCAGCATCACCGACCAACTTCCCCACATATTCTTTCCACAAAAGTCATCTCCACAGTTTTCCTAGCATCTCCCCCTGACCTTGAGTCGAGTTGACCCGTTCTCGCGAATCAGTCGCGTTGCCCTCGTGCTGCTACATGGCCACAGAGGGGGTTGGACATGTAGGGGGGGACTGATTCCGAGTAAACTTTACAAGTTGGCAACATTGCGGAGTTCGAGCAGCGTAAGTCCATTCGCTTCAGTAGTGAGAGGGTTAAGGACAGGTTGGGAGGAAAATGTTTGACGATGAAGTAAATGAGGTCAATAAACCTTTGACGGGTGTAAGTTATGACAGATTTGAGTTGTGTTTTTTATTTTTTTCAATAGAGAATTTCAGAATACATGTTTTTTACACATTTTTTGTACGATCTCGGTTTTATCTGAATTTTCTGAGAAATTTTTTTTTTATAAGTCATAACAAGCGCTTGACCGCAATCCCGCCTGATGGTAAGCAGTGATGATCATTGATGGTAAAGCGCGCTAGTTTATTAAGAACCTATTCACTCTAGCCTGAAGACACTCAAATTGTAATGTGACGGAAACACCGTCGCTGGCAAATTGTTCCAGTCCCTCGAAGTACGCGGTATAAAAGAGGAAGCGAAACGCTTCGTCCGGGTCGCAGTGGTATCAACAACGTGCGGTGGCAATCCTGTCTGATGGTAAGCAGTGATGCAATCGTTGATGGTAAAACGCACTAGTTTATTAAGCTCATTCACCAAAAAAAAAAACTGAGTGAATAGGAAGGAAGACGGCAGTTGAGCGAGGTGATGCAATGTTTAACCCAACAACACGACCAACGATGCTGCGCCAGAGGATGGATGATCTGGAGACCCTCCACGACCAAACTCCTGACACAACAACTACCTCAACTACAGCTATGGCTAACTAAAGCTATAGCTTTAGTATACTATAACTATAGTATAGTATATATAACTAAAGCTGTAGTATACTATAGGCTAAGTAAAGCTATAGCCTATATAGCTATAGGCTATAGTTTTAATTTTGACAGTTCAACAACATCCATTGCGTGATTTACATTGTCGAGCAGATACATTTTTGGAACATATGAAGCCCTGGTTTAGCGATATCTTGCATCTTTAATAGCAACGCTACAATACGCAATTGGGGTACAAATAGGAGAAAAGAGATACTAATTTCTTTAAAAATTATTTAAAAAAACTTCTCATAACTTCGGAATGTAGAGGTAGGATTTAAGCCTACCAATGTATAAATGTATGTATGTATGTATGTACCCGTTACCTACTCCTGACTTCTCTCAACGAACAATCTAAAAGATTTATCATAATATCAATTGACAACCTGATTGATGGGTGTATTATAGTAGTTTTTATAGGACTGGGCCACAACATTCTATCCAGTGCCTTATAAGGAAGCCACTGTAGAGTCAGGTGGCACATATCTGTGCAAGGAACCACAATATTTATCTGTAGTTGAACGTTATATTCAATAATATCTTTTGATTGAGCTCGAATTAAATGTCTCAAATCTTGCAAAGATATATGCCACCCGACGACTACAGTGGGTTTTCCACTCTAGTCGTCGGGTGGCATAATTATATTTTTGCAAGGAACCACATCCGTTTTACATTATGTATCTACAGTTAAATGGTTAGCGCAGTGGTTAAGCTATTGACTGCTGCGCTGCGTGTCGCGGGTTCGATTCCCGCACGGAACAATATTTTGTATGACCTACAAGTAGTTGTTCCGGGTCTGGATGTAAACGCGCCCTCTACGCAAGAGAAAGAATTAGTGTGGAGGCAAAGTATTTATTTAAAACGAAAAAAAAAAAACATTCAAAACTATTTTTCGACTGAGCGCGAATCAAATGTCTCAAATCAAAACCCGCTGAATTCACCATCTATGCAGCATTTTCCCGGCTGTGTACGGGTGTCTTCTGAATCATGGATCTGTTGATAAATTAACTATTATTATTATTTACTTAATTGACTTGTTGGACAAACAATTTAAGTACCTTCGTTTCGTAGACCAGCAGAGTGATGCTGTCACAGTCTCACCGTGAGAACTTAGGTGGAGTGAGCCTGGAGTGAGCTTCCAACTTCTTCATCATCTTCTTCAGCCTATAGAGGTCCACTGCTACACAAAGGCCTTTCCCAAGGCTTCCATTACATTGGAGGGTTTGCCATAATCTCCACGTTTGGCAGGCGGGTTGAGGATCGCAGTAATTTGATTTTCTATAGGAGAAGCGCTGCTGCCCGCTTTCCTGGTGAGAGTCTCCTTAATCGCCTCTTACGACACCCACGGGAGGATATGGGATGGTACTATTCTAAGCCTTTCTAAGCCAAGGTACCACACGGGACCCAATCCAAGTAATGCTAGGAATTGCTAACATTGACAGTCCTTTTTGTTTAAAAAAAATAAGTTGCCCCACACTAGGAATTTCTATACAACTTGTAACATAAAGGGTATATACATAACAAAGGCATGGCATCTTTACATAATATCAAACGATATTGGAAGGGTTTTTTAATCCTATCTCTTTATGTTAGGAAGTTATGAGGAAAAAACACCGCCTGTGATAGGCTACTATCATACTAGTCGCACAGAGATATTGAAGACATTTATCGGATTTTGGCAAGTAACGTGACGGGTAACGAGTAGTTATTAACGTATGTAGTGTGCTGCCACGTTTGTTATGATTTGATTTTAAGAAACACACGAAACCGGAACATGGTACCAATTTTTTTATTTTGAGTTGAAACCCTTCCGATATCATTTGATATCATCTAAAGATGCCATGCCCTTGGTATGTATATACCCTTTTTGTTACACGTTGTATAAACATATAACTCACATACACAAACATCCAGACTCGGAACAACTACTTGTAGGTCATACAAATATTTGCTCCGTGCGGGAATCGAACATGCGACACGCAGCTCAGCAGTCAATAACCTAGCCACTGCGTACTGTGCACTTAACCGTGCAGTCAAACTAACCTAAATCCACTCAAAGCTCACTTTACCCAACTTATTACTATGAGATTTTTAAACCATCGATCGAATGGCACAAAAAGCAGTTGAAAACCTACACCTGAAGATATTCACTGAATGTAAAGGTACTTTAGTTAGCTATATCAACATTTTCTTTTTATACAACGTGTAACATAAAGGGTATATACATAACAAAGGCATGGCATCTTTACATGATATCAAACGATATTGGAAGGGTTTTTTAATCCTATCTCTTTATGTTAGGAAGTTATGAGGAAAAACACCGCTTGTGATAGGCTACTATCATACTAGTCGCACAGAGATATTGAAGACATTTATCGGATTTTTGCAAGTAACGTGACGGGTAACGAGTAGTTATTAACGTATGTAGTGTGCTGCCACGTTTGTTATGATTTAATTTTAAGAAACACACGAAACTGAAAATTTGGTACCAATTTTTTGAGTATTTTGTTTTGAGTTGAAACCCTTCCGATATCGTTTGATATCATCTAAAGATGCCATGCCCTTGGTATGATACCCTTTATGTTACACGTTGTAGATAGAAGATACTTCGCTGTAAAAATAAGGGAAATTAATTACTTACTATTGGTCCCGATTCCTTCGTTAACAAACTAAATTAAATTTAAGCTCAGTTCATCTTCTTCTTTCTATTTCATTAAGAGAAGGACAGAAGATAAAATTTCAGTTTCGACCTGTCAAATTAGTCCGCTTCTGACATAAATTGGCGTATTTTTGGTCGCCATGTTTATAATCGTGTCTAAACTTGCTTTGGAGTATCTTAATTTGACAGGATTAAACGAAAATTTAATCTTCTCTTCTTTTCTTAATTACATAGAAAAAAAAGTGCACTTAAACTTAGTTTAGTTAGTTAATAAGCGAATCGGCGCCAATATCTTAATTAACATAAAGGGACGTACATACATATAACTCCCTCGTAATAGGGCCGACCCTAATCTATACTAATATATGTATAAAGCTGAAGAGTTTGTTTGTATGTTTGTTTGTGCGCGCTAATCTCGGGAACTACTGGTCCGATTAGAAAAATTCTTTTTGCGTTGGATCCAGGAAGGCTTTAGGCTATATAACATCACGCTGCGACCAATAGGAGCGGAGCATAACTAAACCACGCGAACGAAGTCGCTGGCGGCCGCTAGTGCCATATACTTACTCAAGAAATCAGGTCGCCTGACTGCCAAAGAAATTCCTACAGTACGAAAATATTATCAATAGCACCTCCGCCTATTTTTATTTATGTAATCGATAACATATACAGTTTTCTTATCACATATCACCTGTCAAACTATAAAGTAATTTGTCGGCAGCCTGACCCTAGATTCGAAAATCGAAATCAAAATCTCTAACTCAGGTATGCGCTTGCGGCTCTAACATCGAGACACTAATTAAGTAACTGTAATTTGGATATTCAGGCCAAAATGTGTTCTTCTTCTTCTTCAGCCTATAGATGTCCACTGCTAGACAAAAGCCTCCCCCGAGGCTTTCCACGCTGATCGGTCTTGTGCTGCCCGCATCCATCGGCTTCCAGCGACCTTCACCAGGTCATCGTTCCACCTTGTTGGGGGCCTCCCTACGCTGCGTCTTCCAGTACGTGCCCTCCACTCCAGAACCTTACCTACCTACCTTGGTCGCTCACAATGGGCCTCATACGAAGGCTCAGACTCACACAAAGGGCAATGGAAGGAGCTATTCTCGGAGTTTCTCTGCGTGATCGAATCAGAAATGAGGAGATCCGCAGAAGAACCAAAGTCACCGACAGAGCTCTGCGAGTCGCGTAGCACTGGGCAGGGCACATTGCTCGTAGGCCAAAATGTAACTAAAAAGAAATTAATTGAAATGATAATGATATCAGAACTAAATCAAATAGAATAAAAAAACCTACCTGGAAACTTACATTCACAAATTATAGTGCAATTATTAATAAGTGCCCTAAGCAACTTTGACAAAATATGCAGTCTTCATAATCTGCCTCGACTTTGATTGAGTCATGTTAGTGCTCAACTTCCATTCTGACCGATTTCACCTGAGTACTACAAGTTACAAAACAAAATTACAAGCAATGAAAGGAAAAGTTGAAGTAAAATAAACAAGAAAACTGTCAATTTTTGGGTCGTTTGCTCCATCTTTGGGCGGTCAGAAGGCACGTTTTCGTCAGTAAAAACGTCCATAATTGCAGTCTCATCTTCAATGACAATCAGTGTCAGAACTTGTCCAATGTTTAAATGATCGTATTTCTGATAGATTTGTACAGAGATTAGACTAAATAACATTCTTAAAAATAAAGGTATTTTTAAACAGATGTGCTAAAATACATATTAAAGAAACAAAGAAAGAAAGAAAAGCAAGAGTTTGTTTGTGGCTAAACCAAAAAAAAAAAAAAAGTAAAAAACCATAAACGGTAAAGAAATATCTCATCCGTTTGCCCATCGGAAGCAATGCATACTGCCCTACATCTAAAACAACTTCTATCTAATCTATGGCTCATTCCACATTCATTTTACTCCATAAAAATCTTAAATCAATATATAACCATAAATAAAACCACCTATATCTTTAACACAGCTTCAGTGTGGACCACGGTCGCGAGCCCTTCAAAATTAACCGGTTCCTATTCTCCGTCCTTATCCCACTTCGGAGCTACAAGTATACCTGTCCCGCTTTGCCCTTCGGACATTTTTTTATCTCACTCTCACCACTGCTGTAACTACCACTTTCCCTTTTCAAAGGACGAAGACACCAATATCTGGCATCCTTGTCGTATGTATGTGGTTTAGTATGTGTGTCTTTGTCTTCAGGAGTCAGGATTTGGCCTTGAGACTGAGATGCTGAGTCTGGTCAAAGTTATTTTTACTTTTTACTTGGAACGATGACTAAATGCGTTAAGAAGCCAGTGGCAAGTCCTTCGCTTGTTTTATGGTATGTGTTTTGTGTAGGTGTGTGTATCCGAACGCATATTATTATCTGTAGTTTTGTTGACCGTTGGTAGCCATTTTCGATTTTTGTATCTATACACAGCACTGTTCATTAATCATTATCATTATTGATAGATTCTTGCTGAACCTAAAGAAAACCTTGCATATTCCATAAATATCAGACTTTAAATATAGGTACCTATAATTACGCAGTCATAAAGATTTATATTTAATAGCATAAGACTAAGATAAGCAATTAACTAATTTTACTACAAATAGGGTTGTAAATCGGGGTTACCAGTGTAATTAATATGCCTTTAATTGTATTTTTTTTTACATTCCTTGCCTTATGGTATTTAAAATTAAAAAACGGAATATACTCTAATAAACTTTTCGAACGCGTCGATCGAATCGCGCTTATTTAGAAAACATAAATAAAAATACTGAAAGCATCTAAACTCCTGCGCCGTTTGCTACCTTATTATGTCTTTTGAATATAATGGAAAAGTCGAATTCGAAGGCATGCAGTAGGGTAGAACGTGAAAAAGATTCTTCTATGTGCCCTATTCTGTAAAATTTTCAGACAGTAAAACTTCCACCATATGCACCAGATTCACACTATTGAAAACAGAATCAGAAAACATAAAAAAAAAAACACCGCAACAAACACCTTTTCTATCATTCTCACTTCACATAAGCTTTCTTGGTAATATTGAACCTTAATATTCTAAGATTGTTCTTATTTGTTTATTTTGGCATCCCATATACATAAAAGGGGAAAATGATCTTCTTCTTCTTCAGCCTATTGATGTCCACTGCTGGACAAAGGCCTCCCCCAAGGCTTCCATCGGCTTCCCGCGACCTTCACCAGGTCATCGGTCTACCTTATTGAGGGCCTCCCTACGCTGCGTCTTCCGGTACGTGGCCGCCACTCAAGAATCTTACTGCCCCATCGACCACCGGTTCTATGAGCAAAGACTTCAATCGAATACAACCCGAAATCGAGTCCTCTGCTTAAAATCGGCCGACTAAAGTTCTTATGTACGGACGAAAGGAGGCCAAGCTACCCCAACCTGTCAGATATTCCCAATCAACCTTGAGCCTTAATGTTCTAGAGATAAAGTTGAAAATCTAAGAAGGAAATCTGACAGATTGTAATAGCTTGATGTGCTGTCGTCTATACGTAGGTAACCCAATATAAGAATTTGTTAAGAATTGACGGTTGTAATACTGCATTGTTTAAAAAAAGTATTGGCATGGCTCCAATTGTTTTTAATAAGATTCCCAATGAATTTAAAAATTACCCAATGATAACATTTAAAAAGAAGCTTACAGCTCTTTTATTAGAAAAATGTTATTACTCTGTAAATGATTTTTTAAATGACTCCTCTCTTCCCAAATAAATATAAAATGTTAAAAATAATAGACAATGTAATAATTTAATGATTCATTTAATGTAACTATTCAAAATTTGCATGCCTAATTTAAGGTAGATAGTATAAGGGTCTGACATTATGTAAACATCATTATTTTGTATACCTACTTACTGTGAAAATAAATATAAAAAAAAAAACGAATTTTATCATACAATTCTATTGATCGAAGCTTATCAAATATTGATGTATGTACAGCCCAAAACCGTCAAATATTCCCAATCAACCTTGAACGTAAATACTTCAACAGAATATGGAGTACTAGCTGTGCCCCACGATTTCACCCGCGTAAATTTCGATCCCGCGGGAATATCGAGATAAAAAGTATTCTATTTGTTATTCCTGGTTATAAACTACTTGTGTGCCAAATTTCATCTAAATCCGTTCAGTAGCTTATGCGTAAATGGGTAACAAACATGGATGTGTGTTACTCTCCAGACATTTTTTTTTTAATTATAAAGTAGTGCTTGACCGCAATTCATCTAATGGTAAGCAGTGATGCAATCGTTGATGGTAAAGCGCGCTAGTTTATTCAAATCCTATCACTTCACTCAAAAAACTGAGTGAATTATAAGGAAGGAAGGAAGAAGGCAGTTGAGCGAGGTGATGCGATGTTAAACGTTAACGATGCTGCGCTAGAGGGAGATTGATCTGGAGACCCTCCACGACCAAACTCCCGACACAACAACATTTGGCGCATCATATCCGGCACACATCGCAACACAACTGCTCAGACCTATCCACCGTACGGCTTCACCAGACATAATTGCCGGAACACGATGAATCGCTTGGTGGCAAGACTTTGTCTGGTGGGTGGTAACTTCTGCCGGCAGCCGATGTTATGGCCTACCACCGAGAAATACAAACATACGTCCGCATTTCTATTATTAGTCGGATGAATGTGTAAGGCTTTAAAACTAGGAATGAATCGATGCAACTGTGTGGAAATAAGAAGCTAGAAAATGTGAATACTAAGATTATTGATGAGAGATGATTAATAGAGAAGTAAGAACGACAACTGACTGAAGGTGCAGGAAAACATCTTGAGGAAACCTGGACTTTTAAGTCTGAAATCGACAACCCGCATTGAGCAAGCGGGGTGATTACGCTCAATCCTTCTCTGTATGAGAGGAGACCTGTGCCCAGCAGTGGGATGATAAAAGGGTTGATGATGAAGAAAGTAAAAGACAAAGAAAACATGGACAAAAAAATGATGATAATTCTGAGAAATAAGGAAAGAATTTTCTGCTGTTACGGAATAATAGGGCTAATTGAACAGGTTTAAGTATTTGAAGATACTTCTGACTGCATGGTTAGCGCAGTGGTTAAGCTATTTAGTGCCGCGCTGCGTGTCGCGGGTTCGATTCCCGTTGGAACAAATATTTGTATGACCTACAAGTAGTTGTTGCGGGTCTGGCTGTTTGTGTGTGTGAGTTTATATGTTTGTAAACGTACCCACGATACAGGAGAAATTCCTAGTATGGGTCAAAACTTTTATAATAAAAAAAAATTAAAAAAAACTTGTTCAGATACCTCTACTTTATGACCAAGAACATCACATGGTGACGTAGGCTACTTTTAATCTCTATATTCCCATGTAATTGAAACTGAGTACTAAAAATGCTGAAGGGTTCCATTATTTGAAAGAGGTAAACCCTCACAACTGTCCGGTTTTATTATTATTATTTTTTTATATTTGATACTCACTACGATCCGGACGAAGCATTCCGCCTCCTCTTTATATCGCATACATCGATGGACTGGAACAATTTGCCTGCGGCGGTCTTACCGTCTTACCACCTGACTACAATTCAAGTGTCTTCAAGGCTAGAGTGAATAGGCTCTTAATAAACTAGCGCGCTTTACCATCAACGATTGTATCACTGTTTATAAACCTATATTTCGCAGACTTATCATCATCATCTCAGCGTTAATCCCAGTCGCATCCGAAGCCTTATTTCAGCTTTGGAGTCCGGGGTCCGCCTTTACCAGTCCAATTGCTGATATGGCTAAACTTCGACATTTTCCGTGAAGCGACTGCCGTCTGACCTCCACAACCCGAAGGCGACATCGAAGTTGGACTTTTGAGGACTCTAACAACCCGTAACGACTGCCACTAGATGTTCGTATGGCAACCGGGACCAACGGCTTAACGTGCTTTCCGAGGCACGACCAGACCAGTGCAAATATTCATATTCATGCATACATTACAAATATTTGCACTGTGCGGGGATCGAACCCGTGCCTCCTTACCTAGCGCTGTCATGATAGAGGCTGTCATGTTTCACAGACTACCCCTGTTTAAAAAGAGTTACGGCATTAAATTCGAAACAAACCAGTTCCATTGTACCAACACTTATTATCGCGCCTTTAAGCTAAGTAGTATACTAGAGAAACCCTAATTTTTCAAATTATTTACAAAATAAGTCCAATGAAGGAGGGGCCCTTCGTTGAACTTATAAGGGGGATCCTGTTACCCAGCTGATGGGCCCATATGTGAACTCCGAGTTGACACTGGCAACGCATGCTCAGTTCGGGGGTCTAAGCATTCGTTGTGCCCCCGTAAGTAGATGAATTTGCTACCAAAATGCCAATAATTCACTGAAATTACTTGGACACCTTAAATATATAATTGTTGTGTCTACGTCAGACAAAAGTATTTATTACTGTGGTGTGCACAATGGTGGTGATCCTCTTATCCATAAACTAAAACTAAATTAAAGTTCCACAACTAAATTTAAGTTCGGTGAATCTGTTCTTTCTATTACATTGAAAGGACCTGTAAGAAGCCAATATAAGAATTTGTTACGAATTGACGGTTGTAATACTGCATTGTTTAAAAAAAGTATTTTTGGCATGGCTCCAATTGTTTTTAATAAGATTCCCAATGAATTTAAAAATTACCCAATGATAACATTTAAAAAGAAGTTTACAGCTCTTTTATTAGAAAAGTGTTATTACTCTGTAAATGATTTCCTAAATGACTCCTCTCTTCCCAAATAAATATAAAATGTTAAAAATAATAGACTAACTATTCAAAATTTGCATGCCTAATTTAAGGTAGATAGTTTATGGGTCTGACATTATGTAAACATCATTATTTTGTATACCTACTTTCTGTGCAAATAAATATAATTGAATTGAATTGAA
>JADWQK010000241.1:0-160522 GCA_017933935.1 Sesamia nonagrioides | reverse complement strand
CGATGTTATGGCCTACCACCGAGAAATACAAACATACTTCCGCATTTTTATTATTAGTCGGATGAATGTGTAA
The DNA here is from genome assembly GCA_017933935.1 of Sesamia nonagrioides. Taxonomy (NCBI): domain Eukaryota; kingdom Metazoa; phylum Arthropoda; class Insecta; order Lepidoptera; family Noctuidae; genus Sesamia; species Sesamia nonagrioides. Next base: position 160,449 of record JADWQK010000241.1, on the reverse strand, counting down.
GGCTTTAAAACTAGGAATGAATCGATGCAACTGTGTGGAAATAAGAAGCTAGATAATGTGACTACCAAGATTATTGATGAGAGATGATAAATAGAGAAGTAAGAAAGACAACTGACTGAAGGTGCAGGAAAACATCTTGAGGAAACCTGGACTTTTAAGTCTGAAATCGACAACCCGCATTGAGCAAGCGAAGCGGGGTGATTACGCTCAATCCTTCTCTGTATGAGAGGAGACCTGTGCCCAGCAGTGGGATGATAAAAGGGTTGATGATGAAGAAAGAAAAAGACAAAGAAAACAAGGACAAGGGAATGATGATAATTCTGAGAAATAAGGAAAGAATTTTCTGCTGTTACGGAATAATAGGACTAATTGAACAGGTTTAAGTACTTGAAGAGACTTCTGACTGCATGGTTAGCGCAGTGGTTAAGCTATTGAATGCCGCGCTGCGTGTCGCGGGTTCGATTCCCGTTGGAACAAATATTTGTATGACCTAAAAGTAGTTGTTCCGGGTCTGGCTGTTTGTGTGTGTGAGTTTATATGTTTGTAAACGTACCCACGATACAGGAGAAATTCCTAGTATGGGTCAAAACTTTTATAATAAAAAAAAATTAAAAAAAACTTGTTCAGATACCTCTGCTTTATGACCAAGAACATCACATGGTGACGTAGGCTACTTTTAATCTCTATGTTCCCATATAATCGAAACTTAGTACTAACAATGCTGAAGGGAGATTATTGAATGAGGTAAACTCTTACAACTGATCGAATTTAAAAAAAAAATTCGTCTTCTAGTCTTTTATATAGCATACATCGAAGGACTGGAAAAATTTGCCTGCGGCGGTCTTTCCGTAAAGTCCCGTCTTCAAGGCTAGAGTGAATAGGCTCTTAATAAACTAGTGCGCTTTACCAGCAACGATTGCATCACTGCTGTCAATGAAAACGGGTATAAAACCAAACCAATTCCTTTCCAAATTAGTCGTCATGTCTTTATCAGTATTAAATTATTTTTATCTTTTTATTTGTTTCATTCCTCCAATAACCTCACAAGTTATAATAGGGTCCAATGTAACATTGTATTGTTTTGTTTTTATCATTATTATTATTTATGTACACTCTTGCTTCTCCAATCCACTTTTAACATTGGCAGAATCACAGAAATCGTAATAACAAATTATTTATGTACACTCTTGCTTCTCCAATCCACTTTTAACATTGGCAGAATCACAGAAATCGTAATAACAAATTATTTATGTACACTCTTGCTTCTCCAATCCACTTGTAACATTGGCAGAATCACAGAAATCGTAATAACAAATTATTTATGTACACTCTTGCTTCTCCAATCCACTTTTAACATTGGCAGAATCACAGAAATCGTAATAACAAATTATTTATGTACACTCTTGCTTCTCCAATCCACTTTTAATATTGGCAGACTCACAGAATTTCTGTGGGCAGAATAGTCGACATCGGCTTCACTTGACATAAATAAAAATAGAATACTTAGAATCAGTTTTGAACTGATTCCTGAGTTTGACAGGACTAAACTAATATTTTATCTTCTGTCCCTTTCTTATTGAATTAGAAAGAAAAAGATGCGATGAGCTTAAATTTTGTTTAGTATGTGTACAAGGATATCGACGCCATTGTCTAATTGGTTTGACTGCTTCCCAAAGCGGAAAACGGAGTTTTGAAGAATTTCGTGACGTTATTAGCTGATGACAAATCAGGAAGCTTTCAAACATCTGACGTCATCGATGTTCCTAGGTTTTTCCTTTCTTACAATAAGTTTGCCCAGGGTGCCGTATACAGTATGTTAAATAACAGAGGGCGTTCCCTTAAACTCGTTAATATATATCATTAATAGATTAAAATAAAAATATCAGCATAGAAAAATAAGCATAAAAAAATCTGAATAAAAGAAAATTCTAATTGGAAATAAATTTGAAACCTAACTACGAACCTTTCTACGAACGTTTTAAATCAAAATACCTAGTAGTCGTCATGTATAAATAAATTGCGACGTTGCCGTCTTTCATGTTCGCGTGTACAGTGTGTTTCTTTTACATGTCAATTTAAAATTTTTATTGAATATTTTCTTATTGGAAAAAATTTTAAAACATTTTGTTTTCGAATGGAAATATTTTTTAGCATGTATGTATGCTATACTATTTCGGGTTAACGGGAACGCCCTCTGTTAGTTAACATACTGTATATGTATTTGTATATACTAAAATGATATAACCCGCGCAGATAAAGAAAAGATCTGTAAATGGCGTCCGCTCGCATGCGTTCTCCCTCACTCTCTATCGCTGTCTATACTCACACAGTGAAGTAAGGGCTGCAAAAAAAATTCATCGATCAGGAATTCAGGATTCGCTTTCCAAGCTACTTTGATGCACGCATTGAACTACGAGTTATCGTTAGCTTCGTTCCGCTAAAGTCTCTGTTATTTTGTTGTTTTTGTTAATATTATTGTTTTTGTTGAGTTTGAACAATCAAACTCAACAAAAACAACAATAAAAACAAACACAACAACAAACAAGTAAAATGTCAAATTTACGTTTTAAATAACAATATTTACAACGTAAGTTTGACATTTTACTATCTTAGCATTTGGTTTGTGATTAAACAATGGCATGTTTTGTCAACCGTACCATAAGTATCCGCCGCCATTTTCAGATCTTTTCTTTATCTGCGCGGGTTATATGTATTGACGTACTTTTATCAATCAGGTTTTTCTTGGAAAATCTGGTGATTCCAAATTTTGACGAGATTAAAAATACGTTAACTTCCGTCTTTCTATTTCATTATAAAAAGGACAGTACACAAAATATTAGTATAACTATAGTCCTGTACTCCTGTCAAATTAAGATATTCCATAGAGAGTAGACGTGATTAAAAACATGGCGACCAACAAAACACGTCAATTTAAGTCATTTATTTTTTTGTCGTTTTCTTAATGAATATAGTACTTATAATAGAACGAAATAATAATAATAGAACGATAAAGATGCACTGACTTAAATTTTGTTTAGTTTTTGAACAAGGAAATCGGTTTTAACATCGGGAAATATTAAATACCACAATTACAAAAACTTTCTATACAATTTTAAATAATTAAACCAAAATTAAATCTTTATGAACTAACCAAAAAAAAATACACACGTACTAAATAGTCGTCGGACAAGTCCTGAGACACATGATTGATATGTTAATTTTCTTTTCTGACTTTCGTATAATGAATCGACTAATGATTACCATGTAATGGTTGTCTTACCCGACGTGGTTTCCGCTGTCTGAGTACCTGTAGTATAACACATGCACCTGGTGTGGTATGTCACCAGTTTGTTGTATGCTTTCGTTTTCGTTTTATAGATGCGTAGGTTTCGATATGTTTTTTTTTATTTGCTCCGCTCCTATTGCGTGGTGTTATATAGCCTAAAGCCTTCTGAATTAATGGGTTATCCAACGCAAAAGATTTTTTCAAATGGGACCAGTAGTTCCTAAAATTAGCGCATTCAAAAAACAAACAAACTCTTCAGCTCTATAAATGTCGGAGACAGCGACAGCGGAGTGGTAGGGTCGACATCATCATGGTGTGGTGGTACAGGTTCCATTTCGTAGGTGAGTTTTGAATTGAAGCACGACGTGTAGATATACCCTCCAATCTTGACAATCACAATTTGAATAGGCAAACCGACAGTTTCGGTTCGGAGAAGTGCCTTGATCCGCGTCTCGATGCAAAGTGACCGTTCGACGAACCCCACTTTCCAAAGCAACCCTATCCATGTGCCGTCATCACAAAATAACGTCACAAGCGTTTGCCCCCCTACTATGTAAATCAAATCAGCAACTTCTATTAAAATTATAACGACGATCTCCGACATAAAGGGTGTATCTGACATCGACGCACAAACGAGTACCATGGATCTAGTACATGATTCTGAACCCCCCAGTGGTGGAATTTTTTGTCGGCTTTTTCATGATTTGAAAAAAATATATGTAGTTTTTTCACTTTAGAGCGTTCATAATTGCTATACTTTTATAACCCAATAAGATTTTAAAGTAAACATTAATTACTTCGCTAATTACACAAAAAAGCGCAATGAAAATAAAACTTGAAAAACTATCTTATCAGCTTATTTAATAGAGTTCACATCAGGGATCAACGTCATACCTACAAATCCGCACGGCGGCACGCTTGCAACGTTCAAAGGCCGAACCGACACTTTTTTTGAACACTTTGAATTCTGTAACCGTTCATTAACGACATAAATGACTACCATAATTTTTTTAGTGGCATGCAGTCTAGCCTTTTCGCGAAGTTTGCGTTACGATGTCAGATACACCCTGTATATTAGCATAGATGTATTGCAATGATCGTTTCCTCTTTTAATATTCAGAGTTTAACATGTACTTAATAACTAATGAAAGTTGCACTTCTAACATTATAAAACAAAGAAAGAAAAACTACTTGTAGGTTTCATTGTTTGTAAATATTATGATTTTTCTAATGTATTCTGTGGAAAATGTTGTTAGTTACACTATTGCTTGCATCTTTTTGGATTTAAGTAATTCTATAAAATTAAAAGCCACGATGACAGTGTTAAAAAATAGTGATTCTAATTCGTCCGTCTCTTAGATATGCATAAAATAATGGACAAGTATTTTTTGTTTTAACAAAACATTAAAAATTTAATGAGATATAACGCATTAAAGTTCAGGAGCGGGAGCGTATGACGTCACGTTTAAGGAAAATTTGTACCTATACCATCGCCTAGCTCCTTAAAGAATAGAGGTAAACAAACCAATTTAGGGTTATCACAAGTCACGTTTTACAAATCTCCTGTTATTTACATGATTATTGATTTTTACATGCTAGCTATTTATTAACAATTCCTATTACAGCATATTTCAATAGAATCACTAAAATAACATCCATAATAACTTGGTATTTTGAAAAACCATTAAAAAGTCGACATTAATTTTACGTGATAGCCCTACAAAAAAAGAAAGATGGATGAAATCCAGATCTTAAACACATTTTGTAGAATTCAAGGAATGAATAAAGTTGAGGCATTTGTCAATACAATTTAGTGTATTTTAATTACATTCAAATCAACTACATAACACATGCATTGTAATACTTTCAAGTATGGACTAATTATAATAATATGTATCAAAAAATGTAACCTATTAGGAAATTAGCTTACATGTGTGTCATATTTCATTCAAATCGGTTAAGCGTTCTATGCAAATCATAAATATCTAAACATAAATAAACTGTTTAGATTAGTAGGAAGTAGGATTATTACTTTTATGAAAATCGTCTATGTAGAAAAGGTTGATAACATCTGTATTTTAGGCGTAAACTACTCGTTGCCTAGCAACGGTTTGTTTACCTCTATTCTTTATCGAATTTGGCTCAAATATAGAAGTGACGTCACACAAAATTTTGACGTGGTGACGTATCTTCGTTGTTATTTGTTTCTGGGAGAAAAGAAAAAGTACGTGTTCAATATTTTTGGCTAATCTAAAAGACGGACTAATTACTTTTTTTTAGTCACCATGCCTATTGTCACTGTTAGTTTTCCCTAATAAATAAAATAAATATTTATAGACAACTTACGCGGGAAACGCGAAACTTACGCATAAAAACGGAATAAAAGTATCCTGTGTGTCATTCCCGGTTATAAACTATCTCTTTGCCAAATGTCATCTAAACCCGTTCAGTAGTTTTTGCGTGAAATAGTAAGAAACATCCATTCATTCAGTCACAAATTTTCGGATTTATAATATTAGTAGGATATTTTATTTACTTATAGTGCAGAACAGAACTTAATTACTTCCAGCTAGGTACCTACGTGTGTAACTGAACAAAAATATTTGTCTAGATCTGGTTATTTTTAGAACGAATCCTCAGGAAAAACTCTTTCTATTTGGTATTAGGTTAAATTGAAACCAAATAACATATTGAAAAGCAAAAGATTCGTCGTGTTCCGGCATGATGTCTGGTGAAGCCGTACGGAGGACGGGTCTGAGCAGTTGTGTTGCGAATGTTGCGATATGTGTCGGGTACGATGCGCCAAACGTTGTTGTGTCGGGAGTTTGGTCGTGGAGGGTCTCCAGATCAATCTCCCTCTGGCGCAGTGGCGCAGCATCATTTGGTATAACATTGCATCACCTCGCTCAACTGCCGTCTTCTTTCCTATTCACTCAGATTTTTTTGAGTGAATAGGCTCTTAATAAACTAGCGCGCTTTACCATCAACGATCGCATCACTGCTTACCATCAGACCGGATTGCGGTCAAGCACTATTTTATCATTATAAAAAAAATGTGATACCAAATAACATGTGAGAAAAATTACATATTTATTTTTGATATAAGTAATCTGCCACATTATTCTTGCTTGAGGCAGGACTGGACGCTAAGAAATAAAACCGAATGAAAGTAAAGATAAATTCAATGATAATAAGGCAACTCATACAGATTCGTAAGTTCGCAGTCTCGCAGTTCAACGCACTGCAACAATTACCGCGCCGCGCCGCAACCAAAACAAGCAAACACATCGACCTTGTGCGGAAAACCAAAAAAAATCCCCCGCGCACCGTCCTGACCTACATACGACGCCACACGCGATAAAACGTATAAAATAACATAATAATAAGACTAAATAATAATAAAAAAGGAAGCGAGACTCAAAAATAAAAATAATAATCACAAGATAACGGTTACGCGGCGCGTAGTGGGCGCGTTTTTCATTCACGCTCTGGTGGAATAGTTCTCTTTTTAAAAAGGAGGCGACGGTACGTGCCGCGGACTTGCCTTTTCTTTTATTTTCCGATTTCTTCCTTTTTTAATCATTTCACGAATATGGAGCGTTTTTATTTTCCCCGGGCGGACGGTCGTCCCATTCATGCGGCGGGTTGCTTGCCTTATGTCCGACTTTTTGTTGCTTGAAACAATTACGACTTACAACCGGTCGTAAGATTTGTCCGCTCGTGGTATGCTGTTTGTGTTTTTTGCTGTTACGTAATTGAAGAGCTAAGTTGGACGATCGCGCTGACGAGATTGCGTTATTAGGGTTTTGTTTGTTTGTTTTTAATTGTGTTAGAATGGTAGCGGATTATGTACTTAATTGTAGAAGGTATCACTTCATATGAACACATGTTAAATGTAAATGTACTAAAAGACAACTTAGTATCAGACGCAGACGCATTTCTACTGTCCATTCTCTCATTGAAGTTGAAACTGACGTGACGACGGCTTGAGCAAAAAAATTTGATCCAAATTCAATGATTAACAAGTACCTATCTGTAATACGGTAGCATTCACTCTAACTAGACCGAGAATCAGCACATAATTTTCTTCAAAGTTACATAAGACAGTCCCCCAAAACATCCGCCTCTTACCACTTACTTCCTATACTCCATTCGGAACAAGATCGGGACTAAACCAATATTTATCTTCAGTCTTTTTTTTTAAATAATTATAAACTAAGTCGTGCTTGACTGCAACCCCACCTGATGGTAAGCAGTGATGCAATCGTTGATGGTAAAGCGCGCAAGTTTATTAAGCCTATTCACTCAAAAATCTTAGTGAGTAGATGCAATGTTAAACCCAACAACACGACCGACGATGCTGCGTCAGAGGGAGATTAATTTGGAGTCCCTCCACGATCAAACTCCCGACACAATAACATTTGGCGCATCGTACCCGGCACACAACGCAACACAACTGCTCTGCTCAGACCCATCCTCCGTACGGCTTCACCAGACATCAAGCCGGAACACGACATGATGTGTAATGTCCTTTTCTTAAAGAAGAACATACGAGGAACTTAAATTTAGTTTAGTTTCGGAAAAAAGAAGAATTAAGGTATTTAGCACCCTGAGTAGTTAGCCCGCTACCTTCTTAGGGCCTAGCTAATCTTGTCATTACCTACACAAAAATACACTTGCCAAAACGAGAAATGAGAAAAAAAAAAAGAAAATGTGGCATAATTTCGTAAATCTTCCGAAAAAACCCTTAACATAATAGAACAGAACATTTATTTAGCACAGACCAAAAACACATAATGCACCGGACACATACCTACAGCAGGCAAAACAAATGTATAAAGTCTTGACGTAAGAAATTAACGGGAAGCCTCACTGCTGCGCCAAAAAAGTTCCTGACGCTGGTTTTCAACAACTGAACCTGAGGTGAGATGTGACGGGTGTAAAACAGTGTTATGCCTCATCATCATCTCAGCGTTAATCCCAGTCGCATCCGAAGCTTTTTCAGCTTTGGAGTCTGGGGTCCGCTTTTACCAGTCTGCTTGCTGATTTCGGCTAATTTCGATATTTTCCGTGAAGCGACTGCCGTCTGACATCCACAACCCGAAGGCGATATCGAATCATTGCAGTTTGACCTATTATTGGACTTTTAAGGGCTCCAACATCCTGTAACGACTGCCAATAGATGTTCGTATGGCAACCGCTACCAACGGCTTAACGTGCTTTCCGAGACACGACCAGACCAGTGCATATATATATATATATATATTCATATTCATCCATACAAATATTTGCACTGCGCGGGGATCGAACCCGCGCCTCCATGCGCAGCGGCCGCGTTTGCTACCGCTACGCCACGGAGGCTGTCGTGACATAATTATTTAATCTAAAAAAAAAATATACAACTTGTTGTTGAGGTTTTCAATATAGTTCGTTTGAATTTCGAACAGTCAGTAGTAATCCGACTGAATTTAATTATAAAAGGAACTTTAGTGAACACCAACCAATAAATATTCTGTCTATCAGGCAATCAATTCTCTATGGTAATTTTATTATTACGCGCGTAATCTTACCACAAGCATACGACGTACGGTTGTTGAATGGTATTTTGACAGTTCAAATGACACAAAGTTCGCTTTCATTTCGCGCGTTTGCGTTCATTGCGTCATAGACAATACGTTAACAGTAGATGTCGTGATTTGCTAAGAAATTGTTGTTAATTCGAAGTTATATAGCTAAAGTCACCGACATAGAGCTCTTCGAGTCGCTAAACTTAAGTGGCAGTGGGCAGGGCACATATATGCTCGTAGAACCGATGGCCGATGGGGCAGTAAGGTTCTGGAGTGGCGACCACGTACTGGAAGACGCAGCGTAGGGAGGCCCTCAACAAGGTGGACCGATGACCTGGTGAAGGTCGCGGGAAGCCGATGGATGCGAGCAGCACAAGACCGGTCAACGTGGAAAGCCTTTGTTCAGCAGTGGACATCTATAGGCCGAAGAAGAAAAAGAAGAATATATAGCCAATCTAATTTCAGCCTCTCTTTAAATTTTACCAGCCGCCAATTGAAACTAATTTTGTTACATAACAATTTATTAAAAGTTACATTACAATTACCAACCAAAACCGAAACAACTTCAGTTCAATCACCCTTGGTAAGAAGTATAAAGTGGTTTCAAGCACTAGGAACAGATTTTTTAGTCGGTAAGGAGGCACGTGTTTCCTCGGTAAGATAGTAATGGAGGCTGACAGAGCATTGAAAATAAAACTGCAAGGTAATTGCGTAACAAACTATTAGTAGCAATGGATTTTTGACAGTTCAACAACATTTATTCCACAGTTGAGCAAACCCATTTGTCGAATATACGGAGCAATGGATTAGAAATATCCTTCAAAATGGTTCAGATTGAGGTTATTAGCACAAAAATAAGGGGGATGCATGATTTACTAGGCTGCCCTGCTTCGTACTTTTTCTGGATTTTTGCAAGACATTCATGTTATTCAACACTCTTATTTTTGGAAGACATTCATTTTATTCAACACTCTTATTTTTAGAAGACATTCATTTTATTCAACACTGTTATTTTTGGAAGACATTCATTTTATTCAACACTCTTATTTTTAGAAGACATTCATTTTATTCAACACTGTTATTTTTGGAAGACATTCGTGTTATTCAACACTCTTATTTTTGGAAGACATTCATTTTATTCAACACTCTTATTTTTGGAAGACATTCATTTTATTCAACACTCTTATTTTTGGAAGACATTAATTTTATTCAACACTGTTATTTTTGGAAGACATTCGTGTTATTCAACACTCTTATTTTTAGAAGACATTCATTTTATTCAACACTGTTATTTTTGGAAGACATTCATTTTATTCAACACTCTTATTTTTAGAAGACATTCATTTTATTCAACACTGTTATTTTTGGAAGACATTCGTGTTATTCAACACTCTTATTTTTGGAAGACATTCATTTTATTCAACACTCTTATTTTTGGAAGACATTCATTTTATTCAACACTCTTATTTTTGGAAGACATTCATTTTATTCAACACTCTTATTTTTGGAAGACATTCATTTTATTCAACACTCTTATTTTTGTGCTTTCTATCTCTCTACTATATAACTGAATTGCCCTCAAAAGTCCTACAATTTGTCTAACTGCAATGCTTCGATGTCGCCTTCTGGTTGTGGAGGTCAGACGGCAGTCGCTTCATAGAAAATGTCGAAGTTTAGCCATATCAGCAGTTGGACTGGTAAGACGAACCCCAGACTCCAAAGCTGAAAAGGCTTCGGATGCGACTGGGATTAACGATGGGATGATGATGACTATATAACTGAATCATTTTGAAGAATATTACCAAAAATGTGTCTGTTCAGAAACGTAAATAACAAAATGGCGCCGATTCTGTTGTTCACAAACTAAACTAATTTTAAGTTATGTGCATCTTTTTCTTTCCATTTCGTTAAGAAAAGGACAGAAGATAAAATTTTAGTTTAATCTTGTCAAATAAAGATATTCCATAGACAGTTTAGACGCGATTATAAACATGGCGACCAAAAATGCCATGATGCCAATGACCATATATTTTATATGCTGTTGAAACATGCCATACAAGAATAAAAATGTGGAATCAGGATAACATAAGAAATAAAGGTATTTTTTTTATTATTCATCTTAAATTACGTAACGATGACACGAAACACCTTAACTCCAAGTTTTTCCTTTTTGGTATTCTTTAAGTTGTTTCATCCACCCTGGCCCTATAGTAGGACGTGCTTGAGAAAAGAAACAACTATTGAATCAGTAGGTAATCCACTTTAGCCCTGGATCGAAAAAAGTGGAAGTGATGGAGGGAGGTCATTACCCAGCAATGGAATGACACAGGTAACAGAAACCTATCACCACCTACTAAAGGAACCTTTCACTGGAAGATAGCAGGACGGGCTGGAGAAAAGAAACGACTAGTAAATCAGTGACCAACTTTAGCCCTGGATCGAAAAAGCTGGAAATGATGGGAGTGACCTTTGCCCAGCAATATAATGACACAGGGTAACAGAAACCTATCACCACCTACTCATGCAAGTAAACAGAGCCTCCTTAATACTAGATGCCAAAAAACAAACTGTCAAATATTCCCAACCAACCTTGAGCCTTAATGCTTTAGAGATAAAGTTGAAAATCTAATAAAGAAATCTGACAGATTGTGGTAGCTTGATGTGCTGTGCGTACAAGTACTAATCTGTACACAACCGGTACAACTTTTTCGCCGCCATAGATAATTGTGTTTTATTACTTTCTAAGCATGACTCGTGTTATGATACCTACTTAAAAGTAACTTAATCATTGGTGTTTATGCACACAATAGCAAGCTGGCGTTGCCCCGAGTTAATATGTATGTAGAATTGGCTCCTTCATCAGAAAATTAGCCTCTAATAGAAATAAAGAAAAAGAAGACATTTAACTGCGGTAAACATGACGTATAAACAAATAAATAAAAATTGGACCTTCTCTCTAATAGGACTCGGAACGGGCCGTATTCTACCACGCGGTTCAGGTGCGGATTAACATTTATAATAATGAACAAATTTTAATTGAGTACCAATTAAAAATAATATCAATGTAATTAAAGAAATTGTTAATGAATGAATACTTAATAATTAATATTATGTATAATATAAAGAGATAGCAAGGGTAAATACCTACTCAATAGAAATTAATAAATATAAATGAATAGGAATGAAATAAAACTAAATAAATAATAAATTGAAACATGAAGCGCTCTTCCTCTATCTACTTATTTAAAACTTGCTGTGAGATGATGAGGATGACTACAGCAATGAAGGTTGTAATCGAAGGTTGTAAAGAAAATACCTGCTTGCTGCCTCCATTCCTTCACACAGGGTCCATAATTGTTTCCAATATTATATTATTATATTTAGGTACCAGCTGTAACTGTAAATTATGAATTGCAATAAACGATTTTGATTTGATTTGATTTTGATCTGTCACAAAAAATGACAGATCGCTCTTAGCGATAAGACCGCCATTGTGTCACCGTTTGTAAAATCTTTATATTTATGTTCTGTAATCTATATGGTGTACATAATAAAGAGGATTCTATTCTAATGTCATAATTAATCTCTAACACTAGGAAATGCAGTCGTTCTCGCTATTGTACCCTTCTTCGTTTCTACTGTAATGATGTCACAAAGTGTAAATCTGTCTAGTTTTGATCCCACAAATTACGGATGGTAAGACGCTAAAATTACCGCTGATCACCAAAGCTACGGTTTCTTAGACGATCAGTCGCCACATAACGGCAGTAATATAAACCGTCATGAAAATAAAGACCGGGCTTTGATTTTATATTGTCAAAAAACGCTGTCTACGAAGACACAAAAAATTACTTTCATAAATAAAGTTTCAGTGACATCATTTCCCGGTAAATTTCAGACGCTAAGGCAGCCATTGCCGTCTTAGGAAACCCTAGCTTAACAGCTGCCTTCTTCTTATTTTTTGCTTCTTCATGGAATACCCCTTAAAATATTTTAACCATCTTCTACTGCAGTAAAGAACGCTACTTACGGGTCGTGCATCGGGTTGGTCCCAGTTTCCATGCGAATATCTAGTGGCAGTCGTTACGAGTTGTTGGAACCATCAAAAGTCCAACAATTGGTCTAACTGCAAGGCTTCGATATCGAAGTTTAGCCAAAATCCCCAGATTCCAAAGCTGAAAAAGCTTTGGTTGCGACTGGGATTAACGCTGAGATGATGATGAGGAGTGTGAGTAGGAATTGATAAGCGGATCCTGGGCCGCGGATGCAACCGGTACTATACGCCGAGATGATGATGATGACTACAGCAAAGAAGGTTGTAATCGAAGGAAGTAAAGAAAATACTTACTTGCTGCCTCCATTTCTTCGCGTTAGAAAGTGTCTGAGCCTAGGCAACAACGTCCAACAACGTTGTTTTTCTCTGCAGAGTCGCCGATACTTGTTTTTTTATTTCTTTCGAGCTCCAATTTAACACTTGTCGTTGGCGTGGCGCCTTAGTATTGTGTGGGAGTTGAGAAATGACCACTGCTTTTTGAAAAAGAAGCAATTAAATATACATTTTGAAAGAAAATAAATGGATTTTAAGTGAATTAATGATTTGATAATATTTGAGGTAGGTTTCTGTAATTATCTCACCGTAAAAAACTTGGGTCAATAGATATCAAATCTTGGCGCAGAGGGCGCCACAAGCATATACAGTAAACAAATTCCCATATTGCACAATCAAACATCCTTGTTGTACTGAGATTTTTTTTTTAATTATTAACTAGTACTTGACCGCAATCCCGCTTGATGGTAAGCAGTGATGCAATCGTTTATGCTAAAGCGCACTAGTTTATAAAGAGCCTATTCACTCTATCCTTGACGACACTCAAATTGTAGTGTGACGGAAACATTCATTTGCCTTGAAGACACGCACTTCAAATGTAGCAACTGGTTCCTACGACCATTTTAAAGTGGATGATCTAAAGAAAGTGCTTGGCAAACGTGGTGCCATTGAAGGGGAAGAAGAAGGATTTGGTGGAAAGGTACGGACGACAGCAGGTCAAACTACCTCAAACTGTCAGATTTTCCCAATCAACCTTGACCCTTAATGCTTCAGAGATAAAGTTGAAAATGTAACAAGGAAATCTGACAGATTGTAGTAGCTTGATGTACATTGATAATAATTGATAATTTATTGCATTGTGTTATCTTTTCATATAATTCAACACAAAAAATGCCATATAAAAATTATTTACTGTCTGCGTTAGTACTGAAGTCTTGTGCCCGAATATTGCAGTTTCGAGCATCAATTGAACTGTCAATGCCAAATATCCCGGCCATCCGTCAAAGGCTGGGGGTTGGCCTCTATCGTAGGACCAAGAATGTAATTTTTAGAATACGCAGGTGACTTGCAGGGTAATTACGTAACACATTATCAGTAGCAATGGGTTTCGTTTTGACAGTTCAACAACATTCATTGCGTTATTTACGTTGTTGAGCAGACATATTTTCGAACACAGGTAACAATGGAATAACAATATGCTTCAAAATCATTCCAACAGATAATAATGTTGTATTACGCAATCAGAGTGCTGGTATCGAGTTTAGGCAGACATTATTATGCTTCACCGTTTTTGGTGGAACGTCTGCGTTGGAATAGGCCTTGATACGGTCACTTCACAGAAATAAATAGGAAAATGAAATTTGTCAAGTCGACTATTTGACATGGCAAATGCATAGTTTGCTCATTTCACACAAAATATTGTATGAATCAGTGACTAAAATTTTACATCTCAAAATGCATCAATGCAATCATGATTGCGGGTTGAACTCCAGCGGCCACTCTCCTCCGTCCACAGTACGGTGCGGTCAAATCAAAACTTTTTGCGTTCAAGAATGTCCGTAAAAAAGTCGCCCGTGTAATGACGATCTGATTTGTGGACGACCGTTAGCGCTGCGCAGGCGCTGGCCGACACCCATTGTCTGTTCGACTCCCGGGCAGAGTAAAAAGATCGCGATAAATACGTGAGTTGTTATTATGTACTGTTATATCGCGGAAATTTGACGAAAAATGTCATTTCAGGTTAATGATTGAACGTGATTTTTGTGATCGTAATTGATACTTATTAAGCCGCTGTGGCGGTGTTTATAGAAACGTAACGGATTTGTAAGGGCACGTAGTTTACTTATTTCAGTTACAAGACTTAGATTTTTCTTTTTAGCAAGATCATAATAGTCTTGCTAAAAAATCTAACTCTCACCACCTCTATCATCATAATCTATTTTTATAACGATCATCATCTCTCTCATCATAATCTATTTTTAGAATGGTTAGTACATACATACCTATAAATGTTAAATGTTCTTTTTTGAATAGAATATTTATACAATATGTAAAGAAAACCCTGTCCGACCCATAAGGATAATAAAGGTTAGGTAAACATATAACCAAATATAATATAAAATTTTAGGTAATCATAATAGTACCTACAATACTAATAATAATACTAGTAATAATACTAAAATACAATAATAATACTAATAGTAACAATACTAATGAATTTGGAAATAATCTGTTTTTCCCGCGAATTGATTCCAACTTCACACCATTTTGCCGGTATTATTATAAGCGTCCCTAACCCTGCCCCCCGTCGCCCGCGAATGGATTGCCTACCATATGTATTAAGTTACTTCTTTTTGAGAAATAATATTTATTTTTTTAGGAGGTCTTTTTTGAGTTTAGCCCAGCTTTGTGGGCATTAGTAGAATCAGTTATCGATACCTAAAAATACCTTCACGGATCAGACAGGGTTTTCTTTGTATTAGTTTTATTTGTCTTTATTATTGTCGAATTATGAAAGTCTATCGTCGTAGACATCTTCATTTATTCATCCTATGGGGGTCCACTGCTGGACAAAGGCCTGCCCCAAGGCTTTCCACAATGACCGGTCTTGTGCTGCCCGCTTCCATCGGCTTCCCGCGACCGTCGCCAGGTCATCGGTCGACCTTCATTCAAAGTATATGTTTCTCCAAAATAAATTGGATGACTGGCAGTCCAGTCATGCAATCGTTGATGGTAAAGCGCGGTATTTTTTTAAGTATTTATTAATTAAGAGATTATTCACTCAAAAAAAGAACTGAGTGAATAAGAAGGAAGACGGCAATTGAGCGAGGTGATGCAATCTTTAATCCAACCTATGCCAAAGGGAGATGGATCAGGAGACCCTCCACGTCCAAACTCCCGACACAACAACATTTGGCGCATCGTACCCGGCACACATCGCAACACAACTGCTCAGACCCGTTCTCCGTACGGCTTCACCAGACATCATGCCGGAACACGACGAAACGGTTGGCGGCAAGACTTAGTCTGGTGGGTGGTAACTTCTGCCGGCAGCCGATATTATGGCCTACCACCGAGCTTTCATAATATTCACTACCTATGTACATAACATAATCAGGGTGTGATGTCACCACCCACTGTTTTGACTGGGACACAGTCCTCATCACGATGAGAAGCAATGAGCCGTAATCACGAAATTCACAAAGCGTGAGGGTCCGGTACAGGTTGATGTCAGTCTTTCGAATTTTTGGTTCTTAGATAGGTATGTCAGTTTCATCACGAAGAATTCCGTCACCATCTTGGGGTAATCTACCTTGAAACAATTGAAACCCTGATAGTTTCACTTGTGCTGCTTAGCCTCACGGATCTTAGATCCGCCTGCTGCCAAAAGCTTACTTTTGAGAAAATAGAGGTTGAAGAAAAATTGATATATTAAAATGACATGACAGTAGTTTGTTTTAATTTTCCTTTTAAATAGTAGGTATTTTCCTGTACTTTTTTTATAAATTATAATCTAGCGCTTGACCACAATCCCGCCTGATGGTAAGCAGTGACGCAATCGTTGATGGTAAAGCGCACTAGTTTATTAAGAGCCTATTCACTCTAGCCTTGAAGACACTCAAATTTGTAGTCCGACGGAAACACCGCCGCTGGTAAATTGTTCCAGTCCCGCGATGTACGCGGTATAAAGGAAGAGGCGAAACGCTTCGTCCGGATCGTAGTGGTGTTAACAACGTAAGGGTGGAAACTCGCCGTACGACGGGTCGTCCGATGGTGCAACGGAGATGGGGGCCTTAAATCATGCCATTCCCTCGCACACGGGGAGTGTGCAAAATGCAACCAAAACTTTTTTGCGGCTTGGATGTTTTATGCATATACTAAAGTTGATGTGTAGATGCCATTTATGACAGTAACTCAAAAAGCGGTTTTTGTGCGTTGGATCCATTTTGCATAACTACGTCCAATTACACACGCTTGCATTTTCGCCTTTTTATTACTATAACTTCGTTACTCATCTGTTATTCGTCGATTTTTCACAGTCATTCAATGAGAAGCTCAAAAAACGAAACAATCAGTCTTACCAAGAGGTATCGTCTTACCCGGTACTGGTTTGCAGAGGTAAGACAGGCAGTGGACCCGATTTCCTTATTCACAAAGTAAATCAAATTTAAGCTCATCGCATCTTTTTCTTTCTATTTAATGAAATAGAAAGAAACCCCCTTCCCCCTTTCCCCCCTTCTTCTCCCCCTTCTTCTTTCTTCTTCTTGTCCCTTTCTTTATTAAGAAGAACAGATAGAAGAAGATAACATATTAGTTTAGTCCTGTCAAATTAAGATACTCCATAGACAATTTAGACTTAATAAAAAATACGGCAATTTACGTCAGGCGCGAACTAATTTGACAGAACTAAAATAAACTAGTTCTTATGTTGTTTTTTTAAAGAAAAAGATAGGAAAAGTAACACTGAACTAAAATTTAGTTTAGTTTATGAACAGGGGAATCGTCGTCACTCTACCATGTTGTAGTGGTATTTAGCTGTACCTGGTTAGACTGGTGCAGACGCCAAAATGACTGGAAAAAGCCTAGGCAGAATGTCTTGTTCCATAATAGAATAGAATAGAATATAATACTTTTATTTCAGACCGGGGTCCATAAGGTTAGTAACAATCTTACTTAACTTCTAGTGTTAGTAGGTTACAGACACAGATATACATACATAAAATTAACTTAAAACTTAGCGTGGAGCTGCATCCACCTCTGCCACATGGGAGAATCCCACCGATCCGCGAACACACTGAGAATACTGTTGTTACTGCGGAGGACACGCGTCATCAGGGATGCGCATCTACTCCTAATAATGGCAGTAAAACCATTAATATTATTATCCGCAAACATCCCTGACGCACTACAACGCCACGGCAGCCCCAACAGCGCCCTCAGTGCGTTCACGTAGGTCGCTGTATGCCCGCTGAGTGAAGCTAACCCACACAATGCAACCAACCACCAAAATGTAAAGGTTTAATGAAGTGTATACAATTTGGTCGATATCACAAGATCGAGTGGATCAACCAAAGAAGTGGGTAAATTCAGGCAATTGAAAGCCTTTTTATGCACTAGGAAGAGTGCGGCAGCGCCATCTAGTTATGATATTATGAAACTAATCCGCTGATTAGTTTTAACTAGCAATTTTTACTGATTTATTAAAATTAATAAATGTCCAGTTTACCCACGATGTATTTTAATAAAGCCGTACACAATGTAGGGTTTACAGTCTTATTTAAATTTTGTTATTATTTGGCAATATTGAATACATACATGTTTATCTTTGATTTTCTATATTACCTACTATTTTCTAACGTTTTGTGTAAATATAAGAGATAATTTTATTTTGCAATCGATTTGTAATCTAAAAGCTCCTATACTCCTTCAGTTTTAGATATATCATACCTGGATCTTGGTTTCCAAAAACCAGTAATTGTTTCAATTTACATATTAACATATGCTCTCCCTCTTCCTCCCTCTTCCTCTCGCCAAGAGGAGGCCTGTGTCTCAACAGTGAGAAAGTTATAGGGTGAGTATTTATGAATATTTACAAAAATATTTGTTGTGTTTACTTCGTGTTCTAATGACATTTAGAAATATATTTTAACCAGCGGCCGCCAGCGACTTCGTTCGCGTGGTTTAGTTATACTCCGCTCCTATTGGTCGCAGCGTGATGTTATATAGCCTTAAGCCTTTCTAGATTAATAGGCTATCCAACGCAGAAAGAATTTTTCAAATCGGACCAGTAGTTCCTGAGATTAGGCGCTTTCAAACAAACAAACTCTTCAGCTTTAAATAATATTAGTATAGATTTTATTTTTTAAGAGCCGGTTGAGAGTTTTTTTGAGACGGGATTGAGTTATTTTTTATTTTGTAGACTCTGTCGAAAAGTGTTTCTTGTTTGTTTCTTCGCTAGTGGTGAAAAGGCGAGGGTATGGTGTCACCTTGATTATAGTTTTCCCTACTCCAGGTATGTCTGAACGAAAATCGTGAGGGTCATTCAACAGTGGATGAAAATCTTAATACCGCGATTCAGAAAACGGGCTGAATTGTACATCAAGCTACTACAATCTGTCAAATTTATTTAATAGATTTTCAACTTTATCGCTAAAGTATAGGTAAGGTTGATTGGGAATATTTGACAGTTTCGGGTAACTTGACTTGCTGTCGTCCGTACAACGCCATCTATCGAGGAAATACGAACTATATTCCGTTACTGGACAAAGTACTCTGTCGAACTGAGTGAAACCAGCTCATTTTGTTTACGTAAGAAAAAAATCAATTACAGAAGCGAGTGGTCCATAATTTGGGCCTCCTTACAGCAACAGCGCGTCGGTCCATCTGTCTCAAAGTGCTTATCGCGTGTGAACTTGTTTAAGATACGAAAAATGCATCGAGGTGGTTATTACTATTACCGGTTACAGAAATACGAAAGAATCAATATTGTATATTTATTGTATTAGGTATTTTCAAGTTTTAAATACTTTAAAAAGGTAATCTATGAAAAATCATTGACTTGACGACTCGGTTGGTGCAGTGGCTGAGCGATGGAATACTGCGCTGGTTCGAGGGGAGAGCTATCGCGGGTTCGATGTCCACACGGAACAAATACACACATCAAAAGTGTCTAGGGATCAACATATATTTTTGCAATAACTTTTCTCCTGATTGATATTAATTAAAATTTTCTTTAAGGATTCATCAAATAAAGTGTTTTCGTTTGTCACAGTAACGATAAACCAAGTCACCTTTGCATTAATAAAGAAATTTGCCATTTTCCTAATAAAGGGATATTTGACATTTGAACCACTAACACAAAAGTTCGAAAAAAGACTGAAATAACAGTTTTCTCTAAAATTTTATTGGGTAACTTAAACAATTAATAATCCGTGTTTCTACCGCGAACACTAACAACACAAGAACATCGGTTTGGCATACTCAAAATGAGTTCATCCAAATCACGCTGTGGAATGGCCGCCCATGTTCGTTACAACAACAAAAAAAGGTCTTCTTGCGACTGGATACCCTCCATATTCGGCAGAGCTCTTCTCTGTAGCATATCCCATGCATGCTCAATCGGGTTCAAGTCTGGCGACTGAGCAGGCCAGGGCAGGACATTGATGTTAGCTGCGGCGAGAGTCTGTCTTACAACTCTTGCGGTGTGCGGTCGTGCATTATCATGCATTAACTGAAATAAGGGACCGATTTGCACTTGTAGAGGAACGATGACGTCTGATACAATCGTTTCAGCATAAATTTGAGCGTTGAGGTTGCCTCTGATCCAAATCAACTCAGTTCTTCCGCCGATCCAAATACCCGCCCATACCATGATGGTTCCACCACTATAAGGATGGACTTCCTGGCAGGATTTTAATCGCTGTTGGCGTCCAGGGGTTCTCCAGTGTCGTATACGTCTTGTATCCGGTCTCATACCAAAACGAGACTCATCAGAAAAGCACACGAAACGCCATTGTTCTTCTGCCCAATTTCTGTGTTCAAGAGCCCATTGATATCGAATCCTACGATTGTGCATTGCTATAGGTGGTACCCGTAGCGGTCTTCGGGAATGAAGGTTCACTTCATGCAAGCGGTTTCTGACTGTTTGGTCGCTAATTAAGTTCCCTGAAGAGTGATGAAGCCTCACGGTTAACATCATGGCGGTTATTGTTGGAGCTCTTCGAGTTAAGATTTGAATGTATCGGTCTTGTCTCCGTGTGGTGCAGCGATACCGTCCTCCATGGCGCTCAGCCACGGTACCAGTGCTTCGGTAACGTGTCCAAAGTCGACTGATAACACTCTGACTTGTATTCAGAGCTAAAGCCACAGTACGTTGCCGGGAACCAGCTTCTATCATTCCCACGGCTCTGAGCATTTCTTCCCTGCTTAAATGACGTCGCCGCTCCATAATAACGTTGGTTTTAATCAGTAGTAGGGAAACAGTAGCACTAATAATGTCTTCAATGCGTTGTATGTTTTTATAGGGAAAATATTGACAGCTGATTTTCATCTTTTACTCGAATTTGATTCACAGTTCCTGATTCAAATTATGAAATGCACCAAAAAGGATCCATATAAATTTATAAAATCATAAATTTATTACAAAGCCACATCTCAATCTCAAGAAATCCGCATAAAAATGCTTGATCCCTAGACACTTTTGATGTGTGTATTTGTATGGCCTATAAGTAGTTGTAACTCCACGTTTTACATTAAGAAAAAAAATAAGTCATGGGGGCTATCCAGAAATGCTGTACTTGCAGGCACCTGCATGATTGATCCATCGCCAGCGCCACTCGTTCGATGTCTACCGCGCATATTATGGATGAAAAGCAGCACATGACGTGTTTCATGATGTTTTTAATTTAAGACATTCCAGTGTATGGATAAATATATAATTATAAATGAACATGGGCGTACCCAAGGGGGTGCAGGGGGGGGGGGGGCTTCCCCCCTGGAATAATCTCGGAAAATGTATGAACTCCTCTATTTACTAATCTACACTAATATATAAAGCTGAAGAGTTGGTTTGTTTGAACGCGCTAATCGCAGGAACTACTGGTCCGATTTGAAAAATTATTTTTGCGTTGAATAGCCTATTAATGCAGGAAGGCTTAAGGCTATATAACATCACGCTGCGACCAATAGGAGCGGAAAAAACATATCGAAACCTACGCGGGTGAAATCGCTCGGCGCAGCTAGTCAAAGTACAAAAGATATAAACGAGGACTTATCTCTAACTGTTAAATAAATAAACCAGGTAAGTAGCAATTACACCGTACACTAGCAAAATGTACGGTGTAATTGCCAAAAAATCGTGTGTGACTATAGCGCACAAATATTACCGAATCTAGCGAGAGTTTTAACAATCTAAGTAGGGAGTAAGTAATCTTCGGTAGAGAGTAAGTAATCTTCGGTAGGGAGTTGCGAGCTAAGGTTGCGAGTGATTAGCACTTATTTTATTTGACTATTCAGCCCTAAAAATCTACCACCCTAGGCTTGACTTGAGTGAATGAAGTTTTTGGTTGTAGGAAATGCCGTTTTTTTCACAAAATTTTCTTGGGTGTGGACCTACGACTTACAACTTATAACACTACTGCTCCAGATTGAGGTATGGGGATGAATCAGCGGGACGCTGCTAGTATTTTAATAACCCTATTAATAAACACCACCAGACAAAGTCTTGCCGCCAAGCGATTCGCCGTGTCCCGACATTATGTCTGATGATGCCGTACGGAGAACGGGCCTGAGCCGTTGCGTTGCGATGTGTGCCGGGTACGATGGGCCAAAATGTTGTTGTGTCGGGAGTTTGGTCGTAGTGGGTCTCGAGATCAATCTCACTCTGGCGCGGCATCGTTGGTCGTGCTGTTGGGTTTAACTTGCGTAGCAATGAAATCCTACATCTATGGGTTTAACATTGCATCACCTCGCTCAACTGCCGTCTTCCATCCTATTTAATCAGTTTTTTTGAGTGAATAGCTTAATAAACTAGCGAGCTTTACCATCACAGATTGCATCACTGTTTATAAATATACATAAAAAAAAAACAAAGCAGAAACATTATCCTTTGTCACCTTCTGTCTGACGAACTCATAACTTTAGGTTTAGGGTCATAATGACCTCTAGTTTTTATGGGATTCTAGAAATAATGTTGAGTATTCGTCCTACAGACGTTCTCGGAACGAGTTGGGCTGGTTTGCACGGAATTTAATTACTAGGTACTATAAAAATATTATGCTATTTATACCTTTTTGTTGCTGATCTTGAAATTATTGGATACAGAATAAACAAAGAAAGAAAATACAATTTATGGCGACTCTTTTGGAAAGATCTTAGAACTAAACTAAATATATTGGCGACCCAGATTTAGTTCAAAACGGTCTCCAAAGCCTGGAGCACAGGCGAAGAGTAGCCAGCCTGTTGGTGTTCTATAGGATTCAATTTGGAGAGTGTGCGAGGGAATTGGATGACTTAATTCCCCCATCTCCGTTCCATCACCGGACGTCCCGTTGTACGGCGAGTATCCACCCTATCGTTGTTCACACCACAACGATCCGGACGAACCTCGTCTTCTATACCGCGTACATCGAGGGAAAGGATCGATTTGCCAGCGGCGGTGTGTCTCTCAATAAAATAGCGCGCTTTACCATCAACAGGTGGGATTACGGACAAGCGCCAGTTTATACCAAATGTTTAAAAAATAAACGAAATTTTAAAAAAAGAACATGTAAGTCTTATTACCTAATTTATATGCCTTATTTTTACTGTTGCTCTTTCGTGTCTTCGATTTTCAAATACAACGCTAATAGTAAATTGTTTTTCTATTCGCCTCGGCCTTGTAGTATTCCGCCCGAGGCAAACACAATATTTTTCATCACATTTGCGAGTAAACTATAAATAAAAATTACAGTTTAAATAACAATAGTTATTTGTTATACAAGAGTGCAAAGTTGCTTTTTAACCGCGTGTTCAATTTTGATAACCGAGCAAGCGAAGGATTCTAAAATTGAATCACGAGCGCAGCGAGTGATTCAAAATTAGAATCCTGAGCGTTAGCGAGGGAATCAAAAGGACACGAGATGAAAAATCTTTGCACTCGAGTGCAACACGTAACTTTTCATTCCACCTCAGCGAGGAAATGACTAAATGCAATAAAAAAATGTTTACAATCACAAGATAGGTACACTTTTATTTCAGTTTAGGTATTAATTACTACATTATGATAGGTAAGTATTACAGAATAATCTTTAAATTATAATAAAATAATACTAAAGTATAATTAAGAAAATTTTAAAGTAACGTTGCAACAGTTATTTAAATTGAGTGTAATATTTTTGTTTGGTACTGTAATATTGGTGTTAGTCACTTGTGTACTGTTTTTCGGTAAACTGTCTGTCATACTTAATAGTTGTACCGATTCATCGGATTCCCTTGGCGTGAATGTTGGAGAGAGAGGGAGATGGTTAGGTGTTTCATAACGGCTTATTTTTGATGTAGAAGGGCCAGTCCAAGTTTCCGATTGAGGCTCTTTCAGTGTAATGGCTCCTACGATGCCTTCACATATTTTAGACTTATTTTGGATGGAATCCTCTATGTATCCCTCTACAACTGCATTGGTCTTCCAGCCTCCGTGGCGCTTAAGGGACAGGAGATCAGCTCCGGAATCAGCCAAAAGTGTGGCTGAAGTTCGTCGGAAACAATGACCCGTGTACAACAGGGGTTCTGGAAGTTCAAGAAATGTTGCTATTTCTCGTGGGATACTGCCAATTTTATTAGTACCCATAGGCTGTCTAACACACTTTCCATTGCGATACTGTAGAAAAAACGATTGATTGGAGTGTTAGGCGGCCGTAAGGCTTGATATTTCTCAACAATCGTTACGTATTCCTTGCGAATGACAAAGTTGCGGTCTCTTTTTGTCTTTGTATTAGGTAAATTAATTAATAGTAAGTCATCTGAATGTTTCTCAATGTTTTTGACATTAAGTTGTGTTAGTTCATTAGTTCGACATGCTCCGTTTATTCCAATAATAAGAACAACCTGCAATGTAAAGAGTATTGTAGTAAATAAATGAATAAAATTTATATGAACGCATAATTATGCCTATCAACATTTACTAAGTATACTATTTAATTGAGATTAATATATGTACTTAAGTAGATACTGAATGTGCAACTTAAGTACTTACTTTTGCCGCCAAATATACGGAATCGGGTGCTTCGTTAAGAAACTTTTCAATATCAGATACTGTGAAAACCTTCGATTTTTTTGGATGATGACCAGATGAGGCTCTTTTTAAAAATGCTACTAATTTAGGATAGGTATCGATATGTATGTCTTTTTTCATCTTTATTGTTGCTTTTAGCATCGAATACGTACTCCATAGAGTGCTTGCTTTCTTGTTCTCGGATAATTCTATAAAATATGCCAGCAAAACGTTTTCTGAGAAAGTTTTGGCTCCTTTTGCTAGTCGCCACGTGTTGAACATATCGTACTGTTTTAAATACTTCTCGCGTGATTGTTGAGGTAGAAAGCTCATTTGCGCATTATTAACAGTTTCAGTCAATTCTGTTGGCGTCAAACAAACTTCCTCGTCGCTAGAATCACTCATTTTAGTTTTTCACTTGTTTTCAAGTTTGTTTTTTTTAATATAAGGTTTAACAATGACGTGAAAAAATGCCGCGTAAAGAACCGCGTACAAAGAAAACTGAAAAAAGAACACCAAGAAGGTTCCGAGTCTGAGTTTTTAACAAATTAAAAAAAAGTTGTATGATATATTCGGCACCATAGAGGTAACAGTAAATAGGTTTAATGTTTTTTTTAAATTTACAAACTTAGTGCACACGATGTTCTAAATTCAATTTACTTTATCCTCTATACTCTGTTTTTTAATCTCGTAGACTAAATTGACACATGCAAATGTCAAATTTACATTATTAATTTTGTATTATTACGTTTTTAATAAGTACCTACACATTATTTCAGGATAACTTATTGTAAAAAAACGATACTTGATTTTATGAACGCTAAGTTTCGGCACTATTTAAGAATTGCAATAAACTGCCAACACTCGTAATGTCAGTTTAGTCTACGAGATTAAAAAACAGAGTATAGAGAATAAAAACGGCTTTTCCAGTCAGATATTGAAGATTAAAAATACTCTTTCCGAGATGGTGGGATGAAAAAGATATTTAATGGTTGAAGTTAATAGTGACATTACGTTGTTAAATACGAGGGAAGTATTTTTTTCTGGTAAGTAATTTAATTGTTTGTGACAACTGACAAGTTATTTTTTATTGCTGCTTTATCTTCAGTCACTGTAGTAAAAAGTTTTCAGGCTCATTGCATTGTTCTTGGATTGTATCAGATGCTGTCTGGAAGGATGATGTTGATGCAACCATGCAACCGGTTCATGTGATGTTGAGGTGCTTGCAGGAATTTTGCAGGACTTTAAAATCGAAGATGTAATTTGAATTTTATTCTTAACCGAGTCATCGATGTACCCTTCGGCAACAGCGTTAGATTTCCAACCCCCATGCCTTTTCAAAGTTAAAATGTCAGCACCAGAATCTGCCAGCAGGGTCCCCGATGTCAAAAAAATGTATGCAGCCAAAAAATTAGCATTTTTCATTCTAAATTTGAATTAATGAATATGTAACTGATTTCTAGTGCCTTCTACATATTATTTTGAATGAAGTTAATGAATAGTTCTAAATTCGAAAATCCGCAAGGAAGACTTACTTAGTTTTTATATGATATTGAACCTTCTTGAAATATATCTTTAAATAAAATATATTTCACGCCCTTGGGCTCACAATGTAATTTTGCAAACCCGAGGGTACAATACGGGACATCCCGCCTACTTTACTTGCGTTTACAATTACGCTTCACACAAAATCAGTATTAACTGTGTTAAAATTTAAAAATAATGTTATAATTTTATAACATCCTTCTTTTTTTTTTCTAAAGTGTCCGGTCAAATGTAGCCCTAAAACAATAGTATTCGTCGATACCCGATACGAACTACGTAAATATTTTGTATGAATAATTTAACGAGTTAGAAAGAAATAGTAATATACTATCATACAATGCTATTGCCTTTGTGTGTGTTTACCTGTATGTGTGAATTATATAAAAACGGGCTGGTCAATTTATAAGCGCATAGGATAAAATCATGAACATCATCTAGAACGAGTCAATGATATTCATATTCATATCAATAATTTATATGTTTATTCGTTTGACTGTACCGATTTCGGCTTGTATAGTAGACTTTTTCTATGTTACCTATGAGTGGTCCCAGTCGCCGGAAGAAAATTATTTAAGTAATTTTTATGAATCCGGCCACTGGGACCGCGGTCCGAGTTAATTGCGGTCCCAGTCGACGGAAGCCTCACCCAAGGAGGAGGAGCGCCTAGACGCAAATATGTGGCGAGCTGGAATGTGGTGTCACCCACAAACCATATGCCCCTGAAGAGTGAATCTTGACTCCTATTCACCCTTAAAAGAGATTATTGACTATTCCGTGCATTCACCCACCAGCAGCAGGCGGACACGCTCGGCTGTATTGATAGAAGTATTAATATGTTTATTTCGTACTAACCGGCCAAGTAGCTCATCCCATTGTCTCTGGGAAGTCGGGTTATCGGGCTGACCCGTGTGCGGGCAGGCCACTTCCCTGGCGTTCACCGCAGCAGTCAAACATGGCATTTCGATTCACCCTTTGCAGGAATCAAAATTCGTATGGTAAAATTTTATTCAATTAGAGAGATTCTTTTTGAACGTCAAAATTACAGAAGCCAGTATTCTTTTTATCAATTATAAACTAGAGCTTGACTGCAATCCCGCCTGATGGTAAGGAATAAAACAATCGTTGAAGGTAAAGTGCGGTAGTTTATTAAGAGCCTATTCACTCCAGCCTTGAAGACACTCAAATTGTAGTCCGACGGAAACACCGCCGCTGGCAAATTGTCCAAGTCCCTCGATGTACAAGGTATAAAAGATGAGGCGAGGCGATTCGTTCGGATCATTGTGGTGTCAACAACGTAAGGGTGGAAACTCGCCGTACGACGAGTCTTCCGATGGTGGAACGGAGATGGGGAAATTAAATCAGCAATTCCTTCCCACACTTTCCATAATAGATCCTATAGACCACCGATAGGCTGGCTACTCGCAGTACACCAAAACGCAAGCCCTTTATCACTTACTGGTGCTTTCACTGGAAAAGAAAGTGTGAGTGTGTGTGTGTCGGTTATAAAATACTTGAATGTCATCATCATCTCAGCGTTAATCCCAGTCGCATCTGTAGCTTTTCAGCTTTGGAGTCTGGGGTCCGCTTTACCAGTCCTAACTGCTGATTTTGGCTAAACTTCGATATTTTCCGTGAAGCGACTGCCGTCTGACCTCCACAACCCGAAGGCGATATCTAAGCATTGCAGTTAGACCAATTGTTAGACTTTTGAGGGCCCCAACCAACCCGTAACGACTGCCATTAGATGTTCGTATGGCAACCGGGACCAACGGCTTAACGTGCTTTCGGAGGCACGACCAGACCAGTGCAAATATTCATATGCGGGGATCGAACCCGCGCCTCCTTGCGCAACGGCCGCCTTCGCTACCGCTACGCCACGGAGGCTGTCACTTGAATGTATACAATATAAAACTGGAACAAATTAAATAAATTCATGGTCATCAGTACCCTGTACAGTACCCTGTTTCACGAAAGCTAATGAATAAAAAACTGCGGAATGAATTATAAACAACCAATCAAATCACGTAACACGAGTCTGTTAGGTAATGTTTGTGTTGGTTAGCATTTCGGGAATCGAGTGTCAGAGTATGTAATTATTTGTGGTTTTCAAATAAAATAGGTATTCACTCTATACTTCAGTTTCCCCAACGTGGGTCTTGCTGATTCTTAATATAAGCTTTTTTTTTATTACTTATAAACTAGTGCTTGACTGCAATCCCGCCTGATGGTAAGCAGTGATGCAATCGTTGATGGTAAAGCGCACTAGCTTACTAAGCCTAATCACTCAAAAAAACTGAGTAAATAGGAAGACGGCAGTTGAGCGAAGTGATGCAATGTTTAACCCAACAACACGACCAACGATGCTGCGCCAGAGGATTATCTGGAGACCCTCCACGACCAAACTCCCGACACAACAACATTAGGCGCATCGTACCCGGCACACATCGCAACATAACTGCTTAGACCCGTCCACCGTACGGCTTCACCAGACATCATGCCGGAACACAACGAATCGCTTGGCGGCAAGACTTTGTCTGGTGGGTGGTAACTTATGCCGGCGGCTGATGTTGTTGCCTACCACCGAGAAAAAGCTGCAATGAAAGTAATCCAACATTACTTTTTTTTTCTCAATAGGCCTGCTTTTGACCTCAATCATTGCTGATAGAAAGCGGTGGATGAGATCTATTAAGGAACGAGCGAGTATAGAAGATGCCTGGCCACTCTTACTTTGAAGGCAGCTAGCTTAAAAACGGAAGGGAGTATAGTCAGTACAGACGCTGGCAGGGAGATCTACATTAGCTGTTCTTTTAAAAATGTGGGAGAAAAGTGCTCAGTAGGACAGGTTGAGATATCTAATAATCGAAATACAGCATCTTTTCTTTAACATCCAATAGCAGGTGTTGCAGACGTTTGTCTTCTTCAATTTTTTTTTGTCTTCAATACTCGTATCAAAAAAAAAAATCAAAGCATTTATTTCACACTAGCGGCCGCCAGCGACTTCGTTCGCGTAGAATTAGTCATGCTCAGCTCCTATTGGCAATATGTACGGCTGCGTTAGCTCCCGTTTTCGCAACATTTTTTGTTACTGCTCTGCTCCTATTGGTCATGGCGGGATGTTATATAGCCTGAAGCCTTCCTGTATTAATAGGCTATCCAACACAAAAAGAATTTTTCAAATCGGACCAGTAGTTCCTGAGATTAGCGCGCACAAACAAACAAACTCTTCAGCTTTATAATATATTATTATAGATATAGATAAACCAGTTACAGGCACTTTTGAATTGTCAGAAGGTCGGTCAGTCAATAAGATGAAGCTAGTCGCCCATTCCAAAGAGACCTAATAACGTTTGTCAAAGGAAGAATAGAAAAATTCTATAGAATTCTGTCTTTTTCTCCATTCTTTCGTTAACTAAACTATCGTATCTATCTACGAGTACGAATACTAAAGATGACTCATCAAGTTAGACCATTAAAAAAAAAGTATTAATTAGATTAACACAAAACAAGTTATTTCTTGTTAGTTTTGGCGCGAAGGCTGCTCCCATAGACTCGTAATTTCATATCGTTCCATCTTCAAATCGTTATCGCACGCATCGATATGCTTTCTAAAACTCCAATTTTCTTTTACATTGTCGTGTTGAAGTGAACTGGCTCGGTTCGTATTTAATTCCTTATCAATGGTGCCACCGGGCGTCCCGTTATCTAATTTCTGAACGAAAGGAGACGGCCATTTTGCCGCCAACCGTGACCAATGCTACACTTTGGTGTCCGAGATTTTTATGTTGAGAGTACTACCTACTTACAGTCGTCAACAAAAATGTAACGGAAATTATATTAAAAAGAATGTTTGTATTTTTCACATGATAGGTACCTAGTTGAAATTATTTAACCGGGCTTTGAATAGTACCATCCCATTGGCTATAAATATCCTCCCGTGGGTGTCGTAAGACGCGCAGCAGCGCTTCTCCTGTGGAATATCAATCAAAAAATCACTGCGATCCCCAACCCGCCTGCTAAGCGTGGGGATTAAGGCAAACCCCCCAATGTAATGAAAGTCTTGGGGGAGGCCTTTGTCCAGCAGTGGAGCTCTATAGACTGAAGAAGAAGAAGATGATGCAAAGAAAGCCCAAAATCTGGAAATATCAGTCTATTCTTAGGTACTTATCGCCGCGGTCTGTAGATAGGTGACCGAGACCCCTCTGTGCCTCCGAAATCACATTAGACCGTTGCATGTTGGTCCTGGCTATCATTTATAGATCTTAGACAGTCTTTACAGGTTAAAAGCGCTAAAGTCTGACAACTGGTCTTACCTAGGGGTGATACTCAGTACCTAGGTTGTGGAGGTTAAATAATAGGCAGTGGATCCTTCCTACTAAAATGTATATACGCGTGAAAGCTTGGATGTATATTTGCTAATCTTCCACGCAAAAACGACTGGACAGATTTACATGAAATTTGACACGGTGAACACATACACACAACAGATAGGATAGTTTCTCTAACCCGATATTCTCACGGGATCGAAACGTATGTGGGTGAAACCACGGAGCGCAGCTAGTATGAAATACTCAATACTAAGCTGACTTCGGTTAGACTGGAAGCGGAACCCAACATTGTTGGGAAAAAGCTAGCCATTTGGTGATGAAGCGACTAGGAGGTGTCAATAACCTCTTAATGACGGTTTTTTAAACCATATCTAGTTAATTTCTTCTTCTCCTTCTTCAGCCTACAGAGGTACACTGCTGGATAAAGGCCTCCCCCAAGGCTTTCCACTATGACCGGTCTTGTGCTGCCCGCATCCATCGGCTTCCCGCGACCTTCATCAGGTCATCAGTCCACCTTGTTGGGGGACTTCCTACGCTGCGTCTTCCGGTACGTGGCCGCCACTCCAGAACCTTACTGCCCCATCGGCCATCGGTTCTACGAGGAATGGGCCCCACCAACTGCCACTTAAGTTTAGCGACTCGATGAGCTATGTCGGTGACTTTGGTTCTTCAGCGGGTGATAAGGCCCATTGTGAGGGACCACTTTTCAGTTACGTAAGTCATCACTGGCAACACTCACTGGTCAAAGACTTTGGTCTTGAGACATTGTGGTATCTTGGACGACGAGAAGTTTGTTAATTATAATTATTTAAAAAAAAGTTGTCGTTAGCAATATGTTTATTTTGTACACGTTAGTTTGTTTATTTATGACAGCCTCCGTGGCGTAGCGGTAGCGGACGCGGCCGCTGCGCAAGGTGGCGCGGGTTCGATCCTCGCACAGTGCAAGTATTTGTATGCATGAATATGAATATTTGCCTTGGTCTGGTCGTGCCTCGGAAAGCACGTTAAGCCGTTGGTCCCGGTTGCCATACGAACATGTAGTGGCAGTCGTTACGGGTTGTTGGAGCCCTCAAAAATCCAACAATTGGTCTAACTGCAATGCTTCGATGTCGCCTTCGGGTTGTGGAGGTCAGACGGCAGTCGCTTCACGGAAAATGTCGAAGTTTAGCCATATCAGCAGCTGGACTGGTAAAGCGGACCCCAGACTCCAAAGCTGAAAAGGCTTCGGATGCGACTGGGATTAACGCTGGGATGATGATGATGAGTTTGTTTATCCAATAGACAAATAATTTAATGATTAGTTGAAAAAAATGAGCCTTCCAAAGTTGGAGTTACTATTTATAGCAATTGATTGAGTTAATTAATCAAAAACAACACCATAATTGCGTAAAACAGTATTACCATTGATTTGAATCATTTTGAAGCGTAGTGCTAAAATATTGCGCCTTATGTTCGAAAAATGTGTCTGCTCAGCAATGTAAAGAAGGCAATGAATGTTCTTGTACTATCAAAATGAAACCCAGTGTGGTAGGTACGCAATTACTCAGCCGGCTTTAAAGAGCAGTAAGAAACAAATTATGTAAATATATAAATAAACATATGTACTTATACGGACAAATCACACAGATTGAGCTAGCCCCAAAGTAAGTTCGAGACTTGTGTTATGGGATACTAACTCAACGATACTATATTTATAATAGATACTTATATAGATAATTAGATATACCTATACAACGTGTAACAAAAAAGGTATATACATACCAAGGGTATGGCATCTTTAGATGATATCAAACGATATCGGAAGGGTTTCAACTCAAAATAAAATACTCAAAAAATTGGTACCAAATTTTCGGTTTCGTCTGTTTCTTAAAATCAAATCATAACAAACGTGGCAGCACACTACATACGTTAATAACTAGTCGTTACCAGTGGCGAAGAGTCCATACAAGCCGATTCCCACCGGGTTACCTTTCAAAAATCAGTTCCATATTCATACAAAAGTATTTACATTCTATTTCATTAACAAAGTATTATTCATTAAATGCCTGCGCGATTTACAATAGCAATAGTAATTCTTAGCAATACCCTAAGTATCACATTTCATTTTATAGTCGTAAATTAATCAGCGCTTCAATTTTTCGTACCTAAATTACATTGAAGGAAACTCGACGAATTACAGCTTAACTCGGCCAACGTTTTACTATGAGGCGAAAAGAGACAGAGCGTGTCAAACCATCTCTTTCTAATGCTCGCTAACTGTACGTAAAATTTAAAGAAAGATAGGCTGATCGCGACCGGCTCGCAGTTCTCTCCTCTCCTCTATTAGAAAGAGACAAAGAAACCACTCGAACACGGAAATCGGCACGGGAGAAAGAAAATACGACCAAATTAAAAAGAATTAGCGTTATAATGAAATCCTTCGCAAGTCATATTCTTTTTAATTTGGCATATTTTCGTGTTCCATTTCGTAAGGTTGAAAATAAATTATTGTTAGTATGTGACATGTTGCTATACCACTGGTGCGTGATAATTTCGTTTGTTATATTTTAATATTTGTGTTATTTAAACTGTGACTGATTCTGTAAGGTAATTTAATCGCAGATTTGGTTAAATACTGTGGATTTTGTTTGTTATTATGGCTTATATTATTCTACCGGCAATATTATTCTTATCTGAAGACCTCCTCCAAGATATCCTGCAGTAGGTACGTGTTTAAGTGTTTATTTTTTTGGACCGGCTTCCCTTTGTCAAAATTTCACCCTTCGCCACTGGCTCGTTACCCGTCACGTTACTTGCCAAAATCCGACAAATGTCTTCAATATCTCTATGCGACTATTATGATAGTAGCCTATCACAGGTGGTGTTTTTCCTCATAACTTCCTAACATAAAGAGATAGGATTAAAAAACCCTTCCAATATCGTTTGATATCATGTAGAGATGCCGTGCCTTTCTTATGTATATACCCTTTATGTTACACGTTGTATATGTAATTGACAATTAAGCGCATCGCGGCAACAAACCATGATTAAAGCAGTGATGCATTATATATATTAGTTGAATCGAATGACCATTAAAACTAACGTAATTTTACAGTTTTCATTAATTCAGGCAACAAATATTCCTGGTTCATATGTTTAGGCACCTCTGTAATTGATAGAATTTCCTTTATCCATACACAAAAGGAAGCTTTATGTGTTGATTTGCGTCGGTGTACCAATTAAAATATCGAGGTCTTTTAGAGAGGCAGGCATAGAATTGAATCGTGAAAAAAACCCGCCCATAACAATGATAGCAGTACAGACAACAGCACATCAAGTTACTACCATCTGTTATTTTTTTTAAAATATATTTTCAACTTAACCGCGCTAAAGTATTAAGGTTCAATGTTGTTTGGGAATATTTGTAAAATAAGCTACTTAATTGAAAGTGCGAGGTCAGATAAAGGCATCAGGTACAAGAGACTAAGTAGTATCAAAGGTAAACGTGCTTAAAGGGGAAGCTGCACACCAAGGCCCGTAACATACTTTAAATTTAATATTCTTAATACAAACAAAATAAAAATGAAATAAAACAAATAGAATACTTAATGACATTAATAATTTAAAATGAATTATTCACACCCTAATTGCGTAACACATTATACGTAGTATTCTGTAATCTGTGTTATTAGTATCTATCGGTTGGAATCATTTTGAAATTTATTGCTATTCCATTGCTCCCTGTTCGAAAATGTGTCTGTTCAACAACGTAATAACGCAATGAATGTTGTTGAACTGTCAAAATGAAACCCATTGCTACTGATAATGTGGCAATGGTTACGCAATTACCCTTCTGAATGACAATTTTCTTAACTTAAAATCTAGTCGTAGTCTGAACTCCTCGAGAAACAAATGTCAAAAACTTAACAAAACTTTCCAATGTTTTGATAAGTTTTTGAAAATACTTAAGTATCTCTAATTTCTCAAAATTAGAACTATTTGTGACATCCCTATTGAAACTGAGATTATATTGTGAAGGTTCTTAAAAAAGTTTCACATTAAATATTTTTTCTTTTCTTTCTTTCTTAATATTACGAGAATAGTCCCTCTCGTCTTTATGACTTTCATCAGTTAACATCAGAGCGCTCTTACCAAAATCAGCCATTTATTCTAACAAATAACAATAAAAGACCCTCCCCGTAATACCAGTACTTCGCAGCTTCCTAATGTTACACCCAAAAGCGTAATATGTACAATATTAATCAAAATCTGAATAACATTGCAGTCGACGGCGCGTCGTGTTTCACGCGCGCCTCAAAGAGATGTCAGCACATCGTGACGGGGTCCACGAAGACCGATGCCCCCTGGGTCAGGGTTGCGGGTTGGTTAAACAAGAAACCGTGGCCCTGGCCGTTGCACAGGCAAGTAAAGAAACACGGGTGGGTTTTAGTCAGTAAAAGTCTGACACGCCCTTCCGCTCTGCCCAGAGCGGGAGAAGTCATTTGATGATTTCCCATCCCAACAAAAAAAAAAAAAACAAAAGAACATGAACATTAAATTATGCGTAACACACTACCAGTAGCAATGGGCTTCATTTTGACAGTTGAACAGCATTCATTGGATAATTTACGAAATTATGAAACAACTAGCTTTCCGCCCGCGGCTTCGCCCGCGTGTAGTTCGGTTATATCGCGCTTTTTAGATTTCCCTCGGGAATATCAAATTTTTCCGGGATAAAAGGTAGCCTATGTCCTTTCTCAGGGTTTAAAGATTGTCTGTGCCAAATTTCATCAAAATCGGTTGAGATGTTTAAGCGGGAAAGCGTAACAGACAGACAGAGTTACTTTCGTAGTTATAATATTAGTATGGATGGATTAGGTCCATTGCTACATTTGCTACTGAGAGTGGTATGTAATGACCCCGTAGGGCGCTCTTACCAAAATCAAAAGCCATTTAATCAAACTAACCTGTACCTACAAAAAAAAAAAAAAACTATAGAAGACAGTTCCCCAAAGTACCCCCTTAAGAAGTGGCAAAACGTTTACCCTATTATTATTATACTCTTTGCACAACGTACTCTCCAGCAGCACAGTCGCTTTTGTGTTAGAAGAAGACCTTTAGCTAAAAGAACCAGAGAGTAATTTGATTCATAATAACACGGAAAACCCCGTTTCCATCCAATAGAGGAAGAAAACCCTACAAATATACACAAAAAGTAGCAATGGAAAACCTAATCACGCAAATTCAGCAACGGTAAGTTTTTTTAGGCTCCAAAATGAAACTTTTTAACCTGCCAATCAGTTTTGCCAACGTGCATAACACCTTTACTCTCCCAATTTCCCCCTAGCATAGCAAAATCCGTTTTTTAAATATTACCAGTTTAGTTATGTAGATACAAATTTTTGGTGCATAGCGTGCCGGTGCGGCAGTTGCCATGGCAACCACGTCGTTGTTTTGCCGATCGGGCTTTGTCTATTCTTTTTTACTCTTGTTTGGCTTTTTTCGTACGGAAATATAGGCACAGGAATGGAGGCAGACAATGCCTTTTAAAGGGTAGTACCGTCGTATGTTAGATATTCGTATGTGTTTCGTGAATAACAATTAAATTGTAGCGCGCTACAGGTTTGATGGATATTTTCATTTTTGTGGAGCTAAAAGTGGAGGCTTCACAGACGCAACACACCAAGTTATGGGAAACTGTAAATTTTTCCCAATTAAACTTGAATCTAATGCTTTAGCGATTAAGTTGAAAATTTAGTAACGAAATTTGAGAGATATATTAGCTTGATTGATTTGCTAGCGTCTGTACCGTCTGTACGTACCTACCTATCTACATCTACCTATGTAGATATACAATATGTAAAGAAAACCCTGTCCGATCCGTGAAGGTATTGTTAGGTATCGATAACTGATTCTACTAATTCCCAGAAAGCCGGGCTAAACTTAAAAAAAAATCCCCCTAATAAATAAATATTATTTCGCAAAAAGAGGTAACTTAATACATGTGCGGTAAGCAACCCATTCCGCGGGCGGCGGGGGGCAGGGCGCGCGGCACCTATGACGAGGTCGCGTCGCTATTCGCTTATAATAATACCGGTGTTGTCACTTTTTTAAAAATTACCAAATTTCGGGGAAATTGGAGTTAATTCCCGAGAAAAAAGGATTATTTCAAAATTCATTAGAATTGTTACTATGATGATTATGTAAAATTTTATATTATATTTGGTCAAGTGTTTACCTAACCTTTATTGACCTTATGGGTCGGACAAGGTTTTCTTTACATATTTTATATATAGAGACAAATACCTATGTATTTAATAATTATGTATCATCATCACCTCAGCCACATGAAGTCCACTGCTGGACATAGGCCTCCCCCAAGGATTTCCAAAAAGAACGGTTGGACGCGACCTGCATCCAGCGCTTTCCTGCGATTTTGGTCAGATCATCCGACCACCTAGTCGCTGGTCGGTGGTGAATTATATAAGTCAAAGTTGTATTGTATTTTTAGATGACAAGTACAAAAGCAGTTTGGTAATGAATCATGTTTCGGCTGTATGTATTTTTGAGTCATATTTTTAGGGTCGGATCGTCCATGACTGTTTTGTCCTATACACTACACAAACACATCTACATTAAACATTAGGTATTTTTAGGCATTAGGCTAATGCCTAGCTAAATCAAATATATGTAGGTGATTACAAACAT
The DNA here is from genome assembly GCA_017933935.1 of Sesamia nonagrioides. Classification (NCBI taxonomy): domain Eukaryota; kingdom Metazoa; phylum Arthropoda; class Insecta; order Lepidoptera; family Noctuidae; genus Sesamia; species Sesamia nonagrioides. The sequence continues at coordinate 122,966 of JADWQK010000241.1, read as the reverse complement.
TCATTCAGTATCTGTATCACGAGAGACGTTATAAACCTTTTCCAGCAGATCCTTGAAAGTTACTTTCAAAGTAGCCTACATAGTAGCGATTTACTTTAAATAAAATAAAAATGCATGCATATTTAAATTTACTTATATTTATTTAACTACCTCTAAAGCTAGTTCGTTTGAAAAATGCTGGTTTATAAGATTTATAACGTCTTTTGTGACACAAATACTGAATGAATATTTATAATCACCTACATATATTTGATTTAGCTTCTTCAAAATAATAAAATGTCAAATAAAATAAATGCGAATCGTTCGCAACCTCAGTCTGTTTGCAATTCACTACCGAAGATTAGCGGATACAGCACTGAGCGCAAGCGTTAGAACGCTTGCCTAGATTCGGTATTCTTTATTTATGCGCTCGTACTTTGATTAGTCATTATGAGACTTTATACATGTTCTGCGAGATTGCCAAGGGCGGGGGGCTGGCTACGCCCATGATGCCTATAAATATTCTATGGTAATCAGCTTAGCTTTTAGCATACAACCACTGAATAGGCTTTCGTACCATATCGAACACCAGAGAAAGTCTTGCCGCCAAGCGATTCGTCGTGTTCCATGTTGTCTGGTGTAGCCGTACGGAGGAAGGGTCTGAGCATGTGTTGCGATGTGTGCCGGGTGCGATGCACCAAATGTTGTTTTGTCGGGGGTTTGGTCGTGGAGGGTCTCCAGATCAATCTTCCTCTGGTGTTGTTGGGTTTAACATTGTATCACCTCGCTCAGCTGCCGTCTTCCTTCCTATTTACTAAGTTTTTTAAGTGGCTTAAGAAACTAGCGCGCTTTACGATTAACGATTGCATTGGTGCTTACCATCATGCAGGATAGCGGTCAAACACTCGTTTATAATTATTAAAGAGAAAAAAAAAATATCATTTAAAATCAAAATCATTAACATGAGCTTATAGCAGGTGTTTCGACGGGAAAGTTAAGATGAGTGTCACGCTCATTTTTCATTGAACTTTTGAATTATTTATAGTGTCGTTTACTAAATAAAAGCGCGTGATTTATGTAGTAAAAAGTGCATTCAGTAAATAAATCATAAAGAACATTGAAACATCGCAGCATAGTGGCCACATCATGACTTTGCCTCAAACCTCCATCGTAAACGGTCCACGCGGCCGTCTTTTTCGACTGTCATTGGCGATATCCGCCATTATTGTGAAAAAAATTTTCAAAGAATTTTCATAATTTGTTACACGTGTTATTGGCAAAATTCTGGTATCTATTCCACAGGAACCATTGATCAAGAGTTGAAGTTGAGCTTATAGCAGTACACTGCCAAAAATAGGCTTCCAAACGCACGCCATTCAACTCGATTTTCGCGCAACACACATCCTGCTGCTACCTACCAGCTATCCTGCAAAGATCGTGGCTTCTTCTAGCCTTAGGGTTTTCCACCTTACGTTTTCAAAATGAAATAACTACCTTGGACTTCTTTTCTTCCGACATGTTTACTTACGGGAGCAAGACAAATCAAGTTACCGAAATAATACGTAATATTCGATATTGTATCGAATATTACGTATTATTTCCAGGGCCTGTAGCCAATGTTACATCGCTTCGTAGCGAAGCGAAATCGAATACCAAACGAACCAATGGCAGCAACGATTGACCACGTGATTCATCGCGTCGCGTGGTTAATTATTTTCGTTATTGGTTGGTTTGGTATTCGATTTCGCTTCGCTACGAAGCGATGTTACCTACATTGGCTACAGGCCCTGGTCAGATGGTTGTGAATAGCTATGTTTGATTCTTATTAAACTTAGGCATTATTACTGTAACTGGTAACAGAATGAAGTCAAATCTCAAAATTGAAACAAAAGACGTCTATGTAGTACATTAAGGATTTAATTGATAAAATATTTGTCAGTAATTGACTGCGATTAAAATGATGCTAAACTCTTTCATAGTCTAATTTGCTATAGGAATTACTTTAGGCGCACAATATTTTAAGTAAGCAATGGCATTCATTTGAAGCTATATATTATTTTAAAAAAAAGTTCCTTGATAATTTACTGTTTATTGCAAAAATTATGTCAATGCAATTTGAGTAGGTAGTAAAAAATATTTTTAATATTTTAATAATCATGATCTTGTCGCGATTAAACAAGAGCGTGCGTTCCAAGTAGTCGATGTAAAAATTATATACCAAAGTTCACAAACTAACTAATTTTTTTCCGACATCACTACAAGAAAGATATTGTATTGATGTCGGAAAAAAAGGGCTAAGATAGATCTAGAGGTACATTATTTAGTTAGGCCTATAAAATTAAGTCATAAATTTTGATTCCCATCTTATGAAAGTAGATGGCAAAAAGTGAATCAAAACTTAAGTTAAGGTTTATGAGTGCATCTGTCAAAATGATAACACAGATCTGAAGTTACTCACAAATCCAAAGTGTTGGCGAACAGTGTTTCGCAATATTATTTCTCAAAATTTAGAATAATATTGTTAAAATAACCATGCTATCCAGCCTGAAAACTGGAGTACAGGGCGTGGTAGGTCAACTTTAACTTAAAACAATTTCGTACCTACTGTAAACAAACTTATTATATAATAACGTTTTGACGTTCCAACTGTGATGATTTGAGATCGTATTTTCAGTTACGTGCTGCGTCCAGGAATATTCAGACCAGTGCTGCTCTGCAGCATGACAGCCTTTTCGTCCACCGTGATAGTCCCGAGGACAACCCTGACATCCCCTTCGAATTCACGGAGCAGAACAAAAAGGTCAGCGACAGTCACCTGTTTCCACAAAACAATCGGATTTATGCTGTTCATATTTCAAAAATTCGATCATTGTGACAGAAGTTTGTCGTTTCTGTGCACTTTTGTTAAATGCCAGGCTTAATTATTAAAAAGAATGTTTATAGCCAACTAAAATACATAAGTAATTATTTTAGGTTAACCAGTAAATTTGATAACAAAACATTATTTATATAAGTAGTTAGTGTGTAATATAAGTGGTAGCGTTATCGTTTTTTCTAGAATTAGAAGTAGTAAAGCTAATTAAAGTGTGTTAAAAATAAAGGTCGTACAATAGTAAGTACCTACTAATTAGAATTTGTTAAGTTCAAAGTTGAAAGTTCTGCTGCTAATGATCACAAAGGCAACTTTAGGATTTAATGCATTTTCTGTACTTATTCATAATTACTTATTTGTCAGAAGATGGTCAAACATTCAGAATCAGAATCTTTATTTCTAAACACAGGTAAACAACAGTGTGTGAGATGTTACAATATTTATATAGGTTCTCTATGTTTTCCATGTTTTAAAAGCACGTTTTCATTGTATATACTTGACTATTTCCCTTTTTTTCTTCATATTATATGTACCAAAATAACAGCTGTGAGCCAGTTTTTTTGTCATTAGCCATCAGCCATAGCACGGTTTATGATTTTACAGGCTATGTGTATGTTCAACTACTGGTCTATTCAGTATAAATTTTATCATCATAATTATTAATACCGCACTTGGGCAGCGTGGTAGATTACGGCCCACTCCCTCTCACCAAGAGGTAGCCTGTGTCCCAACAATGGGAACATTATAGGCTGATTATGTATGTATGTAATTATTAAGGAGAAGTTAGCTGTCATTCCATCTGATCATCATCATCCACATGCACCTTTTACAGTCCCACTGCTGGGCACAGGTCTCCTCTCATACAGAGAAGGATTGAGTGTAAACAACACGTTTGCTCAATGTGGGTTGGCGATAATTCCTTCTGATGCCAGGGGTTAACTCTATTGATGGCTCACTTCTTTCGTCATATTTTTTTTTAATATTTCATTCTGAATCTTATTCCAGAGAGTCGATGCTTTACTTGGGATTTATCCCGAAGGTCACAAGCGTGGAGCGATGATCCCGCTTTTGGACCTGGCTCAACGTCAGGCTGGAGGCTGGTTGCCTATCTCTGCGATGCACAAGGTAGCTGATCTTCTCAAGCTGCCACGCATGAGGGTTTATGAAGTGGCTACATTCTACACTATGTTTATTAGGTAAGGTTATGTTGTGAAAATATTAGGTTGATATCTCAAGGATTTTTCCCATTACTTTATATTTCGACTGCATGGTTAGCGCAGTGGTTAAACTATAGACTGCTGCGCTGCGTATCGCGTGTTCGATTCCCGCACAGAACAAATATTTGTATGATTAATATTTGTATGTTATGTGAGTTTATTATGTTATGTTTGAAACTGCGCCCATGATAGAGGAGAAATTCCTAGTTTGGGCCAAATTTCTTAAAAAAAAATTGTTTACATTTTTGGCGGACATGAATTTTTTTTTAACATAAAAAATACATTTATTTTATTTTGTGACGATTTAAACTTACAGACGACCAATCGGCAAATATCATCTTCAAGTATGCACAACAACACCCTGCTGGCTCCGGGGCTCTGATGCGATCCTGAAGACGCTGGTCGAGGGAACCCAGTGTCACGTCGGTGGCAACAGCCCTTGTGGAAAGTTCTCCATTTCTGAGGTGTGTTGACTTGATATCTGTAGCCACTATGACAACAAATACTGACAAAATCTTTTCTTTGTTGAATAATTTAAACGTTGTCTGTAAAAGATCGCTCTTAGCGATAAGACCGCCCATTGTGTCACCCTTTGTAAAATCTGTATATTTGTGCTCTATAATCTACAGGCTGTATCATAATATCGTAACGCAAACTTCGCCAAAAGGTTGGACCCCATGCCAATAATAAAATGATGATATTCATTTATGTCGTTAATGTGCGGTTACAGAAATCACAATGTTAAAAAAAAAGTGTCGGCTCGGCCTTTGAACGTTGCAAGCGTGCCGCTGCTAGTAGGATATAGGATAGTTTATAGAGTTTTGTTCACATTGCGCTTTTTTGTGTAATAAGCGAACTAATTAATTTTCAAAATCACGTACTGGATCCATGGTACTAGTTTGTGCGTCAGATAAATCCTTTATATGGTGTACATAATAAAGAATATTCTATTCGAATAATGATCGGATTCGCACTTGACTGTTTTTTTTTCCAATGTCATAAAGAAAGATTTTGTTGTTCCAGGTTGAGTGCCTCGGTGCCTGTGTCAATGCTCCTATGGTTCAAGTCAACGATGATTACTACGTAAGTATAATGTCAAATGATGTTCAGCGTAGCTATTCACAACCGTTCGACACGCTACCATACCAAAGCGAATACACATCGATGCTCTCAAACGATTCCTCGAAAGGCCGTTCGCAAATCCAAAACCCGAAAATGTCGCCGTTTTAAGGGCCGGTTCTTCATTCGCTAGTTAATTGGTTAAGGCAAGTTTACAAATAAAAACATTTCAATTTCACGACTTGTCGAATAAGTTGACACATATTAACCACATTGTCGAAAATGTTTTAGAAAATGCTTTGGAAAGGACATGAAAATATCAGTTATTACTATAAATGCAAAGATACCAAACCACCGGGTTTAAACCCGGTGCTTTGGTAACCCGATTTATACACGTAAACACCCAGAATCACACAGTCCACCTTTCGTCTTTTTTGGCTTTCCCTACTTTCATCGCCAGCCATTCAAAATTCCTCACGTCATTTTCTATATAAGTATCTCAACAAAAAAAAAATCGGTTGTCTGTAAAATCGATTCATTGACGATAGTTGAACGTGACAACGTCATATAATTATTCATGTCACGATAATTATTTCGATCAAATAGTAAAGCCATTAATTTTTACTCATCATGAAATAGTTCTGTTAAGTTATTGTTATATTTTTGACAATTATAGCATAATCTACACTCGGGGTCCACTCCGGTTGCGGTCCGCTAGGACCGATGCTATTTATTTTAATGATGCAAGCACGAATATTCAACAATATATCACTGAACATATATTTAATATCGAAATAATAATTACCTTTATCGCCGCAATTATCGTTGTTATAAACCATTGACACCACATTCACTTTTCACTGCACTTCATACTTGACCAAAACATTTAAATGTATTACTGTATAGCAGCTGTCCACGCGGACGCATCGCTCACTCAAGTAGGAGAGATCATGGAGGGCGATTGTGCCTCTTTGTCGCTCGTACCGCGCTCTTGCTTGCACTTCAAGCCTTAAATGGAACGCCTCAGAGCGAGGTAACGCCGCATGAGTTATGTTTTTCGTGCATGAAGTCGGCTCCATCGAATTATAAGACGTTGTCCCGTCAAAAAAACATAATAGTACATTATGTTGTGTGTGACTAAAGTAGTCCATTATTACACGGCGTGAAAGAAGTGGCGTTTTAATGTGTTTAAATAAAATAAATTCAGCTGCATAAAGTTGGTAATTTATGTTTATATTTATAATTTTACAGGAAGACCTGACAGCAGAAGACGCGAAAGAAATCATTGAAAAGCTGAAAAGAGACGAGAAACCGAAAGCTGGCCCTAGGTATACAGCCTTTCTTTCTTTCTTTTAGCTTCGCACGGTTTGTGCATGTAGCCAATGTCACGTAATGAATTATTCATGTCGAAAAAGACGACCACGTGAACCATCTTTGAGGGAGGTTTGAGGCAAAGTCTTGATGAGGCCACTATGCTGCAATATCATGTTCTTTATGAATTATTTACTGAATGCACTTTTTACTACTTAAATCACGCACCTTTGTTTAGTAAACAACACTAAATAATTTAAACAGTCCAATGAAAAACGAGCGTGACTCTCGGCTTAACTTTCCCCCATAACTCTATACAACCTTTCCAGTTCTTATTTTCCCTAACTGTTGTAGTTGATAGTATGAAAATAGTTCTTGTTTGATTTGACAGGACTGTACTAATTTTTTATAATCTGTCCTTTTCTATTGAATTTTGATTGTATTTTGACATTTAAACTGTAAGAAAATTATGCTAATTAAGACGTTTGCAAGGCAGACATGGTTGTTAAAAGACGCGCTAAATTGTTATGTTTGGAAAGAAGCGAAAAAAGAAGTAAAAAACTAAAACCTACTTACAGAAAAACTCGGGCCTTGGCCCCGGGTTGCCCCTAATGTCCAGAATCAGGTTTCTTATAATGAAATCCCAATCAAGGCCAAAAATATGTACGTTAGAGGTCTTGCACATTAATTGATACACTATAAATCACAATTTCAACTATTTTGGACGATATTTCCATTGCTTCATATATTCGAAAAATTTGTGTGTTCAGCAACTTAAATAACGCAATGAATGTTGTTTAATTGTCAAAATGAAAGCTAATGTAATGTATGCTAATAAAATGTAATCTATAATTATTATGGGCTTGCTCGCCCTTGTATCCGAAATAGTTTTTAGTATAAGTCGATGAGTTAGGGTATCACCATCAACCTTTTTATCGTCCCACTGCTGGGCACAGGTCTCCTTTCATACAGAGAAGGATTGAGCATAATCACCACGTTTGCTCAATGGGTTGGCGATTTCAGACTTACAAGTCCAGATTTCCTTAAGATGTTTTCCTTCATCTTTTAATTAGTCATTGGTGTCCAAGATATTATACTAAGAAAGTACATATAACTTAGAAAAGTTACATTGGTACTTGCCTGATCTGGAATCAAACCCAATCCAGCACATTCATACATTAGAGGCTGATATTATAACCACAAGGCCACGGAACAAGGACTATATAGATATAGTCAGCGTATGAGTGGAGAAAACATCCGAGGATAATACAATGTCGTTGGACCCCCAGTAGTGAACCATCGGCGAACATCCTAACCGAATAATTTCCTGTCTCAAACCGAATTTCGCACATATCGACCTTTCTCAGAGGAGACCAACCTCTTTTTATCGATATGGCATTTCGCAGTTTGACACAACAGGCAAACCCCGTTAAGTCTTAGGTAGGTTATCGTCTGCTCCGCCGCTCTCCGAGTGTGTAGCTTGGGAGGAGCAGCGCCGTGTCATTACAAATAAAGTAGGAGGCAACCTGAGGCTGCCGGCGGTAGTGCGGAGGATGGTCGGTAGCACAGAGTCGTGGGACGCGGTGGTGTCCTTCTGCGAGGACGTGATACCGCAGAAGGAAGCTGAGGAACGGGAGAGGGAGATCTTAACTCCCTTCCCGGGCTGCAGAAGACGCATCGGGCGCCGAGGAAGGGCGGATAACGCCCTTTTCCGCCCCCCATGAATGGGTCCGGGGCGAGGGACACGGGGACGTCCCCACCCCCTATTCGATGGACCCCGAGGCGGAACCGCGCGCGTGTGTCGGCGCGCGCCTCTGAGGCGATGTACGGGGTAGTTGAACACATCACTACCCCGTGCAGGGGACGAGGCCCGGACAGACCGGGCCAGCACGAGGGTGTGGGGCCGTGAAAGAATTTAGACTCTCGCGGCCCCACGTGCGTTCTTGATAGAAGAGACACCGGGGTGGTTTTAGTCAGTAAAAGTCTGACAGACCCCGTCACCCACCAGGCGGCGGATATCCATCGAGGATTTTCACACCGGAAAAAAAGGAGGTTATCGTCTGCTCTGTTTAATCAAGTTTACCTCAGTCAGGTAGACGGGTATAATACTTGTTTACTTCTTCATTATACATATATTTCCCGTCATCATCTCATTCCGTGGACGCGGCTCCCTCCCGTTTATCGCACAAAGTCTGACTCGGCGAGGATGGCAAACACAACGCAGATATGCAGGTTGATTTGGCGGACTCGGCGGATCAGCAAGGCAAGGTGGATGGCCTAGGGCGGTGGTGGAGGGCGTATAGTCACCGCCGGCCAGACACTGCAACCGACCCCGCCTCCAGTCGTAGCGGTTCTCCGTTCTACTGGCCCAAGGAGGGGAAGGCCAAGTGTGTGCGCCTATATTAGCGCGAACGCTTGCGCACCTTTAATATATCCTGCGCATCTGACCGCTTCCGTTAAACTGGACTCTGAGTTCGCAAAAGTCCTGTGGCGATGGGTAGAGGCAGAGAGGTCCGGCCTGATGTAGCTGGACTTTGTCTGATACGTGCACTCAGGCGGTCTCGGGGGTGTAAGTTTTTATAGTAACGATATCTAGCAAAGTAGTTGGAAGTTAATGAATAAGAAGTTAAAAGATAAAATATATTTAATAAATTAAGAGATGTGTAAAAATTAATATGACAGATAACAACAGTAGAAACATTCGTTGCTAAGCTACGTTGATACCAATTTAAAAAGAAATTCTTAAACGAAGTTTCAACCATAACATGAGTACACGACGTGGTCGTTTTTGCGCTGTATATTTGGGACGACAGCGCGGATTCGGCAGTGCCCGGGATGACAAAGCAGCCCTGTTTAGGGAGGCACTGCTTTCCTCGCTCAGGCGGGGAGGGGGCTAGAAAAGGTCCCCTAAGAAAAGCTCGTCCCACTGTAAGAGGTGGTAGTAGCCGCGGCTGCCATCGCATCACTTAAATCGTGGTCGACGTCGCAAGGAATATAGTAGCCAAACGTCTGTTATGACATTCGGCGCGTAGAACGTGGGAACGCTTCTTGATCGAGATGGAAATGCCTGCTCTGAACGCAAGACCGCCATAGTAGCTCGGGAACTTCGTCGTTACAACGTTGATGTGGCTGCTCTCAGCGAAACACATCTTGCTGATGAAGGAGAGCTGGCGGAAGTAGGTGGAGGCTACACTTTCTTTTGGAAAGGTACCGCTGCCTCTGAAGCTCGGCGATCAGGTGTAGGATTTGCCGTCAAAAATCACTTAGTAAAGCGATTTGAAGAGTGCCCTGTACATGTCTCGGACCGCGTTACCACATTGCGCCTTCATCTAGACAAGGATAACGTCGTCACACCTTAATGTCGTCAGTGTTTATGCTCCAACGCTAGACAAGTCTGATGACATCAAGGAGAAATTTTATGAGGAGCTATCTCTTTGCCTCGACAGCATAAGCGCCAAAGAGCAAATTCTTTTGATAGGTGATTCCAATGCTAAGGTCCGTAGGGACAATGGGGCTTGTCCTGGAGTTCTGGTTAGACATGGAGTTGGCAACATAATCAGTAATGGTCAGTTGCTGCTCAGTCTTTGTGCTCAATACGGTTTGGCAATTACGAACACTATGTTCAGGCTTGCCGCCAAGTACAAGACAACATGGATGCACTCAAGATCCAAACACTGGCATTTGATCGACTATGCCATTGTAAGGCAAAGAGATTTCAGCCAAGTGCGCATCACCCGTGTCATGCGGGGTGCGCACTGTTGGTCTGACCACCGACTTGTTGTCACTAAGCTACGACTTCGCCTCCTTCCTCCTCGTAGGTCTGCTACAAAAAAGCTTGCGTCTTTGAGGTGAGGGAGAAGTATGCTGAAGCGTTGTCTGGGAAGCTGTCGCCGATTAATGAGGTATGTGAAACCGAGGCTGCCTGGGGATCTTTGTCATCTCATATCATGATTGCCGCTTCATCTGTACTTGGCAAAACACGCCGTCATAATGAAGATTGATTTGATAAAAATGATGAAACTCTACAGGCGGCTTTCGACAAACAGCGGGATCTCTTGCGGCAGCATGGAAGGCGACAAAGAAGCATTGAAGTGGTCAAAGCTAGTGACCAGGAATTACGCAGGCTGTCTCGTCAGATAAAGGACAAGTGGTGGCATGACAAAGCCATTCATATGCAATGGCTTTTTGACACTAACCGACTCGGGGAGTTCCACAGTGAGGTACGTAGGCTGACTGGTACATCCTACTATGCAAAGGTGCCTTTAAGGTCTCTAGACGGTGGACACCTTTTGACTAGCAGGGAGGATGTGCTAAAGCGCTGGGCGGAGCACTTCAATACTCTGCTGAATGTGGATTGTTCAACTGATCTTCATGCCATCGGCTTAATGCCTCAACTCCCTCCTGTTCTTGAGCTGGACGAGCCACTATTGCGTGATGAGGTTGTTACTGCCATCTGGCAGCAGCAAAACCAGAAGGCGGCTGGAATTGACCTTATTCCGGGAGTGCTGATCAAATACGGCGGAGAGAGGTTGGATGAGTTGATATGGAAGTTGTTTGTTCGTATGTGGTAGGAAGAGCGCGTTCCTGATATGTTTAAAGTGTCGCGTATAAAAACGCTATATAAGCACAAAGGGGACCGATCCGACTGCAACTCATACCGTGGTATCACACTTTTATCGACTCCTGGAAAGGTTTTTGCTAGAGTTCCCTTAAACCGCCTAAAGGTATTGTCTGAAAAGATCCTGCCTGAGACCCAGTTCGGCTTCCGACCGGACGGAGGTACCTGTGAAGCAATATTTTCCGTGCGTCAGCTACAGGAAAAGAGTAGAGAGAGAGCGCGTTCCTGATATGTTTAAAGTGTCGCGTATAAAAACGCTATATAAGCACAAAGGGGACCGATCCTACTGCAACTCATACCGTGGTATCACACTTTTATCGACTCCTGGAAAGGTTTTTGCTAGAGTTCCCTTAAACCGCCTAAAGGTATTGTCTGAAAAGATCCTGCCTGAGACCCAGTTCGGCTTCCGACCGGACGGAGGTACCTGTGAAGCAATATTTTCCGTGCGTCAGCTACAGGAAAAGAGTAGAGAGCAGGGTCGTAAGCTGTACCTCTGCTTTGTTGACTTGAAGAAGGCTTTCGACAGTGTGACTCGTGAATCAAATCAAATCAAATCATTTATTTGTTAACACGGGTAAATATTTACAGATCTTACATAGAATAACGCGCTGTGTTATGCCAGTAGGCGTACAAAAATATAGTGTCCATGTGGCTCATCATAACATAATTTGAAGCAATAAGAATATACTTTTAGAAATCATGCACAATTACTCTTTCAATTAAAGTGACAGGCCCAGATGAGGAACAATTTCTCATTAATTTAATGTAAAAAAAAAATCTAAGTCAAAATAATCAAAATCATCAATATAAAATCATGCATAATTACTATTTAAATTAAAATGTCAGACCCAAATGAGGAATTATTTCTTATTACATATATGTCAAAAAAAAAAAAACTTAGGTCATAATAATTAAAATGACAAAAAAAAATACATCATCAATATTATAATTCAAAAGTATAATAATTATATACAATATTATTATACAATATTCTTTACATTGAGCCATCATTCAAGAATTCGTCTAACGTGTAATAACATTTTTCAATAAGTAATTTATTAAGTGCGTTTTTAAATTGTATCAGTGGCATATCTTTAATGTCATTAGGTATTTTGTTATAAATTTTTGGAGCGTTGCCAAGAAAACTTTTACGCATTAGAGCTGTCTTACATTTTACATTGCATAGTTTATGAAAATATTGGGTACGTAATGGATTTTTTCTGACTTTGGATAAACTGGCGAATAAATGCAGGTTCTTCTTAACAAATAATGCCGTTTCCATTATGTACATTCCCGCCTTATGGATTGAAGCCTTATGGTTAGTGTTAGGTAAGCTGGGATGCACTGAAAAGTTTGTGAGACTTCTAGACTCCTACATGACGGCATGCAGTGCTGCGTTGCTGTGGACGGTGCACAGACAGCACCAACTCTGTTCGCCTTATACTTTGCACTTTGCAGTGGTAGTGGGAGAGGTCTTACAAATTGTTACACAAGGAGTTCGCATCCGCTTCCGCACCGACGGCGGTCTTTTCAATCTGGCTAGACTTAAGGCTCGCACCAAAGTCGCACATGCACTGATTACTGTGATCATGTATGCTGATGATTTGTGCTTCTTAGCAGAATCCCCAGACGGCCTGCAACAGCTGATGTCCGCTTTTCATCAAGCCTGCCGTAAGTACGGCTTAAAAGTCAGCGTCAACAAGACGGAGGTGATGTCTCTAGACGTTCACGGTCACGAGACACTGAATATAAACTATAAAGCTTGGTGAGGATGTGTTGAAGCAAGTGGTCAAGTTTCGTTATCTGGGGAACACTATAGGTTCTAAGTGTGACCTTGACGCTGAGATCAACAGCAGAGTCGGAGCTGCAGCTGCAGCGTTTGGCAAGTTGTGTTTCAAGGTCTTCTGCTGACATGACCTTAAGCTAGCTACGAAAATATCCGTATATATGGCAATTGTGCTGCCAAACCTTCTATATTCCGCTGAGACATGGTGTGTGTACCGCCGCCACATACGTACTCTAGATCGTTTTCAACTTAAATGTCTCCGATCCATTATGAAGATCAAATGGTCTGACAGAGTGCGAAATACCGAAGTCCTGCGACGAGCCAATGTTGGTGGCATCGAGGCTTATTTAATGCATCGACAGCTTCGGTGGTGCGGGCACATATCACGTATGGCGGACGAAAGGGTGGCGAAGCACATCTTCTTCTCTGAGCTGGAGGAGGGCAAGCGAAAGCATGGCGGACAACTCCTCCGGTTCAAGGATGTCTTAAAACGGCACATGAAGAGATGCAATATAGAACCCTCTGAATGGGAGCGTTTGGCAGCAAAACGGCCAGAATGGCGCAGAATGGTGTACGGACAAGTTCGCGAGTTTGAGGAGCAGCCCAAAGCTGACCTCGATGCCAAACGCGACCAATTAAAGCGCCCGCCCACCTGCTGCCATCACATACAACTACGTCGACGGCGTGCTTACGTGCCCTCAGTGTGCACGAAGTTTCGCCGCCAAGATAGGCTACATAAGCCATCTTCGGGCGCATGAGCGCCTAATCATTGGCTAGGAGTCGAAGTGGTCGCCGTGACCGAAATCGGTCGGAACATCATCATCATCATTTTTTTACAATTTTTTTCTTCAAGAATACCTGCTTTCGGGAAGCTACGTAGAATATTCTCGTCCGAAATACCGCAATGTCTCAGGACAAAAGTCTTTGACCAGTGTGTGTTGCCAGTGATAATATACAGGTACAGGAACTGAGACGTGGTCGCTAACAATCGGCATTATAAGAAAGCTCATGGTCACTCAAAGGACAATGGAGAGGGCTGTGCTTGGGCTTTCACTGCGTGATCATATCAGAAATGAGGAGATCCGCAGAAGAACGAGAGTAACCACTGAGAGTAACACCAAATGTAGCCACTTCAGTATTGCAATTCTTCGGGCTATGTCCCGAATAGGGACATAGCCCGAAGAATTGCCCGTAGGACCGATGCCTCGTTCTCGAGTGGTGACCACGCACCGGAAGACGCAGTGTGAGTAGACTCCCGACAAGGTGGACCGACGACCTGTGGGAAACCGTTACATGCGGAAGGCGCAAAACCGGTCGTCGTGGAATTCCTTGGAGGAAGCCTATATCTAGCAGTGGACGTCTTTCGGCTGAAATGATGATGATGATGATATCTAAAAAAAAGATGGCACATTTATTAGGGTTCCGCACACGAAGGGGCAAAAATTGTCTGTCTGTCACCATAGTGTAATTTCATAAACTGTGGTCTAAAAAGTAGAATTTTTCACAGATTACATATTTCTGTTGCCACTACCTATATACATACTATATATACAAATACTGAGAACAGCATAAAATCAATGTTTACGTGTTTCCAAGTTAATTAAACAAGATAAAGAGACTATCCAAAACAACATACCTATATTTAAGTGTTCGACATTTTGCCAGTTTTTTAGGTTTGCCATTCCGGTCTACTGATACGCTCAGTCTGTCATGAATTATTTGTGAGAATTCTCACGCAAACTGACTTCAGACTTTAGATACATTTAGTTGCCAGAAATATTCTAATTGTTCATAAACTAAAGTTCAGTGCATCTTCCTCTCTTTATACATTTCGTTAACAAAAGATCAGAATATTAGATTAGCCCACAGAAATCGTAATAACAAGTCAATAGTAGTGCTATCTACCGACTTTTAACACCTTGCATTTGCATTATTGATACAAAATTAAACCGTTGAGCTATATATAGCATAACGCAATATTTTCTAACAACACATAATCGCAGAAGGCGCGGATTTTTTTAACCAATAATAAACGTGCGCCAAAAGCAGAGAAACATATCGCGCGAAAATATTTCAGTTGTCTATATTTATTCAAAACGACATTATTTCAAAAATTAAGTGCTTACATATGAAATGTTATCCCTTTATTTGTATAGTTACAAGTTTTCGAAGAGTTTCCGCAGTTGGATACGCTGCAAATCACCATGTTTATCGCTCTGCATCTCAAACAACACAAATAACCGCAACAATTGCTCCACGTGCTCTTGTGTATCACAATACACATGCACGGCGACAAGGTCACGCGTCTTTGCGACTTCTATTGACTTGTTATTACGATTTCTGTGGATTAGCCCCTGACGTATTTTTTAACCGACTTCAAAAAGGAGGAGGTTACTCAATTCGACCGTATATATGCTTTTTTTTTTTCTATGTTTGTTCGCGCATAACTTCGTCGTTTATGAACCGATTTTGATAATTCTTTTCCTGTTGGAAAGAAAACGCTCGCAAGGTCGTCCCATGATAAGGATACCAGGGTTTGATGGTGGAAGAACAGAGAAAACAAGGGAAACTTTTAAAAATTGCAGGGGCGACTAGTGCATTTCTTAGCATTTTCATTAAGTATTTTAAAGCACTACAATTTAATAAAGGTCTGCAATAGATGTGATGATGGAGCCGGGAGACAGTCGAAGGAACTCCTCAATAATTCACAGCAGCTACCTTGTGTTTGTGCTTGAATAGTTTGTATTGACAAGAACCTTACACCTAGATGGGTGGTGACTGCCATTAGGGTGCTGATGATGACGAACCTTGTGTTTGTGCTTGAATAGTTTGTATTGACAAGAACCTTACACCTAGATGGGTGGTGACTGCCATTAGGGTGCTGATGATGACGACAAAGGCCAGTTCAGGAAACTCCTAAACGATTTACAGTAGCTACCTTGTATTTGGACTTAATTCATTTATATTGACGAGACCTTTGCACCCATTGGGTTAAAATAATGGTCTGCAGTAAATTTGACGATGAAGACCATAGGCAGTCAAAAATAAATATACAAAACCAAAGACACCGACTTCCGAAATTAGTTATTTTTCCCTTTGTAGTGGTTTTTGGAAGTCGGTTGTTTTTTTGTAAAAAAGTTATT
This sequence comes from Sesamia nonagrioides, assembly GCA_017933935.1. Taxonomy (NCBI): domain Eukaryota; kingdom Metazoa; phylum Arthropoda; class Insecta; order Lepidoptera; family Noctuidae; genus Sesamia; species Sesamia nonagrioides. The sequence continues at coordinate 106,981 of JADWQK010000241.1, read as the reverse complement.
TAGTTACAGTGTTTATAATCGAGTTAAAACTTTCTATGGAGTACCTTAATTTGACAGAACTAAACTAAAATTTGATCTTTTGTCCTTTTCACAATGTAATAGAAAGAAAAAGATGCACTAAACTAAAATGTTGTGGAATAGGCTATTTGACAGTATGAATATTTTTGTGATTATTTGCTTTAAATGCATAAAATGAGGGTGCTTTATGTCATTTACACCAGTTTTAATGAAAATAATAACATTGAATATATCCAGAAACACAAAAATATGTTTGGGATTTTGTTTCTCGCGCCACATGTTGTGAAACGATCCGGATTGGCTAATGTCACGATGACGTCATACGTTCATAAACACTTGTTGTCGTTCTATGTGTTCTCAGGTGTTTTAGCGTTTTTACAAGATTTTTAACGATATTTGGAGCGATTTGTGGTATTTTTTTCTTTTATGACTGACAAATAACAGATAAACACGAACACCACTGCGGAAACGAAAATCGTTTAAAAGTTTGTGACGTCACTTACCGCCATGCCATATTGCTGAATAAAGCGTTTCGGCGGCATATTTGAATTTTGAATTTTTATTTGCGTGTTTCTTACGAAATACGTATTTAAAATAAAAATAAAAACTTTTGGTGAGCCTCTTAACCGCAACCAAGTAATTCAAGATAGAAATTATAAATCTGTCAAATAGCCTATTGTGATAAATGTCCCGTTTGGTTCATTTATTTTATTTTTCTCAGGAGTGGACGATTCGCCTCCGAACCCCTAGGAGGGCTGACATCCTTGACTGAAGAACCTACCGGTCCCGGCTTTGGAGTACAAGACGCTTTGAAGTAAAGCCTTTGAACAATCGCTTTCAAATTTTGTAAATCTTATTTATAGGCAATATTTAAATAAATCATTGTTAGATCAGTTGCTTTTTTATTTACTTTTTCTAAGTTTAACAAGCCAAATCACGATCTTTTGGAAAGACTCCCGCGCTTCGACCATAAACAAGAAAAATGTGAATGGCCTTAAACTAGCAATAAACAGTACCTACACATTATATAATTTTATGAATGAACGGAAAGTCAAAAGGGAGATAAAATATTCTAATCCGTACTTATTTTACACTCTCAGCTAACAATGTGTGTGGAACTGTATTTTTCTGGGACATAAAGAACGATTTTGCATTGACATCCAATATCCAGTCATTCAACCAACTAAAGAAAGAAAACAATGAATCGGATTACAATTAGGTAAGTATATTGTAATCCGATTCATTAACAACTTTAAAAGGATGGACAACTTAAACGACCTAAAATAGGCGCCATTCTCATGTCAGGTCATAATACGTATATTTTAACTATATTGAATATCGATTATTTTTAAGTAAGTAGGTACATTATTGCTTGAAAGCCTTGCGAAATTCTGATAAGCTAATTAGTTCTGTATGAGCTGTCTCGTTCATTTACGTACTACGATACTGGCTACTTACATACGTGGGATCACTGATAAGATACGTACCTACATAATTTTATTCAGTTGTGGCCATGTTATTGTCATATGTGTTAGTTACTATGTTATAAAAGTTTTATTGTTTTAATTATTTAGGTGAGTAGGCAAAACACTCGTGACAACAAAGTGGTTATTTTTTATTTTACCTATGTAAATGTGTTATGATTAGTGTAACCTCCTTTTTAGTGTACTACATTACATACAATCTGTTTTGTGAAAATGATGTCCTAAAATGAAAATAAAATTGCAGTGTCAAAATGGTGTTGATTTACAGATGACCCGTAGAAATTACAAAAATGAGACATTTAAAGAATATACGGAAATACAACTGTGGGACCCTAATGATTCCTGGGACCAGACAAATGTAAGTATACCATGATTTACTCTTTGGAAAGTAGGTATGTTGGTTTGGTTGTTAGGTTATAATCAAACATCAAGGAGAGATTTTGATCGTTTTTAAGCCTACCCAAGTATATTACAAAAATTCAGACCATTACATTAGGCAATTGAAATCATATATTAGAGTACTCTGTGATTGAAATCATGAATTTATATATTTTTTTTTTCATCATTTGGGTATGACGTTATTTGCGTATTGCCATTTTCGAGTATTGATTTTGTTTCAGTAGATTTTAGTACAAAGGTAGGGAATCGATATGATACGGTAAGGAAATTTTGCGGTATGAATTAATCTTGTCAAAATAATCATAGTCTTGTTGATAATTCGATTCGTTTAGAAATTTAACCTTAAGTATATTACTACATCAATTTCATCTATCACGCGCCGTACGGCTGTAGTGGTGAGCTATTTAATCTTAAAAATTGGTAATCGACTAATTAGGTTCGATTTTTTATATACTGGTGAACTACATAAAGGGCAGTTCAACTACAATTAAAAAGACAAAATAATACTTTTTTTAAAATAACAATAACATTACTATTGTGTTCGAGAATACAAGTAAAAAAATCAACTAAAAAACTTGTTACTTAATTTTTCACCTCTAGTGTCAAAAACTATTGTTATGTCAGTTCTGAAATGTCAGTTGTTTGCTTTGCTTGCTATTTTTTTGTCAGTGATTTTTCATTCGTTGGTTGTTCGTGTCGTCTTTTTGGGTGTGAAAATGTCTTTCGAGGCCTAAGCTGAAAGGCATTGTGTGAACGATGAAAAGTAGCCCCACGCGCAAATATGAAAATTTCTCCAACGACAACCAAGGGAAGGAAACGGACAAGTATTCGCTAGACAGCCAAGACACCGCCAGTGTGGTTAGTCCATTGTTGAAATTATTGATTTTGTTTGTGTACTGTATAAGACGTTATTGATTTGTCGCGTTTTAATGTTTAGATTAGTTGTAGCGTATGTGTTTTATCTTGATGCCTTCGATAACTACTAGGGTCATCATTGGCATACAGAAAGCGCTGTGATTCAGCGTGTGAATCCTCGACTGCTGTTTTGTCCTACGTATGCGCAGTATACGACCTAGATCGTTCTAGATATATTTTAATTGACCATTTCATAATTTAACTATTCGGTGATATTTGGTACTTGTTGACAGTGAGTCATTCAGTTCTATGGCCCTTGCTTGTAACATTGCCAACTGGCTAATTTCGCCGCTTATCGTATGCGTATTTCGCACTCACTTTCACCTCGACATGTTAAATTGCTGTTACTTTTTACTTTTACCGTAGTATTAAATATTTCTTGGTAAACAATTTTATGATCTGCAATTAATTTGGTTCAAGAGTGTCCATATTATTTTTTTCTTTTGACATGCTTGTAATTAATGAGTTCAGTGCAGTGAAGGCGCAACTGTCATTGATCCATAAAGAGACAATGCATAAAAATACCTTTTCTCTATGAGTTCAATTCAATTGAGGGACATCTGTCCAGCGCTGGACTGACAATCAAATCCCTAATGTATACATCAAAATTAACACATTTATTGTATTTGGTTTTATGTTAATTTTTATTATTCACTTATTTTCTTTTTATATGATTTATGTGTCTGGTGTATTGTATGTCTTCTAGTCTGTGCTCGTTAAATATATTTTGTTTCTTTATTTCTATTTATTGAACAGATGCTGTCAGGTACAAGACAACTTTAAAGGGGTTCTATGTTGATGATTGAGTTTCCAAACTTAGGACCCTGTTACAGAACCTTACTCAAGATTACTTAAAACTAGTTTCAACCAATCAAATTACTTCAAATGAGATTTAAGTAAAGCTTTTATAAGCATTTACCTTTTTGATGATTTTGATTAGTTCAAAATTGATATTAGCATTTGTTTTATTTAAGGGGCATTATAGGAATCTGTTCTTCAAAATTATGATTAAATATGAAACAAAAAGCTACACACATTGTTTCAGTAAAACCACATTCATACTTTGTTATGAGAACAGTGAGTCAGACTGTATACTAACAAAACCACAAAACTAGGTTGTACTAAAAGTACCTACAAAGTACCTTAGCACTTATATACCTTCTTTTATCCTTATTATTAATATTATTTTGATAGGAATGAAATATATACTACATTATTTTTTGTTTATGCGAAACCTGAAACACGTGTCCAGTATGTTTAAGTAAAGAATTATATGTAAAATATGGTTGAAAGTCCGTACGGCCGGGCGAGCGCGGGCGTTGACCTCTGGCGTCAGCTGTGATCTATCGTAACCACTCGGTAACCACTCTGCGGTCTCACTCTAAATGTATTCGGGAAAAAATATAATATGGTGTAAAACTGATTGGAATCGATTCTGTTGCTTATTCTGAACAAAGTATATTTCAGGTTTCGCATAAACAAAAAATATTGCTGCATATAAATTAAAAAATATGTACTTATATGTATAACAGACATTTTCCAGTTAAATTCAGTATTTAAAGTTTTTTAATTTATTCTATAGAATAAAATGGACGGCTGATCTTGAGCACAAACTACTTGTTCTGCTTTTCTGCTGGAGCCTCGAAATCTGCAAAAAAATATAGTTTTATTTTACCAGCTGTTATATCTTGCGGCACTGAGTAATTCTCACAGGAAATTCCTATCTTAAACACTGATTAATTTTGTACTAAGTACCTAAAACTTCTTGATTAATGGGAATCTCTATTATCCTTGAGGGTGAAAGAATACTTCTTTCAAATGGGCATGTTTAATAAAATCCCTACCATCATCATCGTAAAGTTCTTTTACACTCATCATCATCATTATCAACCTTTTTTATCGTCCCACCGCTGGGCACAGGTCTCTCATACAGAGAAGGATTGAGAGTAATCACCACGCTTGCTCAATGCGGAATGGCAATTTCAGACTTAAAGTCCAGGTTTCCTCACCATTGATAGGCGGAATTAATGCCTACCAGTCATCCACCTTTGTATGAAATGTTTAAGTAAATAGATGGACTGATGTTATCATCACACTTATTATCTTTTGGTAAAGATAGCATCGATGTAATTCATGGTTTAATACTGATCTGGCAATTTATACTGTGATTTTATTCTTTATAGATAATGATAGGGTGCCAATTTCTTCGTTCAAAAACTAAACTGTTTCATTAGATATATGTTACTTTAGTCCTGTTAAATTAGTCAGCGACTAACATAAATTATCACATATTTTTAGTTTCCTTATCTATCTACGGACTACAGTAAAAAATCACTGCCTAAAATAATTAGAATATGCATAGTTTAGTTTCTATATTTATAATCACTTCTAAGCTCACAAGGCTCCTCAGGGTCGTAATGTATTAGGGCAATAGTGTTGTCTTTGAAAGTAGATAAATAAACCAAGGCTCTTCAATCTGTCACGTTTTTCCATTAATTCCGTTAACGTCGTCATTGTGAACTTTAATTTTAATTATTAAAGCTTCCTTTGCGTTGGCGTCAAAACTTTGTAATTACATTAATTGCTTGTAACCCTTTCTGTAAAGCTTGAAACATGAATTGTTTAAATTTCACCAGGCTTTACTTGTCACGGAAATTGTTTATTTAATCTCTATTGTTCAATTTTAACTAATTTTTGGAAGGAGATTTCATGAGGTCTTTTCATCTTGAAATAGGTCATAGTATAAAGGGGAAAACGGATAGTTAAACATTTTCTGTGATGAAAATCTAATTTTAAGTTTCACATCGTTTTATCACAAAGGGTAGTGTTAGATGTACTCAAGTAAAGGCATCGCAAGATTAAGCCTTAGAGATATGGAGATTTTGAATAGCTAGGCTTAAACGTCCCTGGATTAAACTGTCATTGAAGGTCCCTTTTGTATTCTAGGGAGACAGTTGACCCAGTCGCTAAATATTTATAAAAGGTATGGCTTCATCCGCTTTTATACTTTATTATTTTGTAATAAAGTTGTGGTGCTATCTAAATCGTCACATGCGAACTACGTGTCACGTAACAATCCTGCATAGCAACCGGATTTACCGCGCAACAATCATATGCAACTTCCAGACATCAGTCTCGGGCAGCTGCGTAACAGACGCAGTACCCGTTTGGTCGTACAATCCTTCGTTTTCTATAGACGATGAGTAAACTTCACACTTCCTCATACTCCTATAAACGTAAATATACAAAGATCCTTTTTTTTTGGGATGGGGAATCATCAAATGACCTCTCCCGCTGTTTTTTCACTTGCCTGTGCACCAGGGCTACGGTTTTTTTTTTTAAACAACCCGCAACCCTGACCCAGAAGGCATTGGTCTTCGTGGACCCCGTCACGATGTGCTGACATCTCTTTGAGGCGCGCGTGAAATACGACGTGCCGTCGATTCGGGCCTGGTCCTTACCGGGCGGAAAGCTGCCCACTGCTCATCGCCCGCAGGCCCGCGTCTATAGTGGCCTGGAGTTCGATGTCTCCCGACCAGAGCGTCTCCTGCGGCGGCTAGTGGCGTGAGGGTGCTGCGATTCCTGCTGCCTCACGCGTTCCGCCTAATCCTTTGCCAGCATCACTGCTTCGCAGACGGTGGTGACGGCCTGCCATGCACTCTCTCTCCGGACCATGGTTTGCACCAGGGTCAGACGCGAAAGATCGCCGTCGATCTCCGCTACGAGGACATGGCGGTGGTCTACCTAAGCTGGGCAGACCTCCACCGTATGCTCCACGTTGTCCCCCGGGCGATCCACACAATGGTGACACCCTGGCGTTTCTTCCCGCCTTATCCGGAACAGGAACCTCCCGCAACAACCGTATCTGATGAGGACTTGCGTCATGTGGAAGGAGAGGCCGCCGTAGCGCCTTTCTAGCCACTCCTCAAAGAGGGGACTTACCGCCGCTATTGTAACGTGACTAGTACTGGGTTGCGACAATCGCACTCTCCACGTTGGCCATGAGATCCCGCCGGACCTCAGTCCGCCGTACCGAGATTTCTCCCGGCAGCGGAGTTATACCATGTAGGCGAGGGCTTTGGCTTCCACATCCCCTGGCGGCAATCCGGCATGGAGACTCGCCGGAGACCGAGCGGTATCCCCGGATCAGCCGAACGGCCATGACCCTCTGATATACAAAGCTCCTTCAAATGATAACAATAACTTTTCTGGCACCGTATTGTCTCCAAGGAAAATTGAGTTAATGTATAGCCGAATTTACTTCGAAAATAGTATGAATTTTAACCATCTAAGTGCTAATTATTTACATGGCATCCATGTCTCTCGGAAATAGATTTGTTAAGCTTCTATATGCGAGATAAGGTTGCCAAATGATTTTTCAACTATAAAGAATTGTATTATTAATCAATCAACACCAAACAGCCATGAAGGTTTCACTTAGCACAAACCTTCGCCGGAATAAATTGAATTTTCATACGCATGCGCGGATAACAGCTGCTACTTCTATGAAATGCTGATGTTACATTATCTACCCGTTTTTTTTTTTTGTTATAATTACGTGGCTTGGCAGGGTTCCAAGTCAGGCCACTATGAGATTATTCTAACACGCGTGTGTAATAGTATTTTAAAGTATTGAGGTAGCTCGCTCCCTGGATGGACGCTAAAGCTGTATAATCAGCTTATGATGGGACACAGACCTCCTTACTTCGAGGAGTGGGATGTATTCTATAACGCAGGCTCAGTGCGGGTTGGTTTAAATTTTTTATTAATTTTTGCGGCTAGGACACCCAGATTTTTTCACGATGTTTTCCTAAGCCGCTTTGAGACAAGTGATGATAAAATGATTTATCTACTCAAAGTAAAGATTTTCGAACCCAGGTAAACACCTGGATTCGAAAATCTATTACTCATGAGTCAAAGTCTGTGGTAGGCCATAACATCGCTGCCGGCAGAAGTTACCACCTACCAGACAAAGTCCTGCCGCGAAGCGATTCGTCATGTTCCGGTATGATGTCTGGTGAAGCCGTACGGATGACGGGTCTGAGCAGTTGTGTTGCGTCGAGAGTTAGGTCGTCGTCTTCCTATTCACTCGCAATAGGCTCTTAATAAACTAGCGCGCTTTACCATCAATGATTTCATCTCTGCTTACCATCAGGCGGGGTTGCGGTCAGTCACTAGTTTATAATTATAAAAAAAAGCTGTTACTACTAGGCCACCACTCGTATCATCTCATGCTCTGCCACTGAGGTATGGTGGCATTAGATTTATCTCGAAGATTACTCGGGTAGCTGAGTAATATTGAACGCGTAAGCGCATCGAATCGATAGTTACGCATTTGCTTGTACAAATGAGAAATACTTGTGTCAATAGACTGGCCGTGGTTTTAAGAAATAACCGTTTTATCTGAATTTACATAACCCAACAATCGCATTGATTGCTGATTAAATTGACAATATTCCTATCTTAAAAGATAAGCAAATTCGGAGAAATTTATATAAGCTTATTTAATAACCGTAGACTTCGATTGATCAGATTGAGCTACGCTATTAACTGTGACATTTTATTTTTATGTTTGGATTTTTTTTACAAATTTTGCCCATGTTCAGAACGGATATGGCACTCCCATCTGAATTTAAACGTAACCTATATTTGTTTGCAAAATAAATTATTTGATTTGCAAAATAAATGATTTGATTTGCTACGGTCGGTCCGTCGATGGTTGACTATTTTACATGATTTTTATTAGCTTCACTTGTATATTTGCTTGCTTGCTTGTTTGTTTGTTTTTGTCCGTCTCTAACTCTTTGGACTACGAGTGAGCGGCTCATTACTGTAAAATGTCCCACCGTTTTCAATACGTTTTTTTTTTAGAGAATATCAAACTAAAAAGTTCAAAGTAAATGTAGTTTGAAAAAACTAAAAAAACATGCTTTTAAAGAATATCAAACTAAAAAGTTAATAATATTTTTTTAAAAAGCGTGAGGCGCTTAATATACACAAATTATGGCACAAAGCCATAGAATAAAGAGAGGGAAGTAGGTTATCTCCGACCCAATCCGCGATTTAATTGCCTACTGTCTTAGGGTTGTCACGTTTAGCAAAATTTTAATTCAGTGTCTATAAATTGGCAAAGGTCGGAAAGTTCACGACTGTTCACGCTTCGTCGGATTCGGTTGTCACCGAACCCGCTAACAAATATTTATAGACTAAGAGCTCATATTTAAATTATTTGCTTAGTATTTATACATATAGTCATACACAGTTTTTTTGTATTTTTTATTTTGTAATTTATTAGTAGTTTTGTACACATAAAGGACCATATTTATTTTTAATTAATACAAATTTATATAACACAAACATATCTATTAACCCTAAAAATCGTAAAACAACATAAAAATACTGACAACTGCCTCTTTGACTAATTATTTCTGTTTTTAAGATCTGAACTTTATTTATCTGATTCACAAATTGTCAATTAGGTACTTACTTACTTTTAATAACGATTTTATAACTGTAAGTAAGTAGTTACTATACCTACCTACAATAGGTATTCAATGCCGCCAAAACACAGGCGTGTCTTTTCACCGCCAAAAGGAGCCCGTTCACCTTGGCTCCTACTTTTCGGAATGTGTCCTTGGAGTGTTCCGACCCCCTTCAGCTTTTGGGAGTTGAGATTTCCTCGGACCTTAACTTTGGGCGGTTCATTGAGTCCAAGGCTGAGGTGGCTGCCAGGAAACTTGGCGTTATCGCAAAGGTCCGACAGTACTTCACACCTGGGCAGCTTCTAATGTTATTCAAAGCACAGGTCCGTTCGTGTGTGGAGTACTGCAGCCACATTTGGGCTGGTGCTGCCAAGTGTCACCTGGCCACTTTGGATTCAGTGGAGAGACGTGCAAAGAGGCTGATTGGTGACCCTGATCTAACTCGAGTTGGTCTCCAAAGCCTAGAGCACAGGCGTAGAGTAGCCAGCCTTTCGGTGTTCTATAGGATGCATTTCGGGGAGTGTGCGAGGGAATTGCATGATTTAATTCCCCCATCTCCGTTCCACCAGCGGACGACCCGTCGTACGGCTGGTTTCCACCCTTACGTTGTTAACACCTCTACGATCCGGACGAAGCGTTTCGCCTCTTCCGTTATACCGCGTACATCGAGGGACTGGAATAATTTGCCAGCGGCGGTGTTTCCGTCGGACTACAATTTGAGTGTCTTCAAGGCTAGAGTGAATAGGCTCTTAATAAACTAGTGCGCTTTACCATCAACGATTGCGTCACTGCTTACCATCAGGCAGGATTGCGGTCAAGCGCTAGTTTATAATATATAAAAAAAAAAGGTAATCTGAACAGAGACAATCCTGAAATCGATGAATTAAGACACCCAAACAAACAACAATACTTTCTCCTGCGATAATCACACATTGTTCTTTAATTTAGCTACGTAGTATTCTGTAATCTGTGATTTAGTGAATGTGCCGAAAAGCCGTGACGCGCGAACCTCGTTCCGTGCTAGCCGCGACTAGCGCAGTCATAGGCACTCTAATATTGTGTTTAGGTGTGCGTGCGGCGACGCATAGATACTATGGCGCACACATACAAGCCGCGCGCGGTCCGTTTGTATGAAGATAACGTACTTCCCTCTCTTTATTCTATGACAAAGCGCCTCACGCTTTTTAAAAAAATATTTTTAACTTTTTGGTTTGATATTCTTTAAAAGCATGTTTTTTTAGTTTTTAAAACTATATTTATTACATAATGAGATAGGTATCCCACCGTGCTTAAAGAACTGTTGGTACCGGCTGTCATTTCATCTTTGACAGTAGTTACAGGTCGTCAGAAGCCCGAAAGTCTTGACAGTTAGTCTTAGTTATTAAGTAAATACCTAGGTTGTGCAGAAAACCTTCATCCTTACAGCCTTCAGCCTTAAGCCTTTTACTCAGTGACTAGGTCGTGGAGGTTGATATTTATTTAGCTGCAACCGGTTGGACTGGAAGTCTTCCCGAAAATTAGCCAAGACATGGCTAGACACTTGTTTTTGTTCTGGATGGGAAATCATCAAATGACCTCTCCCGCTTTGGGCGGAGTAGAAACGCGTGTCAGACTTATATTAACTGAAACCCACCCGTGTTTCTTCACTTGCCTGTGTGACGGTCAGGGCCTCGGTTTCTTTTTTAATCAACCCACAACCCTGACCCAGGAGGCATCGGTCTTCGTGGACTCGTTGCCCGCAAGCCCGCGCCTACGGTGCTGGGAGTACGAATTTGCCTCCCGACCAGGGCTTCTGCAGCGGCTAGAGGCATGAGGGCGCTCCCTCACGCACTCCGCCTCCTCCTTAGCTAGCAACACTGCTTCGCAGAAGGAGGTGACGTCCTGCCATCCACTCTGGACCATAGCCTGGACCAGGGCTGGACGCGAGAGATCGCCGCCACGAGGACACGGTGGTGCTATACCCAAGCCGGGCAGACCTCCACGCTAGACAATTTCGCATACCTACACAATTTCATTGATAGAATGGTGAACGTTTCAGGTTGAGGTGATACTTTCCGGTATAGTGCTTTTAAATGCGTTAGCGTTGACCTATTAATCTGCTGATAGGTGCTTGTTGACAGAGCTACCCTGTCCTCTCATACCTGTTAACACTTTAATTTGAAAACATTGTGAAGGCCAATTATTTCTAAGAGTATCTAACGGTGTAGGTAGTTGCTTGTCGACTCTGAAACTACTAATGGGAACTTTTATGTGTTTAAATAATTATAAACTAGTGCTTGACTGCAATCCCGCCTGATGGTAAGCAGTGATGCAATCGTTGATGGTAAAGCGCACTAGTTTATTAAGCCTATTCACTTAAAAACTTAGGAATAGGAAGGATGACGGCAGTTGAGCGAGGTGATGCAATGTTAAACCCAAGACCAACACGACCAAACGATGCTGCGCTAGAGGGAGATTGATCTGGAGACTCTCCACGACCAAACTCCCGACACAACAACATTTGGCGCATCGTACCCGGCACACATCGCACACAATCACAATTGCTCAGACCCGTCCTCCGTACGGCTTCAGCAGACCTCATGCCGGAACACGACGAATCGCTTGGCGGCAAGACTTTGTCTGAACTTTGCACCTAGCTGACTTTCTGTTTAATATTTTAATCTCCATCAAATTCCAATGCTATGCAAGCCTCGGGGGAAGCCTTTGTCCAGTAGTGGAACTCTATATGCTGAAGAAGAAGAAATATTATCGATTTTCTTAACAAATTTCGGGTCAAGTGTTTCGATTGTTATTTTGGGCAACAAATCACATGTGTCAACAAATCTGTTGGTGTAAGTTTACTAGTAAGATAAGCTCTGCTCGGTTCATACTTTCTATACCTACTTAAACAAAATCGAAACGCTCTGTCCACCGACGGCAGCGTTTTTATTACCAAACTGGGCATATCAATAGATTCGTAAGCTACTTGTGACAGCTTCTTCACTAATTTCCCTGCTTTTTATGCAAAGCTTTAGTTAGTTAGCCTTTCTTTTGGGTGGAAAATCATCAAATGACCGACCACTCTCCCGCTATGGGCGGAGCGAAAAGGCGTATCAGGCTTTTACTCACTAAAACCCAACCGTGTCCTATTTACCTGTGCTCTAGGAGCCACGGTACCTTTTTCAAACAACCCACGGACATAGCTATAAGGTCTTCGCTTCATTACTGCTGAAGATACAAGTCTTAGTATTAATCAATAACGGCCGGAATGTAGCGGTATCTACAACCGCCACATGCGAACAACGCGGCATGTTGCCGCGTGCCGTCCCCCGAATTCTACATCTCGCCATCAGAGTTTACCGTGCAATTAGCATACACACAACTTCTCAACATCAACCGTTGGGCACTTGCTTCGGAAGACGTTCGATCCTCCCTTTTCTCGACGAGGATCCTCCCTATTCCATGGAGGATGAGTGAACTTTACTCCCTGTTCCTCATGCCTCCATATTGGTGACCCCGACGTGATTGTACCAATCGGTTTACAGTTACATCCTACAGCATTCCAATGCTGTAGATAGACTTCACGCCATTTAACTCTATTTTCGGCAACTCTAATCCATCTACTACTAGCCATTCTGTGAAGACCGTGAAGACCCAGCCTCAGGGCACTTTATCTTACGTTTGCTGATTTGCAGTCACCTCAGAACATGTCTACCCCAACGGTCATGAGTTTTAAGGCTATAATGGCTGGCCCAATGCCAATTCAGCTTGTTTGATGTATATATACTTTGGTTGATAAATTACCCATTTCAGTGCAGTCTGTATTTAATAGATAAGTGTGTAAAGTGATCTCTGTTGTATTAGCAGTGACACATGGCAATAATAAATTAATCACCGGCTCGATTAATTGCGGTTCTTTCCAGAAAAAATCATCTTAGTACGTATTATACTAATTAATAAAATCGAATTGTTTTTTTTTTGTGTCAAACTAACAGGCTTATTTTAATACCTGTTAAATATTAAAGTATATAGGGTTGTTAATGCACAGAACAATAAATACATCAATAAGCAAGCATATTCATAATGTTCCAGCGTTTTTTCCTTTCAACCTCATTGCCTGGCGAAGCATCCAATCAGCGTTAAGGAATGGAGAACGAACAAAACTTTTGCTTTCTCTGGGTAACCCTGGTTTGTGAACAATATCGATACTTAGACTTGTAATGAAAAAACCGGTTAAGTGGCCGTGCACGAAGGGCTTCGTACTATTATCTTTAAAAACCACGTCTTTTTGCGTGGAAGTCTTCCCTAAATGTCTTTTATTCGGTTTTTCATGCCTGTTGTTACACAGGTTAAAAAAAAAATCAGCTGTAAAAATTTCTAGCGTCTACTTGTTGCCTATTATTAATATTTGTTAAATTTGACTGTCCTATCAGTTCTTCTCAGCCTATAGAGGTCCACTGCTGGACAAAGGTCTCCCCCAAGGCTTTCATTCCATTGGGGGGGGCAGTACCATAATCCCCACGCTTGGCAGGCGGGTTGGGGATCGCAGTAATTTGATATTCCACAGGACAAGCGCTGCTGTCCGCTTCCCTGGCGAGAGACCCCTTAGTCGCTTCTTACGACACCCACGGGAGGATATGGGTTGGTACTATTACATAAAGTTGTACTACTATCTCAGTTCATAAGATACATTCTGATGACAGATAGTCGTGGTGGCCTAGTGGATAAAACACCAGCCTCTCAAGTATGAGTGCGCGGGTTCGATTCCAGGTCAGGCAAGTACCACTGTAACTTTTCTAAATTTATATGTACTGTCTAAGTATATCTTGGGCACATGACTGAAGGTGAAGAAAAACTTCTTGAGGAAACCTGGACAAGTCTGAAATCGCCAACCCGCAATGAGCAAGCGTAATGATTACGTTCAATCCCTCTCTGCATGAGAGGAGACCTGTGCCCAGCAGTGGGACGATAAAAAGGTTGATAATGATGATTCTGATGACAGACAAAGAGCGGTGTCTTAGTAATAAAGTCCCGATTTAACTCTTTGGGTACAGAACCCAAAAAAGCATTTTTGTCTGTCTGCTTTTCCGGCTAATCTACGAAAAGACTGGGCTGGTTTTGACGGGACTTGGGTACTGCCAGATAGCAGATAGGTAATGTGAGTTAGTGGCAAACAGCTAATAGATAATGTTTCTGGATATCCTGCCTAGTTTTTACCTCGAATGGGAGAAAAATCTAGTACAAATATTGTTAGAACCCCTGAACCATGTAGGTACAACTGTTTTGTGCTAAAAAGAAAAAGTTTGTAACGTTTCTTGTAGCTTTTTATGAGACATGTTGTTGGAAATGACCTATTTTTTCTTCGTTGGCCACTTATACAAAAGGCGGCAGGTTATTGTATAGTTAGGGCATTGCAATTGATGTCACCTTGCTGAATGTCCACCTAACATATTGACAGTATATTTAATGATAATGAGGTACAGAAGCCAGCACGTAAAGCTAATAAAAAACATCTTAACAGAACATTAAGTCATAATATTAGCATTTTGGACGGCAATTAGGTACCAACTATTTCGAACCGCTGCTGTACCTAACTTATTTATTTGATTGCTTAGAGCTGTGGTGCCATAGAATAAAATGTTGAGATTATTTGGTTCTTCAGCTTTACGTAGGTAAGAATGTACTATAACACTGGGCCCGTCATCCATATAAAGGTACCCCATTGTTCTTTAATATATTTTCAACTTTATCACTAAATTGTTAAGGTTTAAGGTTGATTGGGAAATTTTATAGTTTCTGATCGCGTGTTGCAGCTGGCTTCTGAACATGACATAGACGATGAAAGTCGTTTTAGAAATGCTTATCTATTTATTAATTTAAGGACAATCAACAAAACATATACTAAATTTTTTTTGTTACATTTTACACTGTACTGTTAATTAAAGGCTGCCATGCATATAAAAACAGAAAGAGAAAATGCAATATCAGAACAGATATTGCTTATAAGCTAGCTAGATTGATTGATTGTTGCATTAATGTAACGTTATATGAGTTCATAGAATTCACTTTTTTTTTACAATACATAAATATGTAAGCTGTCACGCACTTTATGCCTGGGTCTTTTATTGAAGTCATAAGTTTTTAGTTACTTACATTTTGATTTAAATATATATATATACACCATGATTTTTTAACCGTCTTACAACGGCAGCCCACACCATGTATCCAATGATTAGTTAACGTTCATAAAATAAAAATAGTTATTTATGAGATTTCATTAATTTAAAAATAAAAATGTTGTTCATTATTATCACGCGGTTAAAAACAATTAAAACACCCTGTCGCGAGCGCGCAGGTATCAATGTAGCGGCTCGCGGTCGAGGGGCGGGGCGTGGCGAGTTCATTCAACCAGCGCAAGATAGGTTTCTTACTATCAGTGCGTAAGTCAGTTTGTAAATTAAAATCAACTTAATTCCAATTCTCCCTTCATACTTTTACGGGCTTAGGACCGTCAAAAACTTTTTCGTGTTAAAATCGAATCAAAGTGATGGACTGAGTACTTGGTCGATACTCGGTACTCGGTGGGGTTTTTGATATTCGTACTCGGTATGAATGCCGAGTGTACTAACGCCCAAATTAGGGATCTTTTACGTAAAGGCATTACCTATGTCAACAATCACTGATCAGATCGGGTACGATGCGCCAAATGTTATTGTATTGGATCGTGGAGGGTCTCCAGATTAATCTCCCTCTGATGCAGCAGCGTTGGTCGTGTTATTGGGTTTAACATTGCATCACCTCGCTCAACTGCCGTCTTCCTTCCTACTCACTAAGATTTTTAAGTGAATAGGCTTAATAAACTTGTGCGCTTTACCATCAACGATTGATTATTTATTTACTATGACGCGCAAGTGAAAATTTGTTTGCAAACTATCAAGCGAATGATAGTTGAAAGGCGCGGGCGCGGGCCGGCCTCTCGACCGCAGTCGCGACCTGTTTGTACTTGTTCTCGCGCCCGAAATGGGAATTTGATTGACCATAGTTACCTAAGTACTTACGTTTCTTCCCAAGAAACATACGGCCGATTTCAATAACTTATCAATTTGCTAAATTGTCGTTGTAATTTAGGCAAAATTCCACCGAAATTGTTTACGCACATTTTTGTTCACAAACAAAAAATGTGTACAGATGATAGTACATCAAGCTACTACAATCTGTCAGATTTCTTTATTAGATTTTCAACTTTATCTTTAAAACACTAAGGCTCAAGGTTGATTGGGAATATTTGGCAGTTTCGGGTAGCTTGACCTACTGTCGTCCGTACCTACACTACAGGTCGGCGCGAGTCCACAACTAACATGTACCTATTTACGAGTGCGAACATTTTTTGTTACTGTTTGAGTGTTTGCTAGAACGAGTACTTTCTACATTGCCGCGCACCTGTGTTTCTGGCATATTTAAAGAATGGGAATAAACTGAATTATTTACACTAATTACTAATTTTGTCTTTACAAATGATCACTTTTTATTTACATGTATTATGTAGATAAATAGCCTTTACCTGTATCCGCAACTGCTATGCACGCTTTTGAATACTGTCTTTTAATTTATTTAAAGTCACTCTGTCTTGTTTCACTGTATCAAAAGTAGCAACTATTTGCTATTTTAATTGCGTGCGATTTTAAACACTGCGTGCTCCTTTGAACTCATCACTAGTCCCTTTACTTCAGACCACACAAACAGCTGACAGGTACATCTTCCATTATCATATCTACGTAAGTTCCACCGCTGAGGGGCCACTCGATATTCGAGTACTGATAGTTTCTATCACTCATCATGAAGTAGGCAGACAACCTAATTAATCCTTGTGCACTAGGTACTCTACACTCGTACTAACGATCGACGTGTAAAGATGGGCGGGTGGGTAAAAAATGGGTGGGTAAAAATTGGTAAAAAAGGGTAGAATAGGTAAAAATTAAAAAATACCCATTTTTACCGGGTAAAAATAATAAATACCGGGTATAAAATGAGTTGTTATTTAATTGGCTTTGTCATCAATACTACGATCAGGTACTGGAGTGCTTTGGGGTCCTACCACCATCTTTGGGACCCAAGTCAACCCCACCTGCCTGACGGTGCACCTGCTGACTTACGGATGGGGTGCTGACGCCAGTTTTCCCTTCGGAGCTGAGTGGTCTGACAAGAGTCGCACTCGTAAAAGCAAAACAAGCCAAACTATTATGAATAGGAAAAGAAGAAATGCACGTGACACAGTTAGGGCGCCGCCGCAAACGGCGCGCAGGAGCTACGCCCGACTCCTGTGACCTGTGGGCTAGGTCTAACGTGTCAGAGGCGGATACGGCTGAAGAAGCGAGCCAAAACCAGGAAAATCCGTTATGCTTTTCCTGGTGTGGTGACGCCGAAAGTATGTTGTTCTGGATCCAGCTCGAAGGACAGTTTCACGGGATACCGTTATCCCAGCGAGTGATTTTGGGTGGTGATTTGAACAGTCATGTGGGTGAGAAGAGTGTCGGGCTTGAGCGTGTTCACGGCGGCTTTGGGTACGGCGGCCGCACCGCAGAAGGTGCCGTAGCCGGTGAGAGTCTCACTGGACAATACCGCCTCCTTGTCATAGACCTCTGCGTAACGGCCCATCGTAGACATGTAGAGCACTGCCGGCACCAGATTTGGTGGCGGCTGCTTGATGAAGTAAGTCCTAGGAGTTCGCATCTGTTATTAGGGACAAGTGCGCTGGACCGATGAAGAATATGTCCAAGACCATTGGGGCAGAATCCAGGCAGCTATTATTGGGGCGGCGCGGGTGGTGCTCGGAGTCTCTAAGGGCGGCCGCAAACGTGAAAAGGAGACCTGGTGGTGGGACGACACAGTCCAGAGGAAGACTAGGGTGAAGAAAGCCCTCTTTAAAACGTGGCATCCAGATCGCGACGCATATAAGGTTGTCAAACGTGCCACTAAAAGAGTTGTAGCCAGAGCCAGAGCCAGACCACTTGCAAGCGCTTTACGAGAAGTAGGAATCATCTGAGGGGCAAAAGATCTTTTCCAAATTGGCATGTTCCAGGGTCAAAGCGGCATAGGATATATCCAAGTGCCGTTGTGTAAAAGACCCTACTGGCAACCTGCTATGCAAAGACCTCACGGTGAAGGAGAGATGGCGCTTGTACTTCCACGAGCTGCTGAATAAGCAGCACCAAGAGGTGCAGACACCGAAATTCATTCCAAATCTTGAATTAGTGCCCCCGATAACGCCCGAGGAAGTCCAAACGACTCTTCGTCGCATGGCAAATCGGAAAGCTGTCGGAACTGACGGAGTCCCCATTGAGGCCTGGAAGGCGATGGGTCCTCGCGATGCGGGCATGTTAACTAACCTTCTGAACCGCGTGTTCCTGATCGGCAAAATTTCAAGCCAATGGGGACTGAGTATTATTACTCCAGTCTTCAAAGGCAAGGGCTCGGTACACACCCTGAAGAATTTTGAGAGGATTATAGACTCTCAGATTCCTCAGGAGTATGCTGTCTCGGGAGTGTTAATATGGGTTTCGTCCAGGGTACGGAACCATGGAATTTATATTAACACTAAGGTTCACCATGGAGAGATACAGATTGAAGAACACGCCTCTACATAATGATCTTTCTATGTAGAAAGAGCATATGCAGTCCCCATAAAGGCCTCAGCATCCATGATCTACCTCCCTGGTTGCTCATGTATGCTGAGGCCATATCCTCACTGTGACTGTCCCCTGTCCGCATCGCGCTGGCTGACCCGGACAGTTGGAGCGGCGTGTGAATTAGGCGGCTGACCTGTCCCACCGGACCGGACCCACAGTGGCGGGCCAGCATCAATGGAGGATGCGGAAGCAGTTTTCGTTCTCGCAACCCCCCGGTGTAGGTGTGAGATGAAACACTGGGGTGGTTTTCAATCATTAAGAGTCCGACAGACCGGTCGCCCGCCCCAGGGCGGCGGACATCGCATGAGGATGTTCCACCCCGGAAACAAAAAAAAAAAAGGATTTCGGGTTGTTTAAGGCCGCTGACTCGAATCTTGCGGGCAGCGGGGCGGTGCCGGCAGCGGCGCGGGAGCCGGGCGGGCATCGAAGACCCGTTCTCGAAACTAGCGGGCAGATCGCGCGTCATTATAGCCGCGTAGTATTGTGTTCACGATTGTGTCGACGAGATATTTGTTTTTATTCGCGAAAGAAATGTTTGAACAATGGCGGCAACAATTTTTTGATTCAAATTTATTCCTAACGCTCGATCACCGCTTGACTTAAAGTACAGCGCTCGCTGCCCGCAAGATTCGAGCGCGAGAAGTACACCGCTCGCTGCCCGCCACCGCCCCGTTGTGCCGCGCCGCTGTTTTCGAGAACCGGTCCGTTTGATTTAACGCCTATGATCCTGCCGCTCACTCGCCGCCGCCGCCGCCGCTGCCCCGCTGCCCGCAAGATTCGAGGCAGAGGCCTTAAAAGAAACCGTGGCCCTGGCGCACAGGCACACACAGGCACAGGCCTAGAGCGGGAGAGGTCATTTGACGATTTCTCATCCAGAACAAAAAAATGGTAGTAGGCTATTTGACAGTATTCATTTTTTTGGGATTTTTTGCTTTAATTGCATAAAATGAGGGTTCTTTATGTCATTTACACGAGTTTTAATAAAAAATGCAATAAATGAGTTTGAGTTTGAAAATAATAACAATTAATACATACAAAACACAAAAATATGTTCAACTTTTTTCTCGCGCCACACATTGTGAAACGATCCGGATTGGCTAATGTCGCGATGACGTCATACGCGCATCAACGCTTGTTTTCGGCAAACTCATAAACTGTTTTTTGGGGGGTTTTATCGATTTATTTGTACAACCCGGTATAGCACACCACTCGTAAACCATTTTATTAGATAACAACAACAAATAATAAATAAAAACAAACACCACTGAGAACCGAAAACCGCTTGTGACGTCAATTACAAAGCTCGACGCCATATTGCTGAATAAATCGTTTTCGCGGCTTATTTGAATTTTGAATTTTTATTTGCATATTTCTTACGAAATACGTATTTAAAATTAAAAAAAATACTTTCGGTGAACTTCTTAACCGCAACCAAGTAATTCGAGATAAAAATTATAAATCTGTCAAATAGCCTGTTCCGTAGTGGCAGCCCGTGTAATTCAGATTTTGTCGAATTTTTTGCAATTTACTGGTCAGTGTCAGGTTGTAACTTGATCAAAATATGATCTGCGATAATAATAACGATGTAACTACGGATCTACCCCAAATTAAACTGATTATAATTTTTACCCGGTAAAAATTAAAATTGGGTGGGTAAAAATAGGTATAAATGGGTATTTACCCATAGTTCGGGTTTTTACCGGGTAAATGCCCATCTCTATCGACGTGTGATACCTAGTCGCCCGCGCACAACGTTTGACTTCCGGGGTTAGAACCCAACTGAACCCAGCTAGTTTTTTTTAGTTTCGCGCGCGCTGCGTTCCTTGCAAAAAATGATGAATGAGATGGGATTGACCAATAGAATTTTGCGCGGAGTGGGTATTGTGTACGTTTGATATGTAAACATTATTAACAGGATGTTTCGTATTTCTAATGTATTATTTATTTTTCGTTGTACCTATTATCTTAATTAAAGGTAGAAAACAAATAATCGCGGCTAGGCGTATATAAGGTCGGATACAGTCCGTGAAACATTTTTGTAAAACGATTAAAATGTCATACTGTATATATATATATATGTTTTGTTTTGCTTTGCTGGTATTTTGGCGTGGTAGCTGGCATATGGTCAATAATTTCATTGTTATTGTATTTTCTTGTGTTCATCACTATACATAGTACCTATTGTATAAAGTCATGTGTTTTTTTTTTATGAACAGACAGCTGTGCTGCTGGGGAGTTTCTTCCGCCACTTCTTCTTCCCAGCGAAAGCACTTAGGAAGTGTCGATGGGCGGGCGTTTTGGGGGACTGTCTTATGTAATATTGACGTTCAAAAAGTGCTGACTCTCAGCCTAATTTGAATAAATGACTTTTGATTTTGAATGCAGAGGCATGATGTTTTCAATAAATAAATATATACGGACAAATTACACAGATTGAGCTAGCCCCAAAGTAAGTTCGAGACTTGTTATGGGATACTAACTCAAGGCTACTATATTTATAATAGATACATATATAGATAAGCATCCATGACCCAGGCCAATCAGGAAAAGATCGTTTTCCATCATGACCTGCGACATCACGACCTCGCAGAAGGAGGCCATCGCCACCCAAGCCTCCTCGCTCCCCACCATCTCTCTGACGATGGCGGGCAGCGAGAGGTCCCCTCCTACCAGGGCCGCGCCGCCCCTGTGTGCGAAGTGTGCGGCGCACACAGGCGCCAAGTCTATAGGGGCGCCGCGCCGCCTTTGCCACCTAAATTATTTTTTGTTTCCTAAACTAATGTGTTTTTTGTAGTGGAGTATTGATAAGTAAGTAGGTACAATAGGCGCAACATAGGTCTTGTAAACAACAAGCCATACTTATATTACGCTTATTGAACAAGTCTCTCAATGTTTATATATTTATTAATATTTACGTTTATGGTTTCATTTCACGCTTAGGGTTTTAGTTCACATTACATACGATCTCAACTTTAAACGGGCGGCAGTTCTTTTGAAACTCAAATGTCTCAAATAAAGTATTAGTTATTTTGAACCGTAGGCGTCGAGCCGATTCTCCGATTTTAACGAACGGGATAGCCAAAATAAAACAATTGAACAATCATTTGATTGAAAGTGTGTGTAAGATGCGCATTGAATTTTTATAAGAAAATAATAGTTTGTGTTACTTATTGTTATAACGTTTTTTCACGATGAGTGATAGTAAACATGATAAAAAAAAATATCTGGTCACCAGAATCTAACAAAGAAATGAAAACACGAAGAACATAATAAAAATGCAACTAAAATAAGTAAATATTTTACGGCTCTACCATCCACTTCCACACTATCATTATAGACAGAAACCAGTCATGTTATCGATGAAAGTGTTATTAAATCCGATTCAAAAAACGCTTCATGCAGTGGTATGTACCTTTTATGTGATTTTCTATACGAATAAATATAACTTCTGTTTGGGTTATTTTTAAAAAATAATATGTTTTTCAATTTTGAATAAAAAAATTGACTTTTTTCCGAACGGTTTAGAGCTTAGACGAAAGAAACCGTATATGTACCTACCGTGTTTTATGTACTTTACGTACGCGGTTATTTTAATATTACAAACAGAGACCCGGCACAAATTTTTAACAAATTGTATGTGATGCCAAAAAAAATTGCCGAAAAATTAGACGTCGAGACCGAATTTGAAACTTCCAGATCCAGACCCCTAAGACGTCATAAAACTCCATAGAGTTTTGATTATGAACATGAAGACCACACTATAAATGATCCGAAAACCTCTTTTAAAATTAATGTATTTTTATGTAGGACCAAGCGTTATCCTCCGTAGAAGAAAGATTTAATTTATTGAATAATCACAATGCCGTGTTTAATTTTTTATTTAATATAAGTGATGGCCAAGATCAAAGACGATTAAGAAGTAGCTGTCATCGTTTACAGGAGAAACTTTCAGCAAATGATTCCTTGGATATTAACGCCGATGATTTGTGTGAAGAAATTATGCCATATCAGCCATTTTTCAAGAAATTCAATAATGATGTGTTGAAAATTCATGAATTTATATATGTATTCAAATAATTTGACAGCTGTATGCCCTAACATTACCATAGCATTACGAATTATGCTAACTATGCCAGTTACAGTAGCAAGCGCCGAAAGGTCCTTTTCTAAACTAAAACTTATAAAGAAATTCCTGCGCTCCACAATGAATCAGGAAAGATTAACAAAAGCAACCACGTCCATAGAGGAGGCCATACTAGACCATATAGACATACATGAAACTATTTAGGATTTCGCAAATAAAAAAGCGAGAAAAGTGGAAATATTATAATTAAAGTATGTTTATATTCTTGCAAATGTTAGACTTATATAGCATACTGTATAGTCATATTAGTACGTATTCTGTAATCTGTGTTAGTACCTTTTATTATTATTATACAAAAGTCAGCTCCTTTATTCTTTGTATTAATAAAGTATGTAAAAATTTAGTTCGAGTTTTACTTTTCGCAGTAATTGGCAAGCAGTAGCAAACGGAATATATCTACCTATTTAGTATTCTAATTCTTAAATGAACATTTATTTCAGTCAAAATGATCAATTAAAAATATTCGTTAAAAATTTAAATTCGTTTTTTATGATGATTTGTTAAAAAAGAGGCGCTTCATAGGTTCCGCACACAGGCGCTGCCGGGGGTCGGCGCGGCCCTGCCTCCTACCGCCGCGACAAGATCGCGGCGCGGCACGGCCCACGACGGGCACACCGCGAGGGTGTGTTCCGCCGTGTCCTCCGCCGCGCCGCAACCGTGGCACGACGGTGTCTCCTCTCGTCCTATCCGGTGCAGGTACCTGCCGAAGCAGCCGTGGCCGGAGAGTACCTGCACCAGACGGAAGGAGAGGAAACCGTGACGCCTGTCGAGCCAGTCCTTCAGGACCGGCCCGATGGCGTCGAGGGTACGGCGGCCGAACACCGCGGAGGCGAGGTCCCGCGTCCAATGCTGGACGATGGCGTCCCTCGCCTCCCGACGGACGGCTTCCCTCACTTCTGGGGCCGGACGCTCGCCCAGCGCCCTGCGCCCCGCCGTCCACTCGTACACTCTGGCGAGCACCCACGCCTCGAGCTCCCAAGGCGGGGTGCCCGCCAGAGCGCACGCCGCTGCGAAGCCCACCGTGCGGTAGGCCCGCGATGCCCGCTGGGCGATGGCCCTTTGGGGCGTCCGAAGGGCGGTGAGGTTCTCCCTCCTATGGATGGAGTCCGCCCAAATAGGGGCCCCATAAAGGGCCATACTCCGCAGTATGCCCCGCATGCTGGGCCCCCCCCCAGGTTTGGCATCAGCCACGAGAGGGCTCCCGCAGCCTTCAGCAGGCGCGTCGACAGCCCGCTGAAATGCGGGCCGAAGCGCCACCTGCTGTCCAACGTGAGGCCCAGATACTTCATCTGGGCCTCGACCCTGATCCTGACGCCCTCCACAAAAATGTGGGCGTCAGGTGGGGGGCGCTGCCGGGGGCCGTGAAAGAACACGGCCTCCGTTTTGTGCAGCGCCACCCTCAAGCCCAGACGGCGGATCCTTCCCGCCACCAAGGATCCGCCCGCCGACGCCAAACTGGCCGCCTCCCGGAAGGTGCTCCCACGGGAAGTGAGGAGAGTGTCATCTGCATAGCAGATGACACTCGTGCCTCGAAGGAGGGATCCCCGCAGGAGCCAGTCATAACCGACGTTCCACAGAAGAGGCCCTAAAACAGACCCCTGTGGAACGCCGGCTCCAACAGCATATCGCCGGAGCTGGCCAGCCCCGTCTACGAGGAGGACAGCACGGTCCTCCAAGTAGCTGGCCAGGAGGCCTCGTAAATACTGGGGCACTCCGTGGTACCGGAGCGCTTCCAGGATGGTGGAGTGGGGGATGGAATTGAAGGCGTTGGCAATGTCGAATGACACAGCCAACACTCCATCCCCCACTCCCACCGCCTCTGTCACCTGGCCCTTTAGACGGGCCAGGGCGTCCACTGTCGAACGACCAGCTCGAAATCCGAACTGGGCGCCCGACAGATCCGGTCCCACGCTCCGCAGATGCCGCTTGAGACGGCCGGCGATAATCCCCTCGAACATTTTACCGACCTCATCGAGCAAAACGATGGGCCGATAAGCCGAGGGGGAGTCCGCCGGCCGCCCTTCCTTCCGGAGGAGGCACAGTTGGCCATCCCGCCATGGTTTCGGGAACCTCCCCAACGCGAAGCACGCGCTGAAGAGGTCCCGGAACCTGCCCTCCATTTCGGTGGCCGCAATGGCCACCACCCGTGCGGGGACCCCGTCCGGGCCGGGAGCCGTCTTTTTGGCGCGGAGACGAAGAGTCGCCGCGCCAAATTCTTCCTCTGAAACCGGAGGAGGAGGAGCTTCCTCCTCCGGTATAGCCGCTCCCCTTGGCGGGCCCATCACTGGTGGGGTGAAGTGCGGATCCCTGCGCGGAAACAGGGACCGCACCACCCCATCCAGGAGCGCTGGTTCGAGGGTCTCGGCAACCGGGGGACCAATGCGGCGCAGTTTGTTACGCGCCGCCTTATATGGCCTCCCGAATGGGTCGTTGTCGAGACCCTCCAACAGCTCGGCCTGATTGGTGACCCTGATCTAACTTGAGTTGGTCTCCAAAGCCTAGAGCACAGGCGTAGAGTAGCCGGCCTTTCGGTGTTCTATAGGATGCATTTTGGGGAGTGTGCGAGGGATTTCCATGATTTAATTCCCCCATCTCCGTTCCACCATCGGACGACCCGTCGTACGGCTGATTTCCACCCTAACGTTGTTAACACCACTACGATCCGGACGAAGCGTTTCGCCTCCTCCTTTATACATCGGTACATCGAGGGACTGGAACAATTTGCCAGCGGCGGTGTTTCCGTCGGACTACAATTTGAGTGTCTTCAAGGCTAGAGTGAATAGGCTCTTAATAAACTAGTGCGCTTTACCATCAACGATTGCGTCACTGCTTACCATCAGGCAGGATTGCGGTCAAGCGCTAGTTTATAATATATATAAATATATATATATATATAAAAATTCATTTAAGGCAGCCACAGGATAGTCCGGTTAAGTACCGACCTCTCAAGGTGAACTACGAGATGCCATAATAATAATAAAGAAACTGCTTCTACAGAGGCGTATCCTCGTGTCAGGCAGTCAAGTCGCGCCTTTCTACAAAAATCACTTAGCGTGAAAACCTACGGTTATGGTTTCTCGTAATGAAAATCTCTGTGCAGTCGCGATTATCACACTAAATCTAATATCAGCGTGAATAATTAGGCCGTATGCCACATCAGTAATTTGTTACTACTAATCAATTTTTATGGCAACAAATAAAATATATTTCTTTCTCATGTTGTGTATAGCTTGATTAATAAAAGAGATTATATGTGCCTCGCGGCTGGGCCAAATGGGACAACTCAACCCTCAGCCCTTCGTCTTAGACTCGAAGGCTCATTAGAATGAAATAAGTAAAATATTTTGGTCTTACCTTATTTTGGGAGGCATTTACATGCTTTTCAACAACAAAATTGCATTTCACTTATCGGTATCCCAAAAACGACAACAGTATTATTTTCGCCAATTGTATAGTCAGAACCTAATTCGTTGGTCTAAAAGTGTAAGCATAAGAGTCCCGGATCCCACCCCTCCTCAGAAGAACGGGAAACTGTCTGTTTAAAAAAAAAAAAACAGGTTTTATTTATGTTTCAAATGACTATATTGCAAATTATCGAAACCCTTCGCATGGCTGAACACACATCGCTTTGATAATCCGAACCAGTCAGTTAAACCAGAGTTTATAATACTGATAATTTTGTACTTTATACATATGTGGATTCACATAGACCATAGGTTCTCGACGTGATCGCTAGCACCTCCCCATGGGCGTTTGAGTCATTCGGGGTGGAAAACCCAGAGAAAATGACTACGACTATATAATATGGCACGTTTACAGACTGGCAGCTGCTTCATACTCGTAACATATGGCAAGTAAGACATCAGTTTCGTTTGAGTAAATCCGTGCAAATTAATGAATACGCCAGTGATTTAATCATTTTCCTTCTACTTATACTTTTTGTTTCCGGGGGTAACCAGAAGGCACCCGACCTCCCGGGACCGAGGTCGTGGTGTGTGGGGATTTCACCTCACTAAAACCATCCCGGTGAGATCACCATACGCACATACCGGTTCCACTTATTCTACTTATACCTATCATCATCATCCTTTTTATCGTCCCACTGCTGGGCACAGGTCTCCTCTTCATACAGAGAAGGATTGAGCGTAATCACCACGCTTGCTCAACGCGGGTTAGCGATTTCAGACTTAAAAGTCCAGGTTTCCTCAAGATGTTTTCCTTTACCTTCAGTCATTGGTGTCCAAGATATACTTAGAAAGTACATACATATATAACTTTAGAAAAGTTACATCGGTACTTGCCTGACCTGGAATCGAACCCGCGCACTTATACTTGAGAGCCTGGTGTTTTAACCACTAGGCCACCACGACATTAACTTACTACACATTAGTACGTATACCTATAGCACGTTAGAAATATTACTACAAGATTGTTGATAATTCCGTGGTTACGAACGCATGAATAAACGGCGCCATCATTCATTTACCAGTAATTATTTACGAGTAGTCTGACGTCGTTCGACGTTGCGTGCAAACGTGTTTTTAACATTCATCTCCGTATATAAAAACATAAGGTTTTGTCGTGTTTTCGCGTCCACATACTTGGGATAGCAACAGGTATTGTTTTTGAAGGTTGAACAGTGTATCGGGTGTGTAGTTCTGTAAGTTTTCTCTGCGCTTTTGTGACCTTGGTTGCTTTTTGTTAGGGAATTTCTACGGTTTCTATCGAGTTTCTATGAGAGTCGAGGCATAGAATAAAGAAAGGAAGTAGGTTATCTGCGACCCAATCCGCGATTTAATTGCCTACTGTCTTAGGGTTGACGACTGTCCGCGCTTCGTCGGTTACGGTTGTCGCCCAAACCGCTAACAAATATTTATAGACTAAGAGCTTATGTTTAAATTATTTGCTTAGTATTTAGTTTACATATACTAGTCAGTTTTTTTTTTGTAATTTTTATTTTTAGTTTTGTACACATAAAGAACCATATTTATTTTTAATTAATACAAATATAAATAATACAAACATAACATCTATTGAATCACACATTTAATACAAAATTACAAATTAGCTACAGAAAAATACCTACTTTCTTCGGTTTCGACTATTACGAAACGCGTTGTTATTAAACTTTAATGTGTAATATATCCGTATCCTTGTAAATAACTTTTAGAAATATAATTTGAAAAATATAAGTCTTTTATTTGTTCATAAATAGACATACCAACTTTGCAGTTTATGTGATCATTTTTTAAAAGCTAATGTGCCGAAAAGCCGTGACGCGCGAACCTCGTTCCGTGCTAGCCGCGACTAGCGCAGTCATAGGCACTCTAATATTGTGTTTAGGTGTGCGTGCGGCGACGCATAGATACTATGGCGCAAACATACAAGCCGCGCGCGGTCCGTTTGTATGAAGATAACGTACTTCCCTCTCTTTATTCTATGGTCGAGGCGTTTTTCTCACTTTTAATGTTATGTATAAAGTTATAGTTTTATAGATATTAGCATCTTGTAGTTAGATAATCTGCTTTGTGGTGTTGGTGAATTATTATCAATGAATACGTGGTCGATGTGCTCAGGAGATGTGTGTGACAAGTTTTGTTTGAATACTACTGTTATTGACTATTTATTGAACTACAAAATTGTTAGCCCATCTTCTAGTTGATCGCTAAACTGTTCGTACATAACCAGGGTAAGCAGCTCTCTTCAATCAGGTTTATCATTAATCAAATTATTATTGTACAATATGCAAAGAAAACCCCGTCCGACCCATAAGGAAAATAAAGTTTAGGTAAACACATGACCAACTAAAATATGAAACTTTACATAATCATCATAGTAACAATAGTAATGAATTTTGAAATATATAATCTCTTTTTCCGCGAATTAATTCAAACTTCCCAAAAATTTGGTATTTTTTTAAAAAGTGACAACACTTTGACGTTGTTATTATGAGCGAATAGCGATGCAACCGCGTGCCCTGTCCCCCTTCGCCCGCGCATGTATGCACACCGCACATGTTCTGAGTTACCTTTGTTTGCGAAATAATATTTGTTTTTTAGGGGATTTTTTTTTAAATTTTAGCCCGGCTTTGTAGGCATTAATAGAATCAGTTATCGATATTTAATATCGTCACGGATCGGACAGGGTTTTTATAAATAGGTATTGTATAGGATATAATAAATTAAAAACTGGTATACATTAAACCAGCTTCCGATTTGTTCTCATGGTCAATAAAAACATTATTGACCGTGAGAGCAAAGATGGTAGTCTTCAACTTCGTTATCAGTTGATAACACGTAGAGTAGAAAACATATGTTATTAATTTTACGGCCGCGTTTACCTCCAACCGTATGCTGAGCTGCTGATTGTGAGCAGGCTCACTGAGAGTTCAAGTGTTATACGGGTTTAAATAATATACATATTATGTCCTCCAGACCATGTTTCGGCCACTGCATTAATTATTACCCGGATATTTCTAGGGGATCTAAACTTATGCGAGTGAAACCGCGAGGCGCAGTTAGAACATACATGACCACGCTACTTGATAGATAGAAACCTGAGAAATGCGTCCGTTAATAAAACTTGTATGTTTTTGCTTAAAAAATGGCGTCGATTTTCTTGTTAACAAACTAATGTTAAGTTTAGTGCATCTTATTCTTTCTATTTCATTAATATAAGGAAAGAAGATAATAGTAGATTGTTAGCCGAGGGTGGAAAGAATCAATTCCCGAGGTATTTAGACTCGGCTATAGTCCGAGTAGGATCATTTTGAATATGAGGAAAATAACTATTTTTTTAATTCCGTCACAGATACATTCATACATACCAGATTGGTATCCCGCTAATTAAATCGAATTTTTAAATTTTAAATATGGAAATAACCACGTTATTGTTGCGACCATAGAATTAATAAGTAGGTATTATTGTACTTCTTAATTCTATGGTTGCGACCTATTTCGCTCAATGAAGTTTGCGCTAAGTTCACACTGGCTGTTTAGAAACTCACATTGCCGCCTTTTTTTTTATTAGTTTTTGTTACACAAATTTCTTCACAGCTGACAGCAGTTCTATTTTTAAAGTTCATTCCGACCCTTAGGTGGAAAGTAATTTGTATGAGTTTTTCCCGCTCTAGGGAGGGAAATAGCACTTTCTACCCAAAAATCAGATCAAGAAAACTACTTTCCGAATATGAGAAATGAAAAATATTTATTCCTAGTTAATTAAAACGGTACAACACAAATGGGACAGTGAAGTCCCTCGCTCTAAATCTTATTCCAATTATCCACAAACACGTCACATTCAGGGTTGGCCGTCAGAAGAGCATTCAGCATCCTTAGGTCCGTATTACAGAAGCTCACTCAAAACTCAAGTTTTACTTAAATCTCGTTTGAAGCTATTTGATTGCTTGAAAACTATGTAGTTTTAATAAGTAATGCTTGAGTAAGGTTCTGTAATACGGTCCTTAGAGTACGATAGAACGGCGATTCGAACTATTTTGGCACTGAACTTAAATAAACTTTAGTTTATGATTAAGGCAATCGGAGCCATTAACATAGTTCATTTGATTGAAGAATATTTAAGTCTGTTGTTGTCACATGTCGCATGACAAGTGGCACGCAATGACAGTTCTTTAGATTATTGTAGTACATATTTGTTTTTGTCGAAATACTTTAGTGTGCGATAACTGAAGGCACGTACTTATTTATTAAACATGGTTTAGTTAAACAAACTGGGGAATCCTGTACTACAGATTACCAGGTTAATGTTGATAAGTGTACAGGCGATAGCACATCCAGTTACTACAATCTCTCAAATTTCTTTATTAGATTTCCAACTTAATCTCAAAAGCGTCAAGGCTCAAGTTGATTGGAAAAATTCTACAGGTTCGAATGCTTGACCAGCTGCCGTCTGTACATTATACAGTGTATGTAATATTTCTCTGCAGTTTTTCTTATTTGTTCAGAAATTGCGTGTTAGAGAAAATTGATGGATAATTTGAAGCTTTTTATCATGCAACTTTTACCATATAATATTCCTTCCAACAATAAAACTTTCATTTCAAACTAAAGTTTGTCATTACTGCGAAATCTCGCATGTTATGTTATGTTTGTTTACCAAATAGGACACGCAAGTTAGAACACACTATAATTGCATTCTGCAATGTCTGCCATTCATTCCATTAGTGAAATTGTAAGTTTTTGTTACAGCATTCCACCGAGGAGGGGGGCGGGGGGCGGCGTGGGTTGATCGACGTGAGCGCAGGCGCAGGCGACATGTGGATCAGCGCCGTCGAGAGCTCCATACTGTCCTGGGAGGAGGTAAGATTAGAAGAAACTAACTAGTATTAAATATTATGGAAGATCAGTGTGGCTACCATGAGGAAGTCTGAAAGTGGCACCGGTAGCTGAAAAGTTGTGTGGAAATCGGTTGTCATGGTACGGGCATGTGTTACGGAGAAATGAGGAGAATGTCGTGAGGAGAGTTTTAATTATGAATGTTGATGGCTATAAGAGTAGGGGAAGACCAAAGAAACGATGGATGGAATGTGTGAAGGATGATATGGCTAAGAAGGGGGTGACTGCCGAGATGGCTTCTGATAGGGATGTATGGAAGAAAAAGACATGTTGCACCGACCCCAAATAAATTGGGATAAGGGCAGGAGAATGATGACAGTGTGGCTACCGTGAGTTTTCATTACGAGACTATCGTCGATATCGACTCTTGTTTGACTCATCGATTAGCCCGCTTCAAGGTTAAGGTAAGAACTCAACCAATGAGAGCTCCAAACGCGGTCCCTCTAGTCTGGTCGGTTTTCCCTTTAGGTCCTAGAGGGAAAACTTTGAAGACAGAAGAAAACTGCATGTCCTAGAGTCTAGGATATGTCGTTTTCTTCACGAAGTTTTGCTCCACCGTTTTGAAAGCACTGGCGATGAAATAATTTACGCAATGTAAAGCGCCTAAGTCATGGTGGCCTAGTGGTTAAGACACCAGCCTCTCAAGTATGAGTGTGCGAGTTCGATTCCAGGTCAGGCAAGTACCAATGTAACTTTTCTAAAGTTATATATATGTACTTTCTAAGTATATCTTGGACACCAATGACTGAAGGTGAAGGAAAACATCTTGGGGAAACCTGGACTTTATAAGTCTGAAATCGCCGCTGAGCAAGCGTGGTGATTACGCTCAATCCTTCTCTGTATGAGAGGAGACCTGTGCCCAGCAGTGGGACTATAAAAGGTTGCTGATGATGATGAAAGCGCCTGACGGGGTTTGAACCTATGATCTACTAATTATAAGTCGCGGCCGATACCACTAGGCCACCGCTGCTCTTTTACTTGCTTGTCTTGATGATGTAAAACTAAAAAAGGATCCATTTAACTAATGCACTTCGCCTGATTCTGCATATTGTTGGTTTTTACTTTGAATAATATTCCACAGCTGAATGTTACTGGTAGGTAAAAACTCGTTGATCTAGATTTTAGTAATCTATACTAATAAATAAAGCTGAAGAGTTTGTTTGTTTTGAACGCGCTAATCTCAGGAACTACTGGTCCGATTTGAAAAATTCTTTTTGCGTTGGATAGCCCATTAATCCAGGAAAGCTTTAAGCTTTGTAACATCACATCCACACGGAAGAAGTCACTGGCCGCCGCTAGTAATTTACACAGGGTGTATCTGACATCGTAACGCAAACTTCGCGGATAGGCTACACCGCATGCCACTACTAAAATTATGATAGTCATTTATGTCGTTAATGAACGGTTACAGAATTCACAGTGGTTAAAAAAAATTGTCGGCTCGGCATTTGAACGTTGCAAGCGTGCTGCCGTGGGGGTTTGTAGGTATCATGTTGATCCCTGATGTAAACTCTATCAAATCAGCTGATAAGATAGTTTTTCCTGTTTTGTTTTCATTGCGCTTTTTTGTGTACCTAATTAGCGAATTAATTAATTTTTACTTTAAAATCTTATTGGGTTATAAAAGTATAGCAATTATGAACGGTCTAAAGTGAAAAAAACTTCATTTTTTTTTAATCATGAAAAAGCCGACGAAAAATTCCACCACTGGGGGGATCAGAATCATGTACTGGATCCATGGTACTCGTTTGTGCGTCGATGTCAGATACACCCTTTATATAAAAAAGAAAAAGCCTGACATATTGTCGGTTTTTACTTCTTTGAATTATATTCCACAGCTGAATGTTGCTGGTAGGTAAAACTTCGATGATCTAGATTTGGTAACTCTAGATAAAATAAATCAAAACCAATAATGGCACAATGTGTTATTGATAACGTGATAAAGTCGGCCCCATATGCATACTGTAATGAAATATCTATTTAGAAAGGACAGATAATATAAGTCACGAAGATAGAGAGGAAAAGGATTTATTGGGACTATGTTATTGAAAGCTACTTAGGACTTAAAACGTCTGAATGGCTTTTCATAACCTTCCCTTACACCCTCCTCCCTCCTCCCTTCCTTCCCCCTTCCTCCCTCCCTCCCTCCTTCCTCCTTCCTTCTTCCTTTCTTCCTTCTTTCTCCTTCCTTTTCCTTACTAGTCCTTACTAATATTATAAATCGGAAAGTGATTTTGTTTGTTTGTTCCGCTTTCACGTCGTAACCACTGAACCGATGCTTTTGAAATTTTGCAGACGTAAAGTTAAAAGTCCGGATTAAAATACAATATGTAAAGAAAACCCTGTCCGATCCGTGAAGGCATTGTTAGGTATCGATAACTGATTCTACTAATGCCCACAAAGACAGGCAAAACTTAAAAAAAAATCCCCCTAAAAAAATCAATATTATTTCGCAAAAAGAGGTAACTTAATACATGTGCGGTAAACAACACCATTCCGCGGGCGGCGGGGGGCAGGGCACGCGGCACCTGTGACGTGGTCGCGTCGCTATTCCCTTATAAATCAGTGTTGTCACTTTTTAAAAAAATACCAAATTTCGGGGAAATTGGAATTAATTCCCGGGAAAAAAGGATTATTTCAAAATTCATTAGTATTGTTACTATGATGATTATGTAAAATTTTATATTATATTTGGTCAAGTGTTTACCTAACCTTTATTATCCTTATGGTTCGGACAGGGTTTTCTTTACATATTGTATAATAGGGTACTTTTAATCCCGGAAAAATTTGATATTCTCGAGGGAAAACAAAAATATTGTTAGCTTCATACCAGATCGGTGATAGATGGCGCTGTGTGTCGTTAAAAACAAGGCAATATATTGCAAACGAATATGCACATGTAAACTCAGAAGCTAAATGATACGATAATTAATCCTCGAAAATGAGGCATGTAAAAAGCGCGATACCAAATTATGGGGGCGAAAAGTAGTAAAATATTCCATAGACGATTTTCGATCACAAACCACAATGGGCATACAGACGCCATTTCCAGGACAAATAAATAGAGCATCTTGTGACAATTAAACGTAGCCAGGTTTTGACTCAATTATTTACTGAAAGGTCAGACCTACGTAGTGTTGCCCAAATTCAGTCTTGGTCTTGCAGTCTTGGTCTTGTTCTTGCGTTTTTGCAAGACCAAGACCAAGAACAAGACCGCGTATTTTTAGCAAGACCAAGACCAAGACTGACCGTGCAAGACTTGAGCAAGAACAAGACATAGCCTGCAAGACTCTTGCGTCTTGCAGCTAGGACTTAGCGCTATTTCACTGAGTAGTTAGGTGTAACTGTTCGGTGTATAGGTAGGTACGCTTAGGAATTCTATGATTTGCAAAAAACTGTATCAAAGAATATGAAAAACTGGGCATTACGACTAATACCATAAACATAGCGAATAAAAAAATATGTATTAAAATCAAACTGAGTGCATGCATAGTTATGTTTTAACCATCGGCACTTTGATAATGCGGCATCAATCAAAGGTTTTGTACTTACTTCTCAAAGAAATTTGCCGCTTTTCGGAAGTACATGGTTATGATACACGCGCCGGCGGCTTCTTTTGAAATCTAAAACAATCGTTGCCGCCACGCCGAAATCATAACATTTGACACTATTTGATTGCCGCCATAGGGCGTAGGTATACTCATGCAAAATAATTTCGAATTTTAAGAGTACCTATAGGTGTTCCAAAGAATAAATAAGTTTCAGAGTGCTTAGAATGAAAATGAATACATTATACTGATCACGCAAGTAGTATTATGATTAGGATAAAATGGTAAGGATAGGTAGTAGATGTCATATTAATTCATTCTAGTAAGTATATATTATAAATATGGTTTTAAACTAATTACTTAGGTACTATTATTGTACATTTAGTCATTATATTTCTTAAGTTTTTACATTCAAATATCACCCGTTTAATAAATATTGTAGCCACTTTTAAATATACTTGAAACATGTAAAAAAATTCTACAAAAATTTGTTTTTTTACATGTTTTAGCAAATGTAAGCTTATAAATCATAAATGTTTATTAAGAAACAGTTACTTCCATGGAAAACGACATATAGGTCAGTTGATTTTTCGAATTTCTTATCAAATCTTCAGTTATTTATTAATCTGCTTGATCTTTACTATGGCTATGTTAATTCAAGTTCACAATGTTCCAATTCTAATACGTTTTTCTAAGATTTAAAGTAAACTTTAATAAATAGTAATAGACTAATAGGTAATTGCAAGACTTGCAAGACTCTTGCTGCAAGACCAAGACCAAGACCAAGACTGGGAGCGCAAGACCAAGACCAAGACCAAGACCAGGTGTATTGGCGCAAGACCAAGACCAAGACTGGCTAAGTCTCGTCTTGTTCTTGCATTTGGGCAACACTAGACCTACGGTATGCCTAGCGAGTTGGCGCTTCGGGGCTTGTTTACTCGCGGAAATGAAAAATCCAATCAGTCTTTTATGCCGGGGCTACATTAGCAGGCGAGGATTCGTATAGCATTGGCGCGCAAAATATCCGTCATAGGTACACGATGTTCCTGTCTACATTGGCGGGCGATGATTCAAAAAGCGGCCTACGGCGAATATTCGTTGTTTAGTTGTGCCGCCGAGACGATGGAGAAAGCACTGGCTTTGCATTATATGTCAATAAATTATTATTTACTACATGTTTACAAAATAAACAAAACAAAACAATGCAAAAAGAATGTCAGTCCCACTTCAAAGTCTGGACGATATGAAGTGACGTAGGTGTGACCACTCCAGCGAATATTGTCGCGACAAGTCCTTTGAAGCGCGCCACTTTACCGACAGTACCCTGATGCTACATCGTCTGCGCACGAATACATTGCGTTGCAACGATGTACCCGGCCACATACATCGCCGTAGTCCGAACATTCGCCGTAGCCCGCTAATGTAGCAGCGGCATTAGAAAATAAGAGCAATGGGTTTGAACACATTGCTAAAAGCATTGGAAAGTACAATCACAAGCAAGCTACCGAAACAATGTGAAATATTCTCCACAATTGTAAACAATTATTAGTTTACGGAAAAATAAACTTTAAATTCTATACGTACAGTTCAGTTTACGTTACAACTTCAAACATTTTTAAAACTTACAATAGTCACTCTGGAATCAACTTAATTGTCATTGAAATTAAGCTGGTATTTGTGTAAGCTTGAAACAGAGTGGGGATTGCCATCATCATTTCAACCGAAAGACGTTCACTGCTGGACATAGGCCTCCCCCAAGGATCTCCACGACGACCGGTCCTGCGCCTCCCGCATCCAGCGGTTTCCCGTGACCTTCACCAGGTCGTCGGTCCACCTTGAATCCCTGCGAATCTCCTCATTCCTGCGTACTTTACTTATATCTAAACATTACTGCTTACCGCTTTGGAAAGTACGTACATATTCACCATTATCCATTCATATCACTAAAAGTCACACCACTTAATGTAAACATATAACATTAATGGCCCCACATCTGACATACGTCAATATGCCCAAACAAAAGGAAATACGTTTACATAAACAAATAACAGACATCTTTGACCATCATGATAATATTGACATCACTATAAAAGATCGATGAAATGAAACATCACTTTGTCACAACACTACGGTCCCAATTCGATTGTTAACAATTGATTGATTGTACGCACTAGTGTATGGAAAGCAATTTGTTCAAAGAAAATAGGTCGTGTCGCCTTTGAAAGATTGCCTGTTTTTATTTTATAACGCTAGTGCTGTTGTCATTAGGTAATCATTTTTTTAAATTATAAACTAGTGCTAGACCGCACTCCCGCCTGATTGTAAGCAGTGATGCAATCGTTGATGGTAAAGCACGCTAGTTTATTAAGAGCCTATTCACTCAAAAATAAAACTGAGTGAATAGGATGAAAGACTGCAGTTGAGCGAGGTATGTTAAACCCAATAATACGGCCAACGATGCTGCGTCAGAGGGAGATTGATCTGGAGACCCTCCACGACCAAACTCCCGACACAACAACATTTGGCGCATCGTGCCCGGCACACATCGCAACACAACTGCTCAGACCCGTCCACCGTACGGCTTCACCAGACATCATGCCGGAACACGATGAATCGCTGTGGGCTAATTATACCATCAGCCGCACAAATTAATATAAGCGTAAGCTATACTTGCCTCGGTCGGTCCGTGGAATAGTCAGCCACTCTACATACATAATTATATTAAAAATGATAATTTAGTATCCCAGCTGTGGGTAGTATTTTAAGCTCCTCTGTTGTCACAACTTGCTATTAACCAGTGTTCCTGCTTGCTGCCACAATAAATAATTCTATTCTAATAATTTATGAGGTAAGAGTAAGTTCCTTTTTACGGAGGGGAGATGAGATTGTTGTTTATTCATTTAAAACGAAGATTTGAGGGGCAAACCAATGTTCTTGGCTCAGCTGGATGCGATATAAATATGTATATGGGTATTTTCCGGGCGTTAACAAGAATTGAGGGGGACTTGATACCGATACTATGTAGTGCAATCATGTCGGGAAGCAGTACATTCCCGATTCCTGCAGGAAAGCGTTCAGACTTTGGGGTCAAATAGCCGTAGAGTTTCTTATTCTCGATAAGGTGTGTTAATTAATGATAATAATCATTATATTAACCACTAGGCCACCGCGACTTGTGAAGTGTATAGAGTCGTGGTGGCCTAGTGGTTATAATAAATCTACGACTACGTCTAAGCATGATTGTGTGGTTTCGATTCCAGGTCAGGCAAGTACCAATGTAACTTTTTTATGTTATATGTACGTTCTAAGTATACCTATCATGGACACCAATGACTGATTAAAAAAGGTGAAGGAAAACATCTTGAGGAAACCTGGACTTTAAGTCTGAAATCGCCAACCCGCATTGAGCAAGCGTAGTGATTACGCTCAATCCTTCTCTGTATGAGAGGAGACCTGTGCCCAGCAGTGGGATGATAAAAAGGTTGATGATGAATCATATATTTATTCTGACTACTCGTTCTTTAAGTTTTTTTATTAGCTTATTTTATCACACTGCGGGCAAAAGACTTCCCCAAAATCCTTCCTGTAACTCCTTTCCCGCATCACGTCGAATCAGCCCTCGCAGTTCGTGTCGAGATCTCGCCTTCTCCAGGGCCGGCCTTGGCGGCGACGTCCATCTTCAGGCACCTATTCTGTGGAGGCTTTTGGTCAGCAGTCATCGTGCATACGGCTGATGTGACTCGTCCAATCCCTTTTGTGCCTGGTAGCCTTCTACAAGTATTCAGCCCGTTTTGGAAAACAGTGTGGTGTTCGGAAGTTTGTCGTGTACTATCTTAACACAGAATGTTGCTCCATCGCTCTTTGGCAAACTCAAAGGTGGAAAATTTCATATTTTAAACCAAAATTGTTTATTTGAACTAAAGCTTGCTTCTAATGATTTAAGTCTATGTACTTGAAATAGGAAAAACGTGTAGCTGGGGTAATTCACCAGAGTGCTTAAACACGTGACAAGTTTAAAGATTTGATCCCCTCTTTTTATTAACTTGAATGGTCAATATCACCATCAACATTTTGTAGGCTCTCAATGAAGGTACGTTCTCTACTGGACATCTACCCCGCAGGGTAATTGCGTAGCACTATCAGTAGCAATGGGTTTCATTAAGTTCAATTTCTTTAATTTTATTAACATGAATTGCTCGTAACACTGTCGTTAATATCTTTTCCTGTTTACTCAACATCATAGCTGCCATATAAAACAGAGTTGCTATCAGTGTTGAGAGGCTTTACCCGTAGGCCTATTTGAATGCTGACCCAGATTCCATATCTATTAGGTTATATGAGTCGAGGTATGTTGCCATCAAATCCTACTGCTAATGGGCTGTTTGCATCTCCGTTCTGACGGTAGTCATTAATTTTGATGCGATGTGCTTTTGTTTGGATACTAATGATGCTTGGTTTTCAAGGTTGCTTCCCTGCTGTTAGTGGGGTAAATATTTGTGTTAGTTTATTTTAATTGTCTGACTTTGGAAATCAGCGTTTGGCACTAGTTTTCTGGATTTTTTGCTGAACTGGCCCTTTTGGTGCAGCTATCTGGCACACTCCGCTATTTCCTTACTTCGGTCTTCATACTTACTATTTGATTTTTATTTATTTGTATCTGGTATATTGTGTCTATTAGTCTGTGCTGAATAAATGTATTCTCTTTTTTTTCTTTCATTCTTTTTTAATGTCTTCATATCTCGTAGTTGCTTACTTAGTGCCAGCGCAGACTGTGTCTTGACGTTGTTTTTGCATCTGCATCTAGAAGAATTGTCGTTTCCATATGCACCTATACCATCGCCTAGCTTTATAAAGAATAGAGGTAAACAAACCAATTTAGGGTTATCACAATTCACGTATTACAAATCTCCTGTTATTTACATGATTATCGACTTTTACATGGACAACTCATCATCATCATCCCAGCGTCAATCCCAGTCGCATCCGAAGCCTTTTCAGCTTTGGAGTCTGGGGTCCGTTTTACCAGTCCAACTGCTGATATGGCTAAACTTCGACATTTTCCGTGAAGCGACTGCCGTCTGACCTCCACAACCCGAAGGCGACATCGAAGTATTGCAGTTAGACCAATTGTTGGACTTTTGAGGGCTCCAACAACCCGTAACGACTGCCACTAGATGTTCGTATGGCAACCGGGACCAACGGCTTAACGTGCTTTCCGAGGCACGACCAGACCAGTGCAAATATTCATATTCATGCATACAAATACTTGCACTGTGCGGGGATTGAACCCGCGCCACCTTGCGCAGCGGCCGCGTCCGCTACCGCTACGCCACGGAGGCTGTCACATTGCATTGTTTTACATGCTAACTATTTATTAACAATTCCTATTGCAGTATATTTCAACAGAATCACTAAAATAACATGCATAATAACTTGGTATTTCGAAAAACCATTAAAAGGTCTACATTAATTTTACGTGATAGCCCTACAAAAAAGAAAGATTGATGAAATCCAGGTATTAAACACATTTTGTGGAATTCAACCAATGAATAAAGTTGAGCCATTTGTCAATACAATTTTGCGTATTTTAATTACTTTCAAATAAACTGCATAACACTACTGACACTAATGGACTAATTATAATATATATATATCAAAAAAATTAACCTATTAGGAAATTAGCTTACATATGTTTCATATTTCATTCAAACCGGTTAAGCGTTCAATGCAAATCATAAATATCTATATATGTATAAATAAACTATTTACATTAGTTTAGGAAGTAGGATTATTACTTTTATGAAAATCATCTAAGTAGAAAAGGTTGTTAACATCTTTTAGGCGTAAACTACTCGTTGCCTAGCAACGGTTTGTTTACCTCTATTCTTTATCGAATTTGGCTCAAATATAGATGCAGTGTTTTATGCATATGCGTCTAGTCGCTACATCATGAAGCGAGGACGTGAGAATTCCCTAGGCTGTCGTTGCGACTGTGCAACTCGACGAGCTTAAAGTAAAATAGGTACATGAAAGTTATCGGCCACAGCCTGTCGCAGTTGCCCCCATGTCTAATATCGTCATCATTTCATCCGAAAGACGTCCACTGCTGGACAAAGCCCTTTCACAAGCACCCACACATTGACTGGGTTTTGTTCTGTATCTTTTCGAATAGGTAGAATGAACTGAACGATAATTTCAATTTACCTTTATATGTATAGTTAGTTGTTATATAGGTATGTATGTGACCTTATTTCATATAAAACTATTGGAACGATTTAATTGAAAGCTTTGTATTAATGACATCTGAATAATAAATCTCTTTTAGGGTTCCGTGCCCAAAGGGACGGGATCCTATTACCTACTAAGAAACTACTGTCTGTCTGTCATCAGGCTGTTTCTCATGAACTTTGATACCTAGCTAAACAGTTGAAATTTTCACAAATGGTGTATTTCTGTTGTCGTCATAGTAATTAATAAATACAGAATAAAATAAAATTTAAGAGGGCTCGTATGTAAAAACCGTCATTTTATTGCAATTTTTTGCGAGGATAATAATAACGGCAATATAATAGGTGTAGACTAATCGGGTTAGTAAGAAAGCAGTCCGGGCCAAAAGAGAGGATATGGTAGAGCGTACGAATGCTGCACTACAGGCAGTCTCCGAATGGGGCGAAGCCAATCTTGTGCCACTCAACGCCGCCAAAACACAAACGTGTCTATTCACCGCCAAAACACAAGCGTGTATTCACCACCAAATGAAGCTCGTTCGCCTTGGATCCTGCTTTCCGGAATATATCCTTGGAGTGCACCGACCGCATTCAGCTAGTAGGAGTTGAAATTTCCTCGAACCTGAAAAAAAATACAGATTAGGTATGTATTTCTGTTACAGATATAACAAAAAATACTAAAAACAGAATAAAATAAATAGAGGAACCCGACGTGCGCGACTCGCGACTCGCGTTTAGCCGGTTTTTATAATGATACTGTCATCACAAAGTTATCCCTTAACTTATTTGTACATACACAAATGATAGGTAGTTATCCGTGTAATTATTTTGCATCAATAAAGACTTATTGGTGTAAAATAATTCAGAGAAGTATTAATTAAGCTTTGCGAAAGACAGGTTAAAAAAAATCTGACCCGGAACAAGTACCTGTAGGCCATACAACTATTTTTTCCCTGCGGGAATCGAACCCGCGACACGTAGCGCAGCAGTTGTATGCTCACCCACTGCAATAACCGTGTCGTCAATAGCGATTAATAGAGTTTGTGACCAAGGAAAGGGGCCATTGTATCCATTGCTAACATTTTATGGCTTAGAATATATGTACAAGTACAGTATAGTTAATAATACAAGCTGTATTGTTTTCATGAAAAAATACATAGAGAAAGCTAAAATTTCAGTGCTAATGGAATTTGTTAAGGCCACCTTCACGGCGATGCATAAGGGTTTTTCGGCTTCTCTTAAGCCAAAAGAAGCACAGTATAAAAAAACAACTCTCGTGTATAGCCTCATAAAAGGTAGGATTAAAGAGGTAAAATATACCCTAGTGGAGGCACGAGGAACAGGGTGTAAAGTTCAGTCATCCTCCATAGAAAAGGGGGAATCCTCCGACTAGACGGGTGTTATGTCTGGCGGGTACTTGCCCAATGCTTGAAAATTGGGAAGTGTATTTATGCTAGTTGCACGGTAAACTCTGATTGCGGGATGTAGAATTCGTGTGACGTCACTATGACGCGTTGTTTTTGTGGCGTTTGTAGGTCTCTGATTGTTGACCGGCCGAAAGTGCACTGTGCTGTGCCGAGGTTGCTGATGAGGCTGAGGGTGATAACCAGGTATACGCGGTCGCTGCATGCTTGTGGTCAGGATACCTGTTGTAGCCGTGGGTGCTGGCTAGCTGGGTGACTCGCCGCTAAAGCTTGCAAGAGTGGTGATGATGACGTCACGCTGAAGTTGCTGCACGAAGGCTGCGCTGACTTTCATGCTCGGGGTCTCCAGTGTGGAGGCATGAGGACCAGGGTGTAAAGTTCACTCATCCTCCCTTTTCTATGGAGGATGAGTGAACTTTACACCCTGTTCCTCAGGCCGCTGCCTCGAATCTTGTGGGCAGCGGGACGGTGGCGGCGGCGGCGAGTGAGCGGCAGGATCTTATGCGTACAATTAAACGGACCGGTTCTCGAAAACAGAGGCGCGGGAGCGGGGCGGTGGCGGGCAGCGAGCGGTGTACTTCTCGCGCTCGAATCTTGCGG
The DNA here is from genome assembly GCA_017933935.1 of Sesamia nonagrioides. Taxonomy (NCBI): domain Eukaryota; kingdom Metazoa; phylum Arthropoda; class Insecta; order Lepidoptera; family Noctuidae; genus Sesamia; species Sesamia nonagrioides. Next base: position 63,721 of record JADWQK010000241.1, on the reverse strand, counting down.
GCAGCGAGCGCTGATCGAGCGTTAGGAATAAATTTGAATCAAAAAGATGTTGCCGCCATTGTTCAGAAATTTCTTTCGCGAATAAAAACAAATATCTCGTCGACACAATCGTAAACACAACACTATGCGGCTATAGTGACGCGCGACCTGCCCACTAGTTCCGAGAACGGGTCTTCAATGCCCGCCCGGCTCCCGCGCCGCCGCCGCCGCCGCCCCGCTGCCCGCAAGATTCGAGGCAGCGGCCTCATGCCTCCACAGTCCTCTCCATTCTCTATAACGAAATCGAAGCAAATAGATCGGATATAAATTGCAAATCTTCAAATATAGTCAGCAACATTCTTTTGACCATATCCCAATTGATTTGGGTGATCCAACATGTATCTTCCATGCTCCACTATTAGTCGATTGGAAAAGGCCAACCATGCTCTTAAAATTGATTGAAAACCGGATCTTCCATCTATCTCTGCCAAGGATGTCGATTTTAGAAAATACAGGTTCTGTACCCTGTCCATTAAGTTAACCATTTTTTGACTACCGTCTCAGAACGTAGATATTCCAGATTGCGTAAGTTTAGTTTTCTAAAGTGGGCGGGCGGTAAGGGCTCCTTTTCATAGGTGGAGGTTTGAATTAAAGCACGAAATCTAAATTTATCCTCAATTCTATTGAGGTAAAAACTAAATAGGAAATAGCAACTGACAATAACAATTTAAATAGGCAAACCGACAGTTTCGCCCCGAGAAGTGCCCTGGTCCGTGACTCAATACGCAGTCACTATTCGACAATCCCCACTTTCCAAAACGACTCTGTCAACGTGCCGCCTTTACAAAATAACGTCGCAACATTTGCACCCATACTATTACACAACTAATAATAATAATAACTCATTTATTTCAGACCACAAAGTCCATAGTTTTGACATGCCGTACACGTATAATCTGCAGTATTTTTTTGGTTTGAAAAGAGTGAGAGAGATGACCTATGCTTTTGGTTTAGCACTATTTATCTCTTTGCTCATAGATGACTGATGATTTTGAGAGAGATAAAGATAGACGAAACTTCATTTCCTCTTTTTCTTTCGGAGTGCCCCAATTCTAATCTCTAACTAAGGCATGTCCATTAGTATATGTCGATGTTTGCACCACTACTATATAAATGAAATCTTCTTCTTCTCAGCCTATAAAGATCCACTGCTGGACAAAGGCCTCTCCCAAGGCTTTCATTCCATTTGGAGGCATTGCCATAATTCCCACGCTTGGCAAGTGGGTTGGGGATCGCAGTAATTTGTTATTCCACAGGAGAAGCGCTGCTACCCGCTTCCCTGGTGAGTTCCCTTAGTCGGCTCTTACGACACCCACGGGAAGATATGGGTTGATACTATTCTATGCCCGGTACCACACGGGAAGACAAATGAGCAACTTTTAATAAAATGATATCGTTATTCAGGACCAATACATATGTATATAATAAACAGTTTCATTGACTTCTCTTACTTGGATATGGCTTCTTACATACAATGTATGGCTGCAATCACTAGTTCTGTCAAAATGGTTCACCTAACGGATGTGGTGTGATTAGATTAGCTAGGGAGACTCCACATGGTGAGTTTCAGTATCGATGCAGTTGTTTGATCTACAAAAGCAAGTTATGTGACTTTTCTGACTTTGACATAAGAGTTATTTTGTTAAGATGCATCTGCCTTTCTGAGATTTCGGTAATTTAGTTTGCCCTTGTATACACTGTAATTCTATCGTAATTAACAATCGAAACACAATATCTTAGTACCCTATTGGCATAGTTGACGTGTGATTAAGTAAAGATTGTTTGAAAATGATTAAAGACTTTGAATATATACAATTATGTATAATCGAGCTTTCGCTTTTACTGAAGCTTCGTGTGATGTACGGCGCGTTGAGTTGGCACCGTTCGTCTGTAAAATGGGGCAATTGCTCCTACAAACTATTGATAGTTTTGTTGATTTAAGGGGATGAAAATAACTCGTGGACCTGCTAAGCTATACAAAACCGTACAATACGCTTCCGTACCGAATCGAATAGAAATCAATATTACCAAGCAGTCCCTGAAAAGTTGTTCACATTATCATCTTGAATTTTAAGTAGAGACCAAGTGGAAAAGCTGTACTGGCTTATTTATAAAATCGGTCCTTCGAGCCGGATTATTCCTAAGAGGAGGAGAGATTTCGAACAAATACTTGTTTCTAATCCGCTCTTGTGGAAACCCGCATGTTTCTAATTCTTCTTCATATGTATAATCCCGGGGTATATGTAGCTAGACCTACATTAGGTATTAAGCATAAGGACCACCGTTTTCCTCCGATGTATTTATTTAAATTATTCATTTATCTCATGTCGTTTACCTTTTGACGTCAATAGAACAACAAAATAAGGAAAATCAACGTGAAATAGGGTAATCAATTCCGTTTTTTTTTTTTGTGTTTTTGAACCCAAAATAAACAGGTATGAGATACCTTTTGAGAATATAATAGCGTAACATTTAATACATACCTAACCTAACTTGCTTTCGACTCCCTATCAAGTTTCATTCAAGTCTTGTAAAAATCGGGAATAATATATGGAGTAGGTAATTACCCACACTAACACTAAGGATAGATTTCATTTTGACATTTAAGCTCAACTAAGCTGTTGAGCAGAAGATAGATAGATTTGCAATATACATCAAAACGATTCAGATTGCGATTGATAGAGTGTACGCAATTAGGATGCTGATCAATAACATTTATATTTTTCAGCGTCTAAGAATCTACATAATATATAATTTAATAATTATTATATTATATTGTATTAAACACATTACAGCCTTACCAGGACAACATAAGCGCTATTAATATACCACTTATGAAAACAGTTGGCTAGTTAATTACTCAATTGTTAGATGATCTATCTCTAGAACAATCTTTGTAACAGTAATTGCAGTCTGGACACGCACGCGCACGTTGATCCAATGCGATGTCATGATTCAATCAGTCCCCAGACATTGGGATTGGTCAATTTGCTTCGACGTTTTTTGGTCCTGTTAGCGTGGTTGATGAGAAAGTACTTGAACAAATGATTGCAAGCGTTGACCAATAAGCGTGAAAAGTGGGCAGTAAAAAAATCTAAAAGTACAAGATATCTAATAGTAAGGTCTTTGTTTAAGCACACAAAAACACGGTATTTAAGAAAACTCGCTATTCCTGCTTGATAATGATAGTTAATAACCAATCTATTGCAGTCCACTACTGGGCATAGGCAGAAGCCTATGCCCAGTAGTGGACTGCAATAGATTGGTTGTTGGTGGTTGGTAAGGTAGGTAAGATAAGGTTGCGGCAAAACAGGGTCCCTGGGTTCTCTCAGGGACCCTTATGCATCCAGTTTATTCTAGCCAACTTATTTATGACATCCTCCATTTATGGTAATGATAGTACGTGAACTTAGGGCGAGTCGCTGCGCAGTAACAAACGCGTGCGCTCAGCGGGGGTTTCCCGGGTGCGAGGGGGCGAGGGGAGAGGTACTGCTTAACGTGTAGCTGACTTCAGAGCGGTCATAAAGTTTGGCGCTAACTATCTATACCATACTATTAATTCAGTCTGATCTAAATAATTTGTAATGACAGTAGAAAGTAACAATGGTTTTAATTCGAATAATGTAAGCTCAGTATGTTTACGTACAAAGAACGGACTTTCATTACCGTTATTAGATGATATCTGGTATTTTATACTAATGGACTTTCAATATTAATGGCCTCTGTCCAATATTTTAACCTCTGACATTTCCTTGAATTTGTAACTATGATACAAAAGCTATTAAGTTTTCACTTTAATTTTTTTAGATATTATAACATCATCAATATAAACATGGAAAAGCAATATTGAAACTAACACAAAAACTACACAATCAAAGTTATACAATTTGTAGCGCTACCTACAAACGCCACTAAGAAACAACGTGGCATACTAACGTCACACGAATTCTACATCTCGCAATCAGAGTTATCCGTGCAACTAGCATACATATACAAGTTGACAATTACAACCATGAAGCAAGTGCCCGCCAGACATAACACCCGTCTGGTTGGAGGATCCTCCCTTTTCTATGCAGCATTCCTGGAGCATACCATCATCCATCTGCTTAGAATTTAACTATGTTACGGGTTGGCTCCTAATGTAATGGGATTCAGCTGAATACCAGAATTTAACATGGAGCGGTTGCCTGTCGGACTCTACAACCCAGTACTGTAATACAATTTTTTTTTAAATAATTATTAACTAGTGCTTGACCGCAATCCCGCCTGATGGTAAGCAGTGATGTAATCGTTGATGGTAAAGCGCGTAGTTTATTAATTCTATTCACTTAAAAAAACTTAGTGCATAGGAAGGAAGACGGCCGTTGAGCGAAGTAATGCAATGTTAAACCCAACAACACGACCAACGATGCTACGCTAGAGGGAGATTGATCTGGAAACGCTTCACGATCAAACTCCCGAGACAACAACATTGGTATATCATACCCGGCACACATCGCAACACAACTGCTCAGACCTATCCCCCATACGGTTTCACCAGACATCATTCCGGAACACGAATCGCTTGGCGGCAAGACTTTGTCTGGTGATAACTTCTGCCAATAATACGATTCCCATTGTTAAGGCAGGTTGTCAGATTTTCAGGCTTCTCACTAGTCGTAACGACAGCTAAAGATCAAAGAAAGACAGCTGGGACCAACGGCTTAACGTACTTTCCGAGGCACGGATGGGCTCAGTGTGTAAAGATGCATCATAACATATACATAAAAAACAAACAGCCGAATTGAGAACCTCTTCCTTTTTGAAGTCTTTTCAAACTAGGCACGTTATCAGTTTAAAGCAAAAAAATTGTTATGGTGATATAATTTAATAAAAAGGAAATCTGGAGCACAGACTTTCTAAAAAGAAGACCTTTTGATGATGGAAACTCATTTACGGATGCAATTAAGGTTAGGAATCGGTACATTGTAGAGATGGAAAATATATTTTTTACAGACTTTCTGGCATTATGCTTAGATTTAAGCATTCAACGAATCTCACTCAACCAACGAAATCACCGCTTACAATCAAGTGATTTTATGGTCAAGCGTGAGCCAGGAATTAATGGCAGTGGACAGCCATATTGTTAAAATCATCAATCGGGCACAAATCTCACCTCCAAGCGGCTATTAGTAGCTCTGTCTACTAGATTACCTACACCACAACTCCGCCATACTTTTTTACCTTGTTAACCTCCCTTTCTTTCTTCCTCAGGTGGCTGAACGTCTAAACGTAGACGTTCGCCGCGGCCTGTCATGGCGGGAAGCCAACGATCGCATGAACTTCGTTGGTCCCAACGAGTTCCAGGTCAAAGAAGAGGAACCGCTATGGAAGAAGTACATAGAACAGTTCCAGAACCCGCTCATACTACTGTTGCTGGGTAAGTGGCCTTTGAAGCTATTTTAGTGACGTCAATACAGTCTTATGACGGGCATTTTCGTGTCTCATAAAAAAGGAAAAGGATAAAAATACAACAATATCGCATTAAACGTGACGCATAAAAAATATTATTTATTGGGACACAGGAAAATTATTCTTAAAAAACCACCCAAACAAAAGTAAAATGAAAATAAAAATGGAAAGTCCTATAGGTACGAGGCTAAAAGACAGTCTCTATATCAGGTAGGGGCCTTTTGGCGTAGTCATGATGATGAACTGAAACACAAAACAATTAGGGGCAGAATGTCCACGCAAAACAGACATCTCTGCATAAAACTATGACACTATGCGAGGCAGAGCTACACCGCAGGTTACAAGTTTTTATTTTTTTATGAGCTTGTCCAACTGCTTGCCGGGGTCACCCTCAAATATTTTATGTCCCAAAATATGTCATGTCAGCGGTCGACCTACAATATGACATACCGAACTACCAGGTAAAATATTCTTCGTGTCCTTTATCTCATCTGGCGGGATATCTGGGTTTAGTGCTGTGTGCGAACAACCCGTGAACAGGCTGCAGATCATATATAATAATGTAATAAATCTGTCTCGCCTTTTCACCCTAATGTTGGTAATTTTCTAGTGGAATTTGATCCTTGTTGACGGGACTTTTTCAGCATTTTTAGCAAGAGAGATCTTTTTAGGGTCCCCACACTGTCAGTGTTTAATAAGAGGTATTAAAACTCGTTCTACGAAGGGGTAATTGGGTAACACCCTTCACAGTACCAACATGGCTTTTATTTTAACAGTTCATTAACATACATTGCGTAATTTACATTGTTAATGAGGCAAACTTTTCGAACATAAGAAACAATCAATTAACAATATTCTTCAAACTGATTCAAATTAAGATTGATTGTGTGTTATTCTAGTTACCAGGTCTACTGTGAGAAAATAACACAATATTAGTAACAATAGGTTTTATTTTAAATGTTGAACAATGTTCATTGCGTTTATGACTTTGTTGAAGAGACACATTTTCCGAATAATTGAGCAATGAATTAGCAATATGCTTCAAGTGATCCAAATCGTGGCAATTAGGGTGCCGCCAAACGGTTAAATACATTACATACATTAAATAAACTATGAGCAACGGAAATGCAACGTAAAAATGTAAATTCTTAAAAGCCTAAATAGGATGCATTTACTTTGATATTTCCTGCATTGCACCATTACCATCGAATAGTCTGCACAGTACCTGCTGTAGCTTGTGAGAAATTAACAGAACTAGCTCAACCGGATTATTTAATTCATTGATTAAATCCTGTCAGAGAATTTATGGTTGTAAGCAAATTGGATACCGACTGATGATTGTCCATAGGTATAGTGTTGCAAAAACCTCAAAAGTCCAACGATTGGTCTAACTGCAATGCTTCGATATCGCCTTCGGGTTGTGAAGGTCAGACGGTAGTCGCTTCACGGAAAATGTCGAAGTTTAGCCATGTCAGCAGTTGGACTGGTAAAGCGGACCCCAGACTCCAAAGCTGAAAAGGCTTCGGATGCGACTGGGATTAACGCTGGGATGATGATGATAGTGTTGCAAAAACTTTGTTTTTTCTAATGTGAAAAAAAAAACATTTTCCGTTAAATAATATTTGGCATTTACCGTTAAATAATTAATACTTAAGAGTACATAATAGAGTCTTAGTTTTATTCTTGAACCTACGGTACTTTTCTAATAAAATACATAATACCAAAATTTCATAAAAATATTGGCAACATTCATTGATATTAACATCAACGAAAGAGAAGTGCCCAAATCATATATTTCTTTTGTGTACGGGGAAATTGAAGATGAAGAATACATTGCAAAAAAAATATTGAGTTGTGATTTATAGTAATAATATATTTATTGGAAGTAGTGATTTATGAATAAATAATTTGTTGATTTATTATACAAATTACATATTTAATTTATAATTGAACTAAAACGTAGGCAAGAAAAAAAAAACAAATTAAGTTAAGCGGCGTTAAGTTTTTTTTTTCAATAAAGTGAAAAAAAACAAATTGTTTTTTTTTTTTTTTTTTTTTTTTCATTTTACATCACTACGTAGGTATATTCAAATCTCATTAGTTATTATTTGATATTTGTATGAAATGGCTATAAATTGACAAATCGATGATAAAGAAATAAAACTATTTGATACGCTTTGAAATAGACAACTAGCTTCATCTTTCTAGATGACACCGACCCCTTGAAGCTAAATTTACACTTCTTTTCTCTGTAATACTAAAGATTTAGTTCTATTTTTCGGTTTGGAATCGTTAAGATGCAGGTGGGTACGTTACCAAAACGTGTCCTGATAGTCAATGCCGACTGTCTTTAACAACGTAAGTCGCATAACATGGGTTCACCTGGGTTGTCGTGTGTTTATGAAGGAAAGGAATGGTTACGTCAAATAGAATTTTGGACTAAGATTCTGGGCACGCAGCGTCTGCTAAATACGCCACGTCAAGTTTCGTCCTGTTCTGTCCTTGGGGATAACGGTTTCCATTACACATTCACTACTTCCAAAGTGTGATTAAAATCCCTTGCATATTGCACTTTGCTTTCTACTTTCGAGATCTCTCCATATTTCGATGGTCGCACTTTCAAATGCATAGCACCCAGAGTTCATTGACTTACGTTCTAAAAAACTTAATTTATTTGCAGCCTTCTTAGTTATATGTGTAGATAGCTAGACTGGTTTTTAGCACGCAAATTGTACTTAGGTTGTTTAGTTAAATGAATTGCATTTGTAGCGTCCGCTTCGTGACCCAGATCCTAAACATTTTTATTATCATTACAATTTGAACACGATCTACCTTCCACTTACTTAATACTGAAGTAAATGAATAAACACTCCTTTTAGTAACAGACTCGTTTATTATACATAAAGGGTGTATCTGACATCGACGCACAAACGAGTACCATGGATCCAGTACAGATTCTGAGCCCCCCAGTGGTGGAATTTTTCGTCGCTTTTTCATGATTTAAAAAAAATATATATGTAGTTTTTTTCACTTTAGACCGTTCATAATTGCTATACTTTTATAACCCAATAAGATTTTAAAGTAAAAATTAATTAATTCGCTAATTACATAAAAAAGCGCAATGAAAACAAAACTCTAAAAACTGTCTTATCTGCTTATTTAATAGAGTTCACATCAGGGATCAACGTCATACCTACAAACTCGCACGGCGGCACGCTTGCAACGTTCAAAGCCCGAGTTGACCTTTTTCTTTAAACACTGTGAATTCTGTAACCGCTCATTAACAACATGAATGATTATAATAATTTTATTAGTGGCATGCGGTGTAGCCTTTTCGAGAAGTTTGCGTTACGATGTCAGATACACCCTGTATATTTTATCAGTTAAGTTATTAACGTATTGCTAAATTGAAGAATACAATACATACATACGTATACAACTGAAGTGACCGGTATAATGTTTAGTAGGTTTTTCTTTCTATCATTATAAACTAATGCTTGACCGCAATCCCACCTGATGGTAAGCAGTGATGCAATCATTGATGGTAAAGCGCGCTAGTTTATTAAGAGCCAATTCACTCAAAAAAAAACCCGATTGAATAGAAAGGAAAATGGCAGTTGAGCGAGGTGATGCAATATTAAACTCAACAATACGACCGCGGCGCCAGAGGGAGATTGGTCTGGAGACTCTCAACGACCAAACTCCTGACACAACAATATTTGGTGCATCGTACCCGGCACACATCGCAACACAACTGCTCAGACCCGCCCTCCGTACGGCTTCACCAGACATCATGATGAACACGACGAATCGATTGACTGAGGCGCATGTTTTTGGTATCTTTATTAAACTAGCTAAACCAATAGAGTATAGAAAAAGAGATTACCGACATGAAGACTATAAGAGAAACATAGAAGAAAAAGACATGACATCAAATAAATTGGGCTGTGTTTAAGAGAATGATAGTGAAATTAAACTATTACAATGCAAATATGTTATTTACCTACATATAGCCTATTATACTTTACTAATAAAATATAAGTAGGTCATTCATATTGCCTTGACGACTGAAAATGATTATTACTACGTGAAAAAGTAAAATTGTTAGTCAAGAGTTGGCAATACTTATCTTTAATGAGACTGAGACTCTCGTGAGTAATAATACACAGGAGAGTCTCATGAAAAATAAATACGGTATTTAGTATAATACTCGTAATTATCTTATCATCATCATCATCAGCCTAGACATAGGCCTCGTCCATACCACGCCAACAAGCTCGATCCTGAGCAGTTTTCCGCCTGCCACTACCAGCCACCTTTTTAATGTCGTCGCTCCATCTCGCCCAAGGGCGTCCTACGCTACGTTTGCCGAGACGCGGTCTTCGATCTTATTATATTTTGTGCCAATTACTTAACTCGCGTTTTCAAGCGAATTACAAATAGTCATGAATTTTGTCAGAAAAACAGACTTGTTATATCGGTCATTGCCTGTGATCTCTAAAACGCTAATGTTATTACAATATACTCCGCGTGAATTTTCTTCCTCACCAGACCTCTTTCGCATCTATTTCGAGTCATTACTTCGATTTCCGCTCTTTCTGACTTTATTTCTTCTTGCTTGGCTCCTGAGAGTTTCTAGCTCGATGTTAGAAAGACTTTCTCCAGAATATATAAAAAAAAAATTGCAAATCCGACTGGCGGAGTTCCAAAGATTAGCGGTTTCAAACTCTTTAGTTTTAATAATAGTGTAGACAAATTAAGTCTTTCTTATATTTTTGAGGTCACGACTACGAGACTTTTCGGCACGGTTTTCGCCATCTGACGACATTCGCATTACACCAAATCAAAATATTGACTATCCATTAAACATTATGTAATCGATCGAATAATGATCATAATGTAATGTTTCACTATTCATTATTCATCAAAAGGCGAATGTTTTTGCTGAAAAAAATCAAGTTCACCAGAATCTATTATGTATTCGTGGGCGTCTAAAACGTCTAACAAGAGAGAGAAGCGAGTTTCTTTTATTTGTAAAAAACTGTGATCGAATTCGTCTCTTTGTTTTATTTTATCATCATAATTAATTATTTCTTTAAGCTATCTACTAAACATCCTACAAACGTTAACATTCCCGGTATCGATTAGAATGTTGAAATATTTACGTGCTCCAGGCCACAATTTAGCCGGGCTTTTAGCTAGACGTAAATTTATTCACAGCACCTGTGACTTGACTTAGTTTCATATTGTAGCTACCTGGAAATTGCACGGAGCACCTGCCGCTGTAGGGATGTCAGTTCACTTTCGAGGATTCTGTCTTAATTTTTAGGAAAAAAAATATATGAAATTGGTTTGAATGATGAACCTGGTTTCGCGAGTAATTGTTCGTGTGCGCATGTACTTAACTAATATTCGATGCGTTTTCTTTTTTTTTGCATATCTGCTTCTTCTTCATTGCGAGCTGGTTTTGTTTCTTCGTTTTCTCTATCATATGGTCCATATTACCTCCATAATATGAAATATTTTTTAGTTCTATTACATTATTTTATTCTCACCATAGGGAATTGCTATACTATTTATTAACTGGCAACCTTAAGAATATTACCATCGTCAGCATCAAAACTTGATAACACCATTTCCAAGGGTCAGCCAACATTGTTCACGTCACATCGCTAAGGGAAAACAAGTGGCAGTTACGAAACCCTTGTCCCTGGTAGATTAGTTGGAACACTGGCAACCCTATCAAATTTAGCGAAGGAGCACCGAGGGTTGATGTTTGATAAACACGTAGTCTATGGTTTGCCGATGACCTTGCTCTGACAGCTTAGGATAAGAGGCCTAACGACACTCTACCGCCGTTCGTAATGAGGGTAGACGTATTGGAAAGGTCTAGGGGTACTTTACTTCGACAGATTTCCATTCTATCTGCCTGCTGGTTGGTTAAGTGAATTTTGATTGGAAATTTGAAGGATTCAGGATATTCGAAGGTAATAAACATGATTGGATTGGTAATTAACCCCTATATTCATGAAGACTCGTGGAACCCTCTCACCGACAGGGAGGCCTGTGTCCCAACAGTGGGAACATTATATGCAGATTATGTATGATGTATGACTCATTTAAACGTCAAAATGTATGGCTATTTAATACTAGCTTTCCGCCCGCGGCTTCGCCCGTGTGGAGGTCGGTTGTATCCCGCTTTTTAGATTTCCCTCGGGAATATCAGATTTTTCCGGGATAAAAAGTATCCTATTATTTAATCCGGACTTCTAACTTTACGTCTGCAAAATTTCAAAGCAATCGGTTCAGTATGCCTAGTATGAGTTTTCATTACGAAACTCGATCGTCGATATCGAGCGCTTTTAGCGCTCTCATTGGTTAAGAGTTCGTGCAACCTTGAAGCGGGCCAATCGATGAGTCAAACGCGGTCGATAACGACGATCGAGTTTCGTAATAAAAACTTATACTAGGCCTACTGTAGTTACGGCGTGAAAGCGGGACAAACAAACAAACTCACTTTTCCATTTAATATTAGTAAGGTCGTACGATAATTATTATTTTAGGATCTCCCACAAAAGACAAACTCTAAACGTTAATACACGACAAAGTATTTTTAAGTGATTTTTTGTGAGTAAACCTATTCACAGGAAATATACCATTAGTTTTTATCTGACTACTACTCTCAGAAGAAAGGCCGAAATAAACTCAGAGGTCACAGTCTCAAGAACAGACATTAATGAATGTAAGCTTTAAGCTTAGAAGTCTAATCGGGTGTGCCCTTAATACATTGCTGCTGGCCTGTAGAAGGTTGCAGCAATACTGATGTTCGTTCGTGTCACACACCAGTTGGTTCTTAGAACTCTATTTTGGTTAGTTCATTGAACCGGACGCAGTAGGCATTGAAGTGAGTGGCTGAGATGTATTGATATTGAACCAACAAAGATGCCTTCTTCGAATTTATAAGTTTTACTATAAGGATACCATGGCGACAGTATGTACGTAGGTCTATCTAGTTTGTAAGATGATAGTTAATAATGTAAGGCTACGAGAGACGTGGCCACATGTACGCGATTATTCTAGTCTGTAGACTTTTCAACTAGACTGAATGTATGTGATTACCAATCTATTGTTTTATATTATTTCTCCAAGGGTCTGAAACCGTTTTCTCCCTTTTTCTCTCTTTCTATCGAACCAATCTGAACGTCCGACCCACCAATCGACAGATATTCGTCCCTGGTACCATGGAATACTATTTTCAATATAGTGCGAATTTTTCGCACGGGTCAGCTAGTTGTTTTATTAAATCACCTACTCTTAAAATACAAAGCTGATTGAAATAATTTAGTTTTGTTAGAAAACGTTCTTTCATTCCAAACTCCGTATTCTTTTTGATGCTAATCATGTTGTAACCTTCTTTTGTTTCTTGGTACAAAAGCCGTGAGCGTTATTTTTATAATACGTAGGTACAGACGTCAGGGTCATACTATCAGAAACTGACAAATTTTCCCTATCGATCTTAAACTGTAATGCTTTAGTGGTAAAGTTGAAAATCTTTATAAGAAATTTCATGTGTAAAACGGTGGTAGGCCATAACATCGGCTGGCCGGCAGAAGATACCACCCACCAGACAAAGTCTTGCCGCCAAGCGATTCGTCGTGTTCCGGCATGATGTCTGGTGAAGCTGTAGGGGGGACGGGTCTGAGCATTTGTGTTGCGATGTGTGCCGGGTACTATGCAGCAAATGTTTTGGGGTCGGGAGTTTGGTCGTGGAGGGTCTCCACATCCTCTGGCGCAGCATCGTCGGTCGTGTTGTTGCGTTTAACATTGCGCTACCTCGCTCAGTTGCCGTCTTCCTTCCTATCCACTAAGTTTTTTAAGTGAATAAACTTAATAAACTAGCGCGCTTTACCATCAACGATTGCATCCTGTTTACCATCACGCGGGATTGCAGTCAAGCGCTAGTTTATAATTATTAAAAATAAAAAAAACAAAAATGTTCGATCAAAATAATTATTTAATTACAAGAAGATGAACTATATCTACATAGTTTAAAAATAGGAATGACTTTAAAAGTGTTTATAACAATCTTACTCACAAAATACACCACATCACAAAATGGCAGAAGTTAAATAAGTAACATCGACGTTTTTTTTTTATATCATTATTTATCCGTAGGTACTTATAACTTCATGAAATCAACTGTGAAATCGACCACATTTCGCTAACAATGGGCCTTATAAGAAAGCACAAGGTCACTCAAAGGGCAATGGAGAGGGCTATGCTTGGGGTTTCACTGCGTAATCAAATCAGAAATGAGGTTATCCGCAGAAGAACGAGAGTAACCGACATAGCCGGAAAATTGCAACACTTAAGTGGTAGTGGCCCCGGCACATTGCCCGTAGAACCGATGCCCAATGGGGCCGACGGGTACTCGAGTAGGCCCCCGACAAGGTGGACCAACGACGTGGCGAAGGTCGCGGGAAACCGCTGGATGCGGGAGGCGCAGGACTTGTCGTCGTGGAGATCTTTGTGGAAGGCCTATGTCTATCGGTGGACGTCTTTTGGTTGAAATGATGATGACCACATTTCGATAGAATTCATACCTCATCTATTATAATATAGCAATTGACATTATCTTTCCACGAATTCATGTTGATTTACGATTTTGGCGAATATGTCGCAACATGCAGCACTTGCGCCAATGTCCAGGAAAAGAAACAACTACTTACAGACTTTCATGGATCCCTATCCATGAAAGTCTGTAGTTGTTTCTTTTCCTGACCTGACTTTTTCAAACCGCAGTATTACGAAGTATATGTGCCCAAAATAAACGATATTATCCCAATAAGCTCCTGAACACGTCAGCGAATGCATAAAACGACTACCTAACGTCTGGTATTAATAACCACATCCAAAATGTTTATTTTTAGGATACTCTTGGGATTTATCTCAGTTCTGGATAGAATATTTTCCTCACGAGTGATTTCTTTTTTTAGTTTTGTTTATAGCACAAAAACAACTACTTAACCCCGATAAAGATTGTTTGACCTTCGGGAGAGTATGTTTCGTTTCATAAAATAATTGAGTGTTGACAGTTTTATTATTTGAATCTCATTTCTTCATTTCTAAAATTTTGAAAAATAAAGATGCTATTTGATGTAAAATGAATTCTGAAGAAAACTGTCTAATTAGATACTTTTGTTACAACAACTGGGAACTGGGTTGGGAACTCCCGCTCTAGGCAGAGCGAAAGGGCGTGTCAAACTCACCATCATCGTCATCATCATCTCAGCCACATGAAGTCTACTGCTGGACATAGGCTTCCCCCAAGGATATCCAAAAAGAAGAGAACCCGTCGGCCCCATCGGGCATCGGTCCTACGGGCAATGTGTCTCCTCATTCCTGATTCGATCGCGCAGTGAAACCCCAAGCATAGCCCTCTCCATTGCCCTTTGAGTGACTTTGAGCCTTCTTAAAAGGCCCATTGTTATCGACCACGTCTCAATTCCATAAGTCATCACTGGCAACACACACTGGTCGAAGACCTTTGTCTTGAGACTCTGCGGTATTTCGGATGAGAAGATTTTAATTTATTTACTACATACTTGTATACGAAATATTTCAAGGCACTCGAAAATACAGTACAGCTAACAGCACATCAATTTGACATTACATACACATCAGCCAACGTGTACTACTAACAGCACATCCACTCGATAGTAACATTTCGGCTCAGCGTCTGTAAGTTGTAGCAGTAACTCCGCCTTTCGTACTTAATGATGTGTAGTTGACCGTACTTACGTGTTATTTTGCGGTATCCGAGGTCATTGTCACGGCCTGCATGCACTTGATACCCGAACCTGTTTTTGCGCACTTTTTTATGCGACTAGTCACGCTTCGAGAGGCATTAGAAATGTATGTGCGCCTCGTTATAAATATCAGTACCTAATGTTCTGGTATTTCTGTTTTTGACTTACTTATTATTAGTTTTAATAGTAGGGATATTTCTATTTTTGATTTTTTTTGGCTTATTATACCTAGTTTGTACACTAGTTATTTCTATTTTTTTTTTTATTTATTTATGTTATAAACTAGCGCTTGACCGCAATCCCGCCTGATGGTAAGCAGTGATGCGATCATTGATGGTAAAGCGCGCTAGTTTATTAAGAGCCTATTCACTCTAGCCGAAGACACTCAAATTGTAATGTGACGGAAACACCGTCGCCGGCAAATTGTTCCAGTCCCTCGATGTACGCGGTATAAAAGAGGAAGCGAATCGCTTCGTCCGGGTCGCAGTGGTGTCAACAACATAAGGGTGGAAACTCGCCGTACGACGGGTCGTCCGCTGGTGGAACGGAGATGGGGGAATTAAATCATGCAATTCCCTTGCACACTCACCAGAATGTATCCTATAGAAGACCGAAAGGCTGGCTACTCTACGCCTGTGCTCCAGGCTTTGGAGACCGTTTCGAGTTAAGTCTGGGTCGCCAATCAGCCTCTTCGCACGCCTCTCCACTGAATCCAAAGTAGCCAGGTGACATTTCGCAGCACCAGCCCAAATGTGGCTGCAGTACTCCACACACGAGCGGACCTGTGCTTTGTGCAACATTAGAAGCTGCCCCGGTGTGAAGTACCGCCGGACCTTTGCGATAACGGCAAGTTTTCTGGCAGCCACCCTGGCCTTGGACTTAATGAACCGCCCAAAGTTAAGGTTCGAGGAAATCTCAACTCCCAAAAGCTGAAGGCGGTTGGTGCACTCCAAGGATACATTCTGAAAAGTAGGAGCCAAGATGAACGGGCTCCTTTTGGCGGTGAAAAGATACGCCTGTGTTTTGGCGGCATTGAATGCTACAAGATTGGCTTTGCCCCATTCGGAGACTGCCTGTAGTGCAGCACTCGTACGCTCTACCATTAGTCCGGGAGGCAGCGGCTTTTTAAACAAGTCATTTTATGCCGGCTGATGTTAATATAGAAAACAGAATGCATGTGGCTTATGACGAAATCGATCGTCAGCTGTTCCAGTTGCGGTGGATGCGAGATTGGGAAGCTGCGGAATACGTTAAAAAATAAAAATCTGAAAAATATTTTATACCACATGAAATTTTTATCACGTGTTATTGACATTGATTACAATTAAAAGAAAGTAGTCAGCTGCACGACTGAGGGTGGATTATGGGTCAGCTGAGCGTACGAACTACCCAAAAAAATAAAAAAATATTTTATGCCGATTGAAATTTTTTGACATGATTTTAGACATTTACAGAAACTCTATATTAATAATCAGCTGCATATACAGTGGGGGAAAACACGTCAGCTAGAGCAGGAATGTATGACTGCGCGCATGTATCTTTGTGACCCGCGGAATTTTCAATGCTCCGACTGACACCGCAGTCATACATTCCTGCTCTAGCTGACGTGTTTTCCCCCACTGTATATGCAGCTGATTATCAATATCGAGTTTCTGTAAATGTCTAAAATCATTTCAAAAAATTTCAATCGGCATAAAATTATTTTCTTTTTTTTTGGGTAGTTCGTACGCTCAGCTGACGCATAATCCACCCTCAGTCGTGCAGCTGACTACTTTCTTTTAATTGTAATCAATTTCAATAACACGTAAAAAAAATTCCATGTGGTATAAAATATTTTTCAGATTTTTTTTTTTTACGTGTTCTTTGGGTTCTCATAGCAAGCGCCCCCGCAGGTGCGTCAGCTGACCTTCACTTTCGTTATTAGGAACAGCTTCTTCACTAGTATTGTGAAGTAAAGATCGGCATAAAAACACTAATCAAAATAGCCGCTGCCTCCCGGACTACATAGCCTCTCTTTCGGACCGGATTGTTTCATTACTAGCCCGAGCTTCCGGCAGGTATCTCTCCACAACCGTGCTGTCATCTGCATACCCACAGATACCGGGCCTCAGCAGATCGTGAATATGCAGCAGGAACAGAGTTGCAGAGAGAACAGACCCCTGAGGAACACCGGCATTGGTCGACATGGGCTCCGATGAGCATCCGTCGACAACAACTCGGAGGGACCGTTCAGTCAGGAAGTCTTTTACCCAGCCAGTCAGGCCAGCGGAAACGCCGTACGCTGGAAGCTTACTCAAAAGGCCAGCGTGCCATACCCGGTCGAAGGCCTTCGAGGCATCAAGGGAGACGGCAATCGCTTCCCCATTTTTCTCGAGGGCCTCGCCCCACAAGTGAGTGGCATACACTAGTAGGTCCCCAGTTGACCGATTGCGCCGAAAACCGCTGAGGAGATCTTTACCTTCCAGGTAAGCCAAGAGGCGCGAGTTCAACACACGCTCCATAATCTTGCAGAGTATGGAAGTTACCGAAATCGACCGATAGTTGGTAGGATCGGCACGACCACCCTTCTTGGGCACGGGCTGCACGTTGGCAAGCTTCCAGGACCTGGGCACTATACCAGTCCCAAATGAGAGGCGATACAGGCGCGTCAATACAGGAGACAACTCGGGCGCACATGCCTTAAGAACAATCGCTGGTATACCATCTAGACCACTAGCCTTATTCACGTCCAGACGACACAGTGCTCTCAGGACCTCCTTGTTCCGAATGCGAACCTCCGGCATGGAAGCTCCGCAAAGAGGTAAATTAGGTGGAGTAGCACTGCCAGTATCAAGACGCGAACTATGGGCAAAGAGAGATGCAAAGAGACCTGCTTTCTCTCTCGCCGTATGAGCCAGTGTTCCATCAGGCCTAACCAGCGGAGGCAGTGTGGGCCGACAGAAGTTCGCCTCGACCGATTTGGCAAGGGACCAAAAAGATCTGCTACCGGATGGCTGCGCAGATAAGTTGTTGCCAATATGGGTAATGCGGTCGAAGCGAGCCTTCTTGAGCGCCTTCTTGTAGGACTTGGCAGCACGGTTAAAGGCTCTCTTCTTTGAGCTTAGATCCGGAGCTCCGCGGTTACGAGCGTCAACCCAGGCGAGAAATGCCGTGTGCTTAAGCTGTTTAGCTTGGACACAATCGGCATTGAACCATGGGCGAGCTGAGCCACCGACGGGCACGTCGCTGAAGGGGATAAAATACTCCATAGCTTGGCGCACCACATCGGTTATAGCGTCCGCACAGCTCGACGGATTGTCAGAAGAGAAGCAGACCTGCTGCCAAGGATAAGACGCAAAGAAGTGGCGTATCTTATTCCAATCTGCTGACTTGTATCGCCACAATCTCCGTTCACCACGAGAGTCGTGATCTGGAGGGGAGAAGGACGACACAGACTTCACCAGACAGTGGTCTGAAGTTCCCAACGGTGAGGAAACTGTTACAACACATCTGTCCGGATCAGTGGACAGCAGAAGGTCCAGACAGTTGGCGGTATGACCAGCTACATCAGGCACCCTAATCGCTTGTCCCACCAGCTGGGAAAGGCCCATTGATAGCGCAAAGTTACGCGCTTCTCTTCTTCTTTTTTTGCCTTTTTGGCTTATTATTAGTTTTTATAGTAGGTTTTTCTATTTTTGACTTTTTTTTGGCTTATTATTAGTTTTTGTAGTAGGTATTTCTATTTTTGCCTTTTTATCTTATTATTAGTTTTTATAGTAGGTAAGTTTTTGTTTTTGAGTTTTTTGGCTTATTATTAGTTTGTAGGTATACCTACTAATTTGTAGGTATTTCTGTATTTGACCTTGAGGTCGTCCATGCTTTAGTTGTCTTCTAGCTAGGTTACCTGTATTGATTAGGTGAATCGTGGTGCAAGAAATAAATTTTCCTGGTGTTATATTCCCAGCTATTCTAAGGTCATTCCAAAGCGAACTGTGCTGAAGAAATGCTGTGTTTTTCCACATTTCTTCTGTGTAGAGAATTTCCTATTTAAGGTCGGCCTAATACCGTAGTAATACGTTTATTCCCTTCATCTATCTCTGCCAGCCGTCACGGAATTTAAGTAGCTTCCTTAAGCTCCCTCATAGCAAAGTAATTTTTCACATAGTCCTTGTCTTTTAATCAGTCTTGAGTTTTTGCCGAATTAGTGGCACAGGGCCCACAGATCAAGCTGTACATCTCCAGTTTTAGCTGACCTTGCATTGCATAGGTTTTTCGTACAATCCAAAGTCTGAATATATTGGTTTTTGCTGCTATGTGTAGCAGTGAGTTCTTCATTATCTTGGCGACTTATTCATTGATGAGTTTGTTCAAGTAGTCATAAGAGGTACAATCAGCTGTAGAAGTCCATTCCCACCTTAAAGACTACTGTCGCCTGCGCTAAACCGGCCACGCACACTAACGCATTATTTTTATTATCGCAGTCTTCATCTTTCTTTAAAGTAATGCAAAATTTCGGTAGTTCATTTGAAGTTAAGTTAGCGGCCGCACTTAACAATGCTCTATCATAAGCGAGCGATTGTGGGTTCGATCCGTACTAACGGCAAATCTTTTTGTTGTTTCATATAATTTAAAATTATGATAACTGATTTGTATTTTAAAATAAAAATGTTTGCAAATAATATTTAAACGAATAGGAAAATTTACTGAATATTTATACCAAAATAGGTTTTTATTATATGTTTTAGTTTACTATAGATGTAATATAATAAATAATATAATGCAATATATTATAAAGTTATATATTATTCGGTATAGATATACTTATACTAATAAATGAAACAGACGTTGAAATGGCAGCATTGTAATATTTTATATAAAAGTAATCCTTGGCAAACTTATGATATTATTATGGTAAAAAATATAAAAAACATTTTTGGTTTTTAGATATGAAAGTTATAGTATTACATGTTATCATTAAAGAGGTTATAGCTTAATTATTCATTTTCTTAAAGAAAAGAGGATTGAAGCTTAACCTGAATATTATTACAATCATAAAATAATCTATACTTAGAACACAAAACAGTGCTTATTACATTTACAATTTTTTTGCGTGTATAGCATGCCACCCTGCAGTGCCTTTTTTCGGAGTTTGAAGGCATGAGATTATAATCTTCAAGCGCTTTCTTAGTTCAAAAGTAAACGAACTTATTTCTTATCGAATTCCGAAATTATTGTTTTTATAATTTACCAAAAGTAATTTGTATTGAAATTGCAAAAGGCGACTTCTGTTAGCCATTAAGCCAACCGAACATATTACTGTCACTTAGCTAAATTACTTTACGAGTTGGTTTAGAGTCCGTTATTACGATATATAATGACATATATTTAAAACAGTAGGACTTTGTAGGACACTCCTGCACTGTGATTGTTATAAATTGTTTTTTTTTTTGTTTAGCTCGATAAGTCTCCACCAGTATCGCCAGTTTATTTTTAAACCACAAATGCAACCTCTCTTCTTCGCTAGATTCAAAGGTTTATTCAACGGTAAATATTGTTGTTTCGTTCCACTTGTCTCGACACATAAGCCACCTTCGTCCTCCAACCTCTTGACTTTGGCTTACAGTAGTTCTCTAAAACAATAACAAATTTATTACACACTTTCAACAAGAGGTGGTTTGCACCTTACCCAAATAATAATAAAAACAACTTACACAAAAGCCGGTTTCATATTGATTACAAAAGTAAAACTAATAACACGAACTCGTAACTATATGTTCACCAACCAACAACAGCTAAGTAATATTATTTGAGTTATTGTAGTTAATAATAGTTATTGTAGGTAGTGGAATATTTTTTGTTCAGTTTGTTTCAAATCTACCGTCATCTTTTTATAATGACTTTAATATAGAAAAAATCTTAAAATAAAGTATCATCGTTAAGTTGCGGATCGGTATTTTTACATATTTTTGTTGTCAGCATTCATAACTCACCAATAAACATTTCAAAAATATTTTGTAAGTTATTAGATTTGAACTCGAACCACCTTGAACGCCAATCAAGACGAGAACCTCTAGGCTATTTAAACACTTACTGTGAGCGTTGAAATTAGTAAGTAGTACCTAACAATCATAAGCGGGCAGCAAGTTGTATAAGTGTGTATCAAACTTTATTATAGAAGAAGGTCGTAACTACAACTAGTATTGCTTGGCCATAGTTTTGTGAGATTGTAACTCGACTTTTGGTCTTGACTGTACAAGAGGTCAAGAGATGCAAGAGGTCCTGGTTTCGATTCCCAGGTTATATTACATTGTGTTATTGGATTTTGTGTTTGGAATATTTCCGTAGCGGCCTGTATTGCAGCAGATTGGATTTGTACCCTTGTTATTGAGTGACCATTGTCCGCTTTCTTTAGAAACAAACCCTTTTGAAGTAATAATATTTGTGATTGTAACATGACATGTAAATGAGGGTGCTTTAAATTGTTCTGTTTGATTGATTTTGGTACTTATAATTAAAGATGCAACGTATATCCGGTAACTATCCGGTATCCGGCCTATCCGGCCATCCTAATACTATCTGGCCGAATACCGGATAGGTAATATAGCGAATAATTAAAAAAACTGGATAACAGAAACATATTTTTGAGTAATTATTTGTTTTATTTAATCAGTATCACTTTAATATAATTAGTTTAAGTTTTATGTTTTTAATCACACAATGGTAAATTAATGTAATATAAAGAAAATGAATGAATTAGTACTCATACTGCACTAAGGGTAGATTATGGTGAATGAATACTAATTTCTCTGCATTGAGAGGTTAAAAGTTAGTATTGATGTACTGGTTATGTTTGTTACTCTTTCTCCTAAAAACTACTCTACGGATTTGGATGAAATTTGGCACACAGATGGTTTATAACCAAGATTAACTTATATGGTTGAAGCCGTGGTTCGCAGTTAGTAAGTTATGTTTTTCTTACAATGGTTGGAGACCGGCTGCCTTCATACCAAATTGCAGTGATATAAATAGGCTTTCAATGACATTGGTCGTTATCACTCTCGTTTCGCGAGTTTGTCAACTCCTGTAGCAAAGCAAAAACTACTTATAACTGATTTTATCAACATAAGGTGATACCTGAATTAAAGGGCGCTGTTGATTGTCAACACTTGGCTCAGTATGGATGTTCTTTTTTTGTTGGCCAAAGAAGATTCGGACTTCCCCAAAAGAAGATTCGGACTTCCCCAAAAGTAGTTGATCCGTCATAACAAGTTACAATTTCCGAACAGGTAAAAACTCGGCGACAGCTGATAAATGGTGTTGTTTTTCACCCTTTTTTGCATTCCGAACTAATCTATATGACTAGATGACAAGATGTATTAAACGCTCCGTAGATTCTGTCGAAACTACGGACTTAATGATTGCTTAGGGAGTATTATAGAGTCATTCGAAAACGGGTATTACCTAAACAAAAAAACAAAAAGAAATGATAATGATGTTTAAAATCATCACCATTCTTTTCCTTGGTGCTAGGCCATAACATCGGCTGCCGGCAGAAGTTACCTACCACCAGAAAAAGTCTTGCTGCCAAGCGATTCGTCGTGTTCCGGCAAGATATCTGGTGAAACAGTACGGAGGACGGGTCTGAGCAGTTGTGTTGCGATGTGTGCCGGTTACAATGCGCCAAATGTTGCTTTGGCGGGAGTTTGGTCGTGGAGTATCTCCAGATTAATCACCCTCTGGCGAAGCATCGTTGGTCGCGTTGTTGGGTTTAACATTGCATCACCACGCTCAACTGCCGTCTTCCTTCCTATTAACTCAGGTTTTTTTAAAGAATAGGCTCTTAATAAATTAGCGCGCTTTACCACCAACGATTGCATCACTGTTTACCATCAGGCTGATTTTCCGTCAAGAACTAGTTTATAATTATAAGAAAAACGTTCTCCTGTCCTCATTCCAATTCATTCGTGGTCGGCGCAATATTTCTTTTTCTTCCATACTTCTCTTAGATGTCATGTCCTTATTCACCCCCTTTTTAATCATAATATCATCATACACACATTCCATCCATGATGGTGATGTATAATGTTTTATTTGTTTATTTTTAGAAGTGGGATACATACAGGATTTTAATAAGAATAAGTAGTTTTGTACAAACACTTACACGTTAGTCTTATTTTAAACAGATGAGGCCGAAACAATTTCACAGGCCACAATCCCTACATAATCTTGGTCATGTAGATTGAAGTCTGAAATGGTGTGTTTCAGTTTACTTCTGCTTCTCTGAGATAATTATATCACAGTTAAGGCAAGCAGTGGTGGCGTAGTGGTATCGACCGCGACTTACAAGTTGTAAGTCGTAGGTTCGAACTCCTTCAGGAGATTTACATTGTGTGAATATTTCGTCGTGAGGAAATCGGTATGTCCTAGAGGCAAAAACTTCGAGACATGTGACATCTACTAACCCGCACTGGGCCTGCGTGGTAGATTATTGCCCACTCCCTCTCATCGACAGGAGGCATGTGTCCCAGAAGTGGTAAGTTACCACTCCTGGAACACAGGCGTCCTGTATATAATCAGCCCATAATGTTACCACTGGTCACTGGTAACATTATGGGCTGATTATATATGTGTAGGTAGGTATGTATGTAAGGCAAACGTTTGTGATTGAATGTGTTTGTATGTTTTCTACCTTCACGCTCAAACGGCTGGACCAGCTTTAGCACACAGATAACCAGGACTAAAACAGGATACTTTTTACCCGACATTCTGACAAGATCGAAATTTATGTGGGCAAAACCGCGGGGTGTGCAGCTAGTACATGTATTAAAGTCACGCAATCATTGTTTAATTAACCGCAACCATCACAATATAGTTTGATAGCCATAATTATTATTATTGAATAATGTACTGGTCGCGATCAATAATTGTATAACGATAACAAAAGAATGTTCTCAATCAATCTCTTGGCCCATGGGAAATGTTAACTGCGTACAATTTCTTTGTTTTTATATCGACCTGCCATAGAATGGCATATATTTGTTATGTACAGTACAGACGACAGCACATCTCTATTAATCCCTTTATCTCTAAAGCGTTATGGCTCAAGGTTGATTGGGAGTATTTGACAGTTTCGGGTAGCGTGACCAGCTGTCGCCCGTACTTTGACAAGTCGGGTGTGTAGCAAAACGGGCGCCTGGGCATCTTTTTTTTTAATTATAAACTAGTTCTTGATCGCAATCCCGCCTGATGGTAAGCAGTGATGCAATCGGTGATGGTAAAGCGGGCTAGTTTATTACGAGCCTGCTCGACCATTCATGCTGTCCACCATCTTGGACATAATCGCTTACATAATAACCGAAGTGATGTTAGTCACCAGCTATAAAAAACTCGTATAGTTACAATGATAATGAAAATAATCCTACGACAGAACTGTCATCTGTTGTTCCGTGATGAGTTGCCATTGTTACTGGATTCCGTTAATGAGTTAAATTACAGGTTTACAATCAAATTGTGTAATAAGCCGTGTCATTGCTGCATCGTGGACGTTAAAGTAAAT
The DNA here is from genome assembly GCA_017933935.1 of Sesamia nonagrioides. NCBI lineage: Eukaryota > Metazoa > Arthropoda > Insecta > Lepidoptera > Noctuidae > Sesamia > Sesamia nonagrioides. The sequence continues at coordinate 38,887 of JADWQK010000241.1, read as the reverse complement.
ACTAGGTAGTAGGTACCTTCTAGGCAAAACGGCTTCGGTGTCAGGGAAGTGAAATGACTGACCACTCGGTTAATTAATGCGAGGATCACGCAGCTCATACGCCGACTTATAATCTCTTAGTGTGCATATGTCGCAGTAAGATGATAAAAGCATGATATCTCTAGGGATATGAATACATAGTATTGTGGAGGTATGAGGAGCAGCGTTTAAAGCTCACTTATCCTCCATAGAAAAGGGAGGATTTTCCGACCAGACTGGGATTGTCTGGCGGGCCACTTGGCCCACCGGTTGATGTCGTGAACTTGTATGCGTGCTAGTTGGGTAGAAAACTCTGATTGCGAGATGCAGGATTCGCGTGACGTCAGTATGACGCGTTGTAGGCACCGCTGCAGTATTATCCCTAGGGATATAACATGTTACCGTTTTACTGCGGCAAATACATTCGAGGGACACTCGTCTATAGAGGCAACAGCAGTCGTCAACGCAAGTCAGTGGGGGCTGTCGTCGTCGACATGCTCCTTATGTATTTGAGCACCGTACTCGCACCACGTATGACACGTCAATAGGCAGCTGTCTTCGATAACGTGTCGTTTGTGTGTATGCCCACTTAATAATATAAAGTTTCAGAGTAGTAAGATACAGTGGCCTGGAATATCTACCATTTTTTTTCTTATTAACTTGTGCTTAACCGCAATCCCACCTGATGGTAAGCAGTGATGCTATCGTTGATGATAAAGCGCGTTAGTTTATTAAGAGTCCATTCACTCTAGCTTTGAAGACACTCAAATTGTAGTCAGAGAGAAACACCGCCGCTGGCAAATTGTTCTAGTCTCTCGATGTGCGCGGTATAAAAGACATAGTACCTAGACGGATCGTAGTGGTTTCAACGACGTCCGATGATGGAACGGAGATGGGGCAATTAAGTTATGCAATTCCCACGCACACCCTCCAAAATACATCCTATATAGAACACCAACAGGCTGGCTACTCTTAACCTTGGACACCGTTTTGAACCAAATCAGGGTCGCCAATTAGCCTCTTGGCACACCTCTCCACCGATCCCAAAGTTGCCAGATGGCATTTTGCAGCACTTGTTGTATTTTGTGTAGTGTGAAAGAAATTTCACTTTTTTTGCGTTTGCTACACTGCCTGCCTTAGTTATTACCATATTCCTTATAGCAGCATTATGATAATATATTCATAATTCCCATACCTAATTAAAAGCGTTGTAAGTCTTGTCGCAATATCATCTCAGCGAAAATCAATGTCGAAAATTTAGGGAATTTTATTGTTTCTCCACTTTTCTTTCTAACCGTCATTAAAGGCCAAAAATATAGACTTAACGGAGGTTGATCTAATAAATTATGTATACGTCTAGTAGCGAGTTTCTAATCAATAAATCGATTCTATTGCCATTAAATAATAATGTCTATACAACCTTTAAACGATTGCACCTGTTTTCATTCAGTAAGTACGGCATTATTTAGATTTTATTTCAAGGACTATACCCTTGAAATAACCTCGTCGTGGGCAATAAATCAGAGTAGTTGGGTCTTACAAAGAACAATACCTTTCGGTTAAAGATTGAAATGAAACCAATTCACTTCATAATCGAAACTAAAAGTATACGGTGGAAAAATACTGTACTCTTATGGGAAAAGATTTCTTGAGCATTTTTACTATTACAGTCAAAGTCTACAATTAACCCCACAGTCGTAATTTGAGATTGAAAATGCCGAAGTATTCTAGCCAGTATCTTACTTAATTTTTGAGTATAAAATGTTTGATACTAATTGAATAAGAAAGTAATAATAATTGAATAAGAAATTGATTAAGGACAGCCCTTTCTTAAGTAATGAAATTTACTCTCGTTAACCTTTAAGCTGCAGAAAAATAAGCCAGCCAAGATTTCGTGGTGACGCTAAATGCCCGAGGTTCGGTTTTGCACAGAAGTATGTTTTCTTTTTTTTTTTAATAGTAGTAGTGGAACGTGATCACTAGGCGATGCTGTTCAGACTTAATAATAAATTGCACCGTCAGTAGGTATGGGGTATGGGTTGGACATTATAGGCCTATGAACAAGTCTACGAGATACCTAGCAATACTAAAAATACGTACATTAAATGTCTTCCAAGGCCAGAATGAATAGATTCATAATAAACTAGTGCGTTTGACCATCAACGATTGTATCACTGCTTACCATTCGGCTGGGTCGCGGCCCAGCACTAGGTTAAAACGTTAAAAATATGATTATGTTATTTATTTTTCAAATTGACTGTGTCGTAAACTGAACCTTATTTGAAAGTAATTGAAGTTATTTTTTCTAAAACTCATATTTGTTCATATTTCTGGAGAATGTGTTTCAATATTATTTTACACAAAATACATACCAATTGGCTGGGAGATGGACACATAACGTGTTGCCATAGATTTATTTTTAGTACGAGTTTCTGGAACACCTTGTGTTAAAAATTATGGTTATTACAAGAAAAAAGGGGAGCCTGTTCCATAATATAAGATGAAAATTCATGTTCCTCTACTAACGTCATGTTTTCTTTGTCTCCAGGTTCAGCGGTGGTGAGCGTGTGTATGCGGCAGTTCGACGACGCCATTTCGATCACGGTGGCCATCATGATCGTCGTCACCGTGGCGTTCGTCCAGGAGTACCGCTCTGAGAAGTCGTTGGAAGAACTAAATAAGCTGGTGCCACCTTCGTGTAACTGGTAAGCTGACTTATCAGCCCTATACACTCCAGTCTAGGTCTCTGCTGAAATCGCACCCCCCGGTGCAAGACCGTAACTTTTGCGAAAATGCAATTTTCCAGGAGAAGCATTAAAAATTTTTGACATCTCAATATTTAATGATACTTTAAGATTTATACATCATTACCACCTTACGGAAACTATATGTACTAAAAAAGTAAAATTATAGCACCAAGTAAAGGATTGCTTCAGGAAATATTAGTATTACGCATTTAGTTCATATTTAAAATTGTTGTAAAAGTGACGGTCTCGCACCGGGGGTGAGAAATATGTTTGGGGTACAAATACCTGCACATTAATCTACTATAAATTATCAGATTTCTTTAATATACTTTCAACTTTATCGCTGCAGCATTAAGGTTCAAGTTCAAGATTGGGAAAATTTGATAGTTTCGAATCCGACTAGCATTTAGCCGTTTTTTAATACCGACGAAAAATTTCAACTGCCTTTCATTATCCAATACCGAGTTCATGGTTATAATTTATAATAATAATTTATTTCGTACAGTATTCATTTTCGGTTAGTGCTACAAAAATTCATAAGCCTATGGTAGTAGAAATATGTAATAAGTAAAACAATATTTATTTAATTGCGAGCTTTCAGCTCAGCCAGACACTCCATACTGTCTAATCAGAATCCGCATGAAACACTGCATTATTTTAGAGTGGATCTTATCAGCGACTACCTTCAAAATGCTGTTAGTGCTTCCACGCACTCTACGTAGCAAAGAGGCGGTTCTATTGAGTATGATGGCATGAAAGCCATCAACACAAGCTTCCGCGAACATGCTAGATGCGCAACAGAAACGGGGCAACCCCAGCAACATCCTGAAACCGTTGTTGTATTGGACTCGCAAGGCACCGAGTTGCCAACTTGTATTTAGGGCCAGGGGCCTTCCATATACGTAACGGCCATGACCATTGCAACAATATTGCATGTTCAAAACGATCCTCGGCCTCTCTTATTCAGCTCTTAACTGCAGTTCAGAACTGTTTCTGCTGTATATATATTTTTTGTTCTTTCTCTATGGGATCTCGCAATTAAGAGGTCACGGCAACTTAACCGGACATTCCTAAGGACGTCTCAAGTAAATTTAAAGCCTCCAGACAGGGGCACTTAAAACTACTGAGCGACTAGACGTCAAGGACACCCCCTGTGGGGTACAAGGCTCGGCCTTAGGGCGTGGCTGGGGAAATGGGCAAAAGGTTTTTTTTTTCAATCTGCCTATTAAATACAAACTTGAAAAATCACAACATGTTTATTCCGTTCCACCGACAACCTGTTCCAAATTACAGGGCACAATCTTCAAAGAAATGTGAATAGCTCTTGATTACCTACTGTTTCGTATTATATGACTTTTATTCAGACTAGCGACCTGTCCTTGCTACTCTCGGTTTGTTATACCTCGACCGCAGTGTCATCTCCATCAGGCATCCATTCATGTAATCACTAGATGTCTTGGATAACATCGCCTTCGCGGTAGATTAGCCCACGGCGAAGGTGGTGTAAAGATCTAATCATGTTTTCGAGGCCAAAATGGTCAGAAATCGCACAAAAAGGAGAGGTCCAGAACGAAAAAGCGGAGTCTTTAGCGGGATACAAATCAATTAAAAAAAAACTGTTTTTGGTTTATGTTATTATTATAAGGGCAACAGTTCAGATAAAACCTGGTGACAGTAGCGACGTCTTGGTAATATTGTCCTGTCTTTACCCATTAGGTACGAAATCCAAGGAATACTATAGATATAAACTTTCTTAATCAATGTTAAAATTATTGTGAAAATCGGAGGTCGTTGCATAGTTCAGAAGAATAAAGACTTGAAAACTTTTCATATAATATAAAAAAAAAATACTTAACGTGCTGATGCTGGGCTCTTCTTCCACTTTACTTTATAAAAAGGCATTTCCTCCCTCCTTCCACTGAACTTTTCATATAATATAAAAAAATACTCAACGTGCTGATGCTGGGCTCTTCTTCCACTTTACTTTATAAAAAGGCATTTCCTCCCTCCTTCCACTGATTCTTGATTATCCACTTGTCATTCTTGGCGCTGTATTAAGTAGTAGCGTAAACCAGCCTGTCGATATTCCACATGGTGCATTTTGGAGAGTGTCCGAGGGAATTGCATGACCTGATTCCCCCATCTCCGTTCCATCATCGGTCCCGTTGTACTACGAGTATACCCTTACGTTGTTGACACCACTACGATCCGGACAAAACCCTTTTGCCTCGTCTTTTAAACCGCGTACATTGAAGTACTGGAAAAATTTGTCTGCGCCGCCATATGACTAGGATTTAAGCGTCTTCAAAACTAGAGTGGATAGGCTCTTATTAAACAGCGCGCTATACCATCACTGCTTAACATCAGGCGGGATTGCGGTCAACCACTGGTCTATAATTATAAAAAAAATATTTAGGAATTAAAGTAGATAGGTATGTAATTTTTCCTCCATAGACTCTTATTTGTTTATCTTTGGCAAATATGTCCCAATTCTACTTTATCTTACCTATGTAGGTACTTATCAACTTGAGCTACGTGGTAAGCTAAGTATCGACTAATTAATGAAATGACGCACACAATTTATTCCAATTACTACCGTCGCATTGACAATGGAATTGGTTACTAATCAATTGATATTGTCGTTGAAATTGGCCGGAGATAGGCCACCTAGTCCTATCAATAAGCTAAATTGGTACTATCGCTTTTATTAGCGGTTCTGGGCTGTTTAAACAACCATACAAACCCTTTAGGTTTATTGTTAGTTTAGATAGTGGCTTTTGTTATGTTTTGTCTGGTTATAAATAACTACCGCAAGAGTCGATCTTAGGTTTAGCTAAGCTTACCTGGGTGGGTTCGCGGATGGGTTATATCGCTACTCCTCCCGTCCCCCGTGCCTTGGAAGGCAGCGAGCCGGTGGTCACAACTGTCATCGTAGCCCTTTGACAGCTGATGTCTAATCAGATGCCCGAAATTTAGGTCCGTATTCCAGAAGGAAACTCAAGCATTGATCTCTGCTTAAGCATTACTTAAAACTAGTTTCAACCAATCAAATGGCTTGAAACGAGACTTAAGTAGAGCTTGAGTTTTGAGTGACGTTCTGTAATACGCACCTTAGACGACCACAGCTTTTCCTAAGGGGTATTGTGCTCTATGGATTGTGGAAGTCAGATAAGCAGTCGATTTATGTAAAATGCTGGCCACAGATCACAATAATCTAGTATCGCCAATTTTAGGTTTACCTGCAATCTCAGAAATAAGTAATCACATCATCTGCAAGCAGTTGCCACAAACATAAACACTTTGCCAGCGGCGGTGTTTCCATCGGACTTCAATTTAAGTTTTTTCAAGGCTAGAGTGAATAGGCTCTTAATAAACTAGCACGCTTTACCATCAACGATTGCATTATTGCTTACCATCAGGCGGGATGACGGTCAAGCGCTAGTTTATAATTTATAATAAAAAATCAGTTTATTAAATTATTACATATCCTTAATATTCATTATCGTATACAGAGTGGTGCTGACAATACGACAATAAATTAAACATCGTGTACCTCAACACATTCTCAGTGTACCCATAAAAATTTATATAAATATATCCATTAGATTAGTCACAGGAAATTATTTTTCATTTTTCATATTTTCTACATGATGTACATGTTGATAAGGAAGCGCTTACAGGTTGATGACCGCCGCATCCAGCGATAGTAAACTTTAATAATAATGGCGCGAAAAAGCAAGTCGGTACAGGAACACGCTGTCGCCCGCTGATCGGAGGTCATTGAACCAATACTTTAAAGGCTGTTTTATTCCGTTTGCAATTTTATGCGATTTAGTTTGTTTGAAATTTTCATTTTTTTTTATTTTTGGTGCTAGGTTTTTTTCTATGGTTAAGGATTATTCCTACGAACCAGCATGGTCTGTGTTTTCATTTATTGTCGTATTGTCAGCACCACTCTGTATACAAGTAACTCGAATCCGTTGAACACTGCGTTTGGTTACTAGTATAGATATGAATCTGTAAAAAATCGTAAATTAACTCATAAATTAATTTCAAACATTTATAAAATATTTACTCCTTGTTTTTGTAAAATATGAAAAACGTAGACGTGTTCATATATTACTAGGTGAACGATATAATAATAATAAAATTAAGGAATAGAACTTAAAAATTATACCAAAATACTTTAGTAATATCCATTTTTTTTCCTTCCACAGTCTCCGCGAAGGCAGTCTCGAACACTTCCTAGCCCGCAATTTAGTACCCGGCGACATAGTCCACCTAAACATCGGCGACCGTGTGCCAGCCGACCTTCGACTCTTTGACTCCACAGACCTGGCCATCGATGAGTCTTCCTTCACTGGGGAGACGGAACCGGCCGTGAAGAGTGTGCTACCGAACAAAGCAGCTGCGGGGCGGGTCAATAAGGACAATATTGCGTTCCTGGGAACGCTTGTTAGGTGTGGTAATGCGAAGGTACGGTATTTTTTTCCTTTAGGTAAATTATAGCTTTCCGTCCGTGGCTTCGTCCGCGTGGAATTCGGTTATATCGCGCTTTTTAGATTACTCATTTTCGGGGATTAATTATCGTAATTATAATTTAGCTTCTAAGTTTACATGTGCATATTCGCTTGCAATACATATATTACCTTGTTTTAAACGACACACAGCGCCATCTATCACCGAACTGGTATGAAGCTAACAATATTTTTCTTTTCGGGAATATCAAATTTTTCCGGGATAAAAGTAGCCTATTATTTAATCGGACTTCTAACAAATTCAAAATTCTGCAAAATTTCAAAGCAATCGGTCCAATAGTTCCGGCCTGAAGGCGGAACAGACAAACTCAATTTCCGATTTATAATATTAGTAAGAATGCGAGGGGATTATGACTTGGAACAGCTTAAGCTACGGGTGAGCAGAGGATGTGTGACCATCTTTAGGTACATACATGCTTTCCGAGGCAAGAAGAGGTCTTCTTGACTCGAAAAGCACGTTAGGTCTTTGATCCCAGCTGTCATTCAAGGATTTCTGAGGCGTCAGAAGCCCGATAGTCTGACCAGTTCTACCAAGGTATCGTATTACCCAATAATTGGGTTGTGGAGGTCAGACATGCAGCCGCTCCAATTAAAATACCGGTATCGAGCTGGTTAGACGGGAAGGCGACCCTAATATAGTTGGGAAAGTTAGAAGCGGACGAGGAAAATGATGTATGGATCTTAGTTTTAACCTATTTGATGAAAGTTCTTAATCAAAGCCAGCCTCCGTGGCGTAGCAGTAGCGAACGCGGCCGCTGCGCAAGGAGGCGCGGATTCGATCCCCGCGCAGTGCAAATATTTGTATGAATGAATAAGAATATTTGCACTGGTCTGGTCATGCCTCGGAAAGCACGTTAAGCCGTTGGTCCCGGTTGCCATACGAACATCTAGTGGCAGTCGTTACGGGTTGTCGGAGCCCTCAAAAATCCAGCAATGGGTCTAACTGAACTGCTTCGATATATCGTTCGGGTTGTGGAGGTCAGACGGCAGTCGCAAGTAACTTTTAAACAACCGCTTTTGTTTTCCAGGGTATTGTAGTAAGCACGGGCGAACGATCCGAATTCGGCGACATCTTCCGAATGATGCAAGCGGAGGAGGCTCCGAAGACTCCACTACAGAAGTCCATGGATACTCTGGGCGCCCAGCTGTCCTTGTACTCCTTCTGTATCATCGGCTTCATCATGGTGACTGGTTGGCTCCAAGGGAAGGCACTGCAAGACATGTTTACAATCAGTGTTAGTTTGGCTGTGGCGGCTATTCCTGAGGGTAAGTGTGTTTTAAGGAATTGCTATTTTGGGCAGCATTTCATTATTCTTTTCTTGAGAGTTTTGATATAAAGGGTGTATCTGACATCGACGCACAAACGAGTACCATGGACCCAGTACATGATTCTGAGCCCCCCAGTGGTGGAATTTTTCGTCGGCTTTTTCATGATTTAAAAAATATATATGCAGTTTTTTTTCACTTCAGACCGTTCACAATTGCTATACTTTTATAACCCAATAATATTTTAAAGTAAAAATTAAATAATTCGCTAATTACATAAAAAAGCAAAATGAAAACAAAACCCGAAATACTATCTTATCAGCTGATTTAATAGAGTTCACATCAGGGATCAACGTCATACCTACAAACCAGCACGGCGGCACGCTTGCAACGTTCAAAAGCCAAGCCGACACTTTTTTTTTAAACAGTGTGTATTTTGTAACCGTTCATTAACGACATAAATGACTATCATAATTTTATTAGTGGCATGCGGTCTAGCCTTTTCGCGAAATTTGCGTTACGATGTCAGATACAGTCTGTATACCTACAGTTCGAAAATACTTAAAGAATAATGTCCAAGTGGATCCAAATTTAATTTCAATCCGTCTAGTTGTTTAGAAATAATATTGTAGAATGATAATGGGGATAATTTCTTGACTGCAAGGTTAGCGCAGTGGTTTAGCTATTGACTGCTGCGCTGCGTGTCATAGGTTCGATTCCCGCACGGAATAAATTTATGACCCTCATACAAGTAGTTTTTCTGGGTTTGGATGTTTATGTGTGTGAGTTAATATGTTTGTAAACGCACCCACCATACAGGATAAATTACTACTGGGGCAACGTTTTTTTATAAGACAAAAGACTATTCTATATCTAAGTTCAGTCCGCGATAGAAACTTTCTAAAACTGAAATAACCTAATCATGTATCCCCAGGTCTTCCTATTGTCGTGACTGTGACCTTGGCTCTGGGTGTGATGCGCATGGCTAAGAGGAACGCGATCGTCAAGAAGCTACCCACCGTCGAGACCCTGGGCTGCGTCAACGTTATCTGCAGCGATAAGACTGGTCAGTAGTATACATGATCTTCATCTCAGCGTTTATATTTCGACATATTCGTCGAAATATAAACAAATATGTACTAATGGCAAAATAACTGAAATTCCTACTACCTAAGTTGATATTTGTTTGACTTGAAGTAGGATGAAGTGTGCAGTACCCAGTCCCGCTTCTCTTAGCCATACCTTACGTAATATAGCTTTTGTAAGTTTTGTTTTTAAGGCGTGGGTTGTTTCACGTCCATTTAACGCACGTGTTACGCAATTTACACGTGGTAGAACTCAAACCTTCAAAAATTTTGGTTTTAAGGTACTCAGTTGAACGTAAGAAACAGTGTATAGTGCTTACTATCTCATTTTCTCTCACGTTAAATCTTATGTATTTATATGTCTGTCTCTTTTGCCTTTTCGTTTCATCGTCTCTAATCACAACAATGCTATAGAAGAAAGCACTTCAAAAACTTTCAAATTACAATTACAAAATTATAAACTTCTTAAAAATAACCTACTGGTTATTATCAAACTATATTCCATGTACGGATGACAGCGGTTACGCTACCCGAAACTGTCAGATATTCCCAATCAACCTTGAGCCTTTAGACATAAAGTTGGAAATCGAATAAAGAAATCTGACAGATTGTAGTAGCTTGATGTGTTGTCGTCTGTATTATAATCCATATTATTTGATGTACGTATGTAAACGGTAAGCAACCATTTGGAACAATGTTATTTCCGTACGGAGGACGGGTCTGAGCAGTTGTGTTGCGATGTGTGTCGGGTACGATGCGCCAAATGTTGTTGTGTCGGGAGTGGAGGTCTTCAGATCAATCTCCCTCTGGCGCAGCATAGCTGGTCGTGTTGTTGGGTTAAAGATTTCATCACCTCGCTCAATTGCCGTCTTCCTTCCTATTCACTGTTTTTTTTTTTTTTTTGAGTGAATAGCTTTACCATTAACGATTGCATCAATGCCTACCATCAGACGGGATTGCGGTCAAGCACTAGTTTATAATTATAAAAAAGAGAGTCTCTAAGAGTCATTCTCCTCAATAAAAACCGCTCTTATATTACTGCGTAAGTTTGTCTCAAAATCTAACTATACAACGTGTAACATAAAGGGTATATACATAACAAAGGCATGGCATCTTTACATGATACCAAACGATATTGGAAGGGTTTTTTAATCCTATATCTTTAATCCTATATCTTTATGTTAGGAAGTTATAAGGAAAAACACCGCCTGTGATAGGCTACTATCATACTAGTCGCACAGAGATATTGAAGACATTTATCGGATTTTGGCAAGTAACGTGACGGGTAACGAGAAGTTATTAACGTATGTAGTGTGCTGCCACGTTTGTTATGATTTGATTTTAAGAAACACACGAAACCGAAAATTTGGTACCAATTTTTTGAGTATTTTATTTTGAGTTGAAACGCTTCCGATATCGTTTGATATCATCTAAAGATGCCATGCCCTTGGTATGTATATACCCTTTTTGTTACACGTTGTATATTTGTCTCCTTTTCTCCTACAGGAACCTTAACTAAAAACGAAATGACAGTGACAACAATATCGACATCGGGCGGCCATATTGCCGAGGTGACGGGCACCGGGTACAACGCGTGTGGGGACATTCAACTTCGTGCGTACAAGGGCCGTGACCTGGATGTGGCGAGGATGGCGGTCAATACTATGCTTGAGGTAATATTATTAATCCATACAAATAATATAAATGCGAAAGTAACTCTGTCTGCCTGTTACGCTGTCCCGCTTAAACCTCTCAACCGATTTTGATAAAATTTGGCACAGACAATCTTTAGACCCTGAGAAAGGACATAGGCTACCCTTTATCCCGGAAAAAATTGATATTCCCGAGGGAAATCTAAAAAGCGCGATATAACCGTACTCGACGCGGGCGAAGCCGCGGGCGGAAAGCTAGTTTGTTACTATATATGATACTAGCTGTTGCCCACGACTCCGTCCGCGTGTTGATGTAAAATAAGCGCCTGTTAAAACAATGGGAGGAATATGTAGTACGTCTCCGTTTGCTCCCGTTTTCGCAACATTTTTTGTTACTGCTCTGCTCCTAGTGGTTATTGCGGGATGTTATATAGCCTATGTCCTTCCTCAGGCTCTAGACTGTCTGTGTACCTAATTTCATTAAAATTGGTTCGGTAGTTTTGGCGGGAAAGCCGGACAGACAGACAGAGACACTTTTGTATTTATATTTATGTATTACTAGCTTTCCGGCCGCGGCTTCGCCCGCGTGGAGTTCGGTTATATCGCGCTTTTTAGATTTCCCTCGGGAACATCAAAATTTTCCGGGATAAAAGGTAACCTATGTTCTTTCTCAGGGTCTAAAGATTGTCTATGCCAAATTTCATCAAAATCGGTTGAGAGGTTTAGGCGGGAAAGCGTAACAGATAGACAGACAGACAGAGTTACTTTCGCATTTATAATATTAGTATGGATGGATTTGTCACTATACGATACTAGCGGCCGCCTGCGACTTCGTTCGCGTGTAGTTAGTTATTATGCTCCGCTCCTATTAGTAGCAGTGTGAGGTTATATAGCCTTAAGCCTTCCTGGGATAAAGGGCTATTAAACGCAAAAATAATTTTTAAAATCTGACCAGTGGCTCCTGAGATTAGCGCGTTCAAATAAGCAAACTCTTCTGCTTTATATACATATTAGTATAGATTGCAAGGTTGTTTATTCATCAGGCCAGCGCCGGAAGGTAGAATACAGACTTAAAAAAATGGTTTTTGAAGTCAAAGCTTTAATTTAAAAGTCGATGAAACGAAAAACCTACCAAAAAAAGAATAAATTCGTCTTAATATCTTGAAACCAACTTTTTGAAAGTGTGAAATGCACACGTGCTTTTTTAAAGTATGATGAACTCCGTATTACTATTAACTACTTTCTAGAATTACCTATTGATTTAGCTATGCTTCGTCGATGTCGATAGTTAACAAATAATTAATAATGTTAAATGCTAAAATGAAACAAAATATCTCACGAATCCATACTAAATACTAATATTACTAATTACTTAATATTATAAATGCGAAAGTAACTCTGTCTGTCTGTCTGTCTGTTACGCTTTCCCGCTTAAACCTTTTAATCGATTTTGATGAATTTTGGCACAGACAATCTTTAGACCACGAGAAAGGATATAGGCTACCTTTTATTAAAAAAATTGATATTCCCGAAGGAAATCTATAAAGCGTGATATAACCGAATTCCACGCGGGCGAAGAAGCGGGCGGGAAACTAGTACAATATAAATTGTTATTAATTGTGTATGTTTAAAATACGTAATATCGATTACGAGGTTCCAATTAATGAAGTATCCTAATAGCCATACTCTATTAGCTACCCAATTATCGATATCTATGAACTGTCCACCTCAGGTCGGCGTACTGTGCAACAACGCGACTATCCGCGACGAGACGTTGTACGGTCAGCCCACAGAGGGCGCGCTGCTCGCCGTCGCACTCAAGCACGGGATGCACGACGTCAGGGACCAGTACACACGGCTCCACGAGATACCGTTCAGGTACGTCACATCATTATTGACCTCATTGCTGGATATAAGCATGCCTAAAGGGGCCCATACACTTACAGTCCACCTGCAGTCTCTGTAGGCGTAGTATGAGTTTTCATTACGAAACTCGCGATCGTCGATATCGAGCCCGTTTGGCTCATTGATTGGCCCGCTTCAAGGTTGTAAGGCTGCTGCCTCGAATCTTGCCAGCAGCGGGGCGGCGGCGCGGGAGCCGAGCGGGCATCGAAGACCCGTTCTCAAAACTAGCGGACAGATCGCGCGTCACTATAGCCGCGTAGTGTTGTGTTCACGATTGTGTCGACGAGATATTTGTTTTTATTCGCGAAAGAAATGTCTGAACAATGGAGGGAACATCTTTAATCTTCTAAATCTAATATTACAGTTCAGAAACAAAGATGATGGTGGTGAAATGCGCGCCGAAGTTTGCTGATGGCAAGTTGAAAGAGGAGGTCTTCGTGAAAGGGGCGGTAGAGAAGGTGTTGCCGCTCTGCACGCAATACATTGATAGTAGCGGCAACTACGCGCCCATGACGAAGGAAAAACAGAACGACTTTTTAGGCGAAGCTTATAATATTGCAAGGATGGGTGAGTAACCATTTATAGTTTTTAATCTCTTTAGTTAATGTGTTTATATTTTGTAAAGGAAATATGTATGCGATTGTAACACCATCGATAGTTAAGTGTAGCGGTGGCTTAGTGCGCGCCTAGTGGGCGACTTAAAAATTTTAGGTCATAGGTTCTTGTTCTCTTCCCGGGCGGACCGTAAAAGTCTGTCACGGGGTAGGGCGAAATATAAAATCTGTACTAATATACAACGTGTAACATAAAGGGTATGTACATAACAAAGACATGGCATCTTTACATGATATCAAACGATATTGGAAGGGTTTTTTAATCCTATCTCATTATGTTAGGAAGTTATGAGGAAAAACACCGCCTGTGATAGGCTACTATCATACTAGTCGCACAGAGATATTGAAGACATTTATAGGATTTTGGCAAGTAACGTGATGGGTAACGAGTAGTTATTAACGTATGTAGTGTGCTGCCACGTTTGTTATGATTTGATTCTAAGAATCACACGAAACCGAAAATTTGGTACCAATTTTTTGAGTATTTTATTTTGAGTTGAAACCCTTCCCATATCGTTTGATATCATCTAAAGATGCCATGCCCTTGGTATGTATATACCCTGTTTGTTACACGTTGTATAAAGCTGAAGAGTTTGTTTGTTTGTTTGTTGGAACTACTGGTCTGATTTTTAAAAATCTTTTTGCGTTGGACAGCCCATTAAACTGCGTTCGATAACTCGCCTGCCAAGCGTGGCGAGTATGGCGTATGGAGTATAGCGGAGTATGGTATATTGGTGCCGCAGTCCGGCCGAACAAGACTCGTCAACCACTCCATGAAACAAAGCGCCCGAGCGCCCAGGTGCACGATGTCAAACCACCACCAATCAAACCATTCAAAGTCCTGCCGCCAAGCGATTCGTCGTGTTCCGGCATGATGTCTGGTGAAGCCGTACGGTGGACGGGTCTGAGCAGTTGTGTTGCGATGTGTACCGGGTACGATGTGCCTAATGTTGTTGTGTCGGGAGTTTGGTCGTGGAGGCTCTCCAGATCATCCTCTTGCGCAGCATCGTTGGTCGTGTTGTTGGGTTAAACATTGCATCACCTCGCTCAACTGCCGTCTTCCTTCCTATTCACTCATTTTTTTGAGTGAATAGGCTTAATAAGCTAGTGCGCTTTACCATCAACGATTGCATCACTGCTTACCATCAGGCGGGATTGCAGTCAAGCACTAGTTTATATATAATAATAATAAAAAAAAATGTCAGCCTTCAACCGATAACAAGGCATACACCCAAACCCAAATACAATACGCTTGCTATGCAAAATACACGCTAAATGCTAATAAACCGGAACTCGGGAGAATTCGGCCCATAGATGTAGGATTTTTTTTGCTACGCAAAAGATACACAATGCGTGTGAGCGAGAGATCCCGATCCAGTTGATTTCAGAGGAGAAAGAAAGAGACAAAAAATAAATTGCAATTGAGACATTGTTTTCACAAGAAAGGGCCCCTAGAGTCAATGAGTGCTTTGCGGCGTGGTGTATTTTGTGATTATTTTAAAAATCCCTTAATAAAAGAACAAAAATGATTTAAGCTCAGCTATAATAATAATAATAAATAAATTTATTCACGAATAAAAATACAAACTACAAAACGACATAAAACATAGTAACTCTTAAAGGTAAAATATACGGTACATAATAGGAGCATCTGCAACCGAACTAGGTAAAACCTGTATCTCGGCGTGCAGCGCCAAACCTCTCAGCAAGTTAATATAAGAAATTAAGCTATCGCGAACAGCTTTATGTCGATAAAAGGAAAAGCAAAATACAACAAAATAAAGTAAACTAAGCTAAAAACTAAGTTTGTTAGAACAATTTTACAAAAAAACAAAATACTGTGAATGAAGCTCAAACTTAGTTAAAACAAATACAAGGAAAGGTAAGTGAGTTGGTGTTTATGTATGGAGAAGGGTGCATGAATGTGTACACGGTGGTGAGTGTTAGAGTGAGTGTGTGTGCATGTTTAGTGTGAAAAGTTGAGTGTACTCAGCTATGTGTGTTTAAGTAATATGAAAATGAAGAGCAATAAAAAAAATAAAATACAATAAAATATCTGAAAAGTTGCCCAAAGGAGCCTATTTACTCTGGTACAATTAACAATTTTTCAGTGTCATCATATGTTAAAGTCAGCAAGTACTTCTTCACTCTGTCTTTACAACGATCCCTAGTGAGAGGGTAAACGTCTAGAATGTAGTTGATTTTATTATAGACATAGGGACCCAAAAATACAAAGAATCTTCTGATAAAGGAAGTTGCAGGTTTATGTTCACGAGTGCAAACTATTTGTTTCCTACGCCTATGTTTGTAGTTGGGGTCATATGCCATGTTTCGATGTTGCTTTAGAATTACTGTCAGTATATAGAGCTGTCTAACCGTAAGCACTTCACAATATTTATAAAGCAACGTCGTAGAAAATAGTCGAGGCTTGTAAGTGCAAATCTTTAGTATTGCGCGTTGAGCAATCTCAATAGGTTTAATGATTGTTTTGGGAGCTCCTCCCCATGACGAAATGCAATACGTTAAAACTGACTGACACAAGGCAAAATAGATTTGTTTCAATACCATAGGATCAACCACATGACGCAACCTCTTAAACACATAAATAAGTTTTCTGACTCGAGCGCTGAGTAATTTTATGTGGTCTTTGAAACTAAGATGACGGTCGAAGAGGATCCCTAAATATTTTATTGTAACAACGCGTTCGATTGGATTACAGGTACAGTGTGTGTCTAGGGAACATTGGTGAGGGACTATGTTATAGTTACACCCTGCTTGTGTTGATTGTCGTATACTGAAAGTTAGGTATTTCGTTTTAATAGTATTCAAGGTCAAAAGATGAAGCCTGAGCCATTGGTTTACTACATTAAACCCATTCTGGGCAGCATTAAAGGCCTCATCCCAAGTATTGGCAGAGAAAAGAAGAGCTGTGTCATCAGCGTAAGATATGATGTCGCCATTGGGTACGATGATGCTAGTAAGATCGTTTATGTAAATAAGAAAGAGAGTAGGCCCCAAAATACTGCCCTGGGGAATGCCAAAAGACACTGGAAGATCAGCGCTAACATGACGCCCTATTCGAACACACTGCGTCCGCCCAGTTAGATAGCTTTCGAAAAGCCGGAGTTGAATTCCTCTAACTCCAAGCTTTTCTAGCTTGGTAATTAAGATGGGAATAGAAATAGTATCGAAAGCTTTTTTTAGGTCTAGAAAGATGGCTAAACATTTTTGCCCTCGGTCCAAGTTAGTACTAACATATTTAGTTAAATAATAAACAGCATCATCGGTAGATCTATTTGTTCTAAACCCAAACTGATTGTTTGCAAGCAATTTATTTTTTTTCCAGGTATTTTGTGAGTCTATTATTAATTATCTTTTCCAGGAGTTTTGAGATAGCGGGTAAAATAGAGATTGGGCGATAATTAGAGATGTCCTTTTTATCACCACCTTTAAAAATCGGGCGGACTTCAGAACTTTTCAATTGGGAAGGGAACTGACCCGTCTGAAGGCATTGATTAAAAATGTAAGTAAGCGGCGGGACAAAGAAGTGAACGTGTCTCTTCAAAAGTTTATTTGACACATTATCGCGGCCCACCGAACATTCTGTCTTTAGACTCATCACCAGACGAAAGACCTCATCTTCATCCGCTTCCTCTAACACAAACGAGTTTAGTTGAGTACTAGTATTGAGGGAATCCGTCAGCAGCGGGGATGCAGCATCAACTGTATTGTGAAGGTTCAAGCATTCTTCAGCTAAGGTCCGGCCTATATTTACAAAATACTGATTTATATAGTCCAGGGACTTTTCAGGTGAGGAGCCAACCTTCAGAAGATGGGTCGGGTGACTAGGGACTTTATTTAAGCTAGAGATCTCTTTAAGAACTTTCCAAAGCTTTTTTGGATCGTTTTTTGTGTTTTCAACCTCCGATTTCTCATACTCATGTTTGACTTTCTTTAAAATGTTAGTGCAAAAATTCCGATATCGCATATAGGTAACCTTTAGAGTTTCATTATCTGGTGAGGACTTCAATTCATAGTGTAGTCTGTCTCTATTTCTCATACACCTCAATAACCCTGGAGTTACCCAAGGTTTGATGATCCTTTTACGCCTTGATATTTTGACAACAACGGTGTTATTATTTGTTGCGGCCTGTATTGAGCTGGTTAGGTAGTTGATAGAGAATTCAGGATCATTAGACTGGAATATCGGAGTTAGATCGATTTTTAGGATGTCCTGTGTTAAGGCTTCCTCATTGGTTACAGTATATGTACTGTTTATAAGGGCTTGAGATAAATTAAGATCTAAACATACTATCACAGGGTAATGATCCGTTAAAGTAGTAATAGGAATCAAAGTATGTGAGCAGTAGGTACTTCTTAGTAATATATGGTCCAGACATGTTCCACTCGCACTGCGAGTAATTTCTGTGTGGGCAGGTAGTAACCCGTGAGACGCAGTAAGAGTCAAATACTTCTCTCCAGTTAAATCAATTTTAGAATTGTTGATGGGAATATTAATGTCACCCAGTAACATCAAGTTTTTGCATCCTTCTACTTTTAAAAGAGTCTCATGTAATGAGTCAAGAAAGGGATCAACGTTTTTGTATGAGGGAGAGCGGTATATAGAAACGATCGTCAACTGCTTGCCAAATCGAGTTATAAGGCAGTTTCCTTCTTGAAAGAATGGTTCCTGAAACACTAAATCAATATGTTCTTTGTAATAAACAATTACTCCATCATTTTGCTTTAAATTTTTTAAAGTAGAGTACGATTGGAATCCTGATAGATTAGGAATAACATTAGTTTTTAATAACCAACATTCCGTGAGAACAATTATGTCACAATTAATTTTTAACCTATCCAGTAACAATATAAGTCCAGGGAGGTTACAATTAACGCTACGGATATTTTGCGTAAGTATGGTCAGACGTTTGTCAGGCGAAAAAGATATCACCTCATGACAGTCTTCAAGATCACAAACTGATACTTTTGAGACAGAGCAATTATCTATGTCGTTTGTTAAGCTATTTAAGTCACCAAAAATGATTCTCTATAGGAAATGGGACAAAGTAACAAATGGCAACCAGAAGTAAAGGTTAAATAAAAATAGTAAGCTAGTGAAGTAATACTCTTCAGCTCATAAAAAATGTTTAAGTGTGTGTAAAGATTCATGTTTAGTGTAGATTGGCAATAATTAAAGAAAGTTAATAAAAAAATTGAAGCATGCATAAACAATATATCAGAAATACAATATGACAAGATAGTTTCCAAGATTAGTCACTCGTTAGAAATCAATTTTTCCACGTCAGATTCTGAAGTTATTCTGATTTGCGGATCATTGACCTTTTTTCGAAGGTACACTATCCCATTTGCAGTCCAGCAAAACTGGTAACCATGGCTCCGTTGGAAACCCCTGGCAAGATAAAAAAGCTTTTGTGCTTTGTATGTGAGGCATTCTCCAACGTAAACCGGCATCACAGGGCCATTTAGTTTAAAGTGAGAAGTATTAAGTTTCGTCTCCTTAGCCTTTAATTTATTAAAATTTTTAACTCCACTGATGACTTTTTCTTTAGTGAGAGTCGTGGTAAAATCCACAATGATTGGGTGGGACTTGTCTTTTGACTTAAGTCGGTAAATATCTTTTATCTTAGAGTTTTCGATATCCACTTTTAGTGACGTTCCCATATTGGCAACTAGGCTGCAAAGATCTTCCTTTGTCTCTTTATCGGTCTTGGGTATGTTTCTGATTTCAATACCCGTCGAACGAGATTTCCGCTCAAATTGTTCCAACTTTTCTTCTAATAGTTGAATCTTTTTTTTATCATTTGCCCGTTCCACCTCTAACGTGGCAATACGTCCCAGGAACTCATCGTACTTACACGACATGAGCTCGACACTGTGCTTCAACTCTGAGTTTTGTACAATAATGCTACCGATCTTTTCCATTAACTCCTCAAATCGAAGTTCCTGCTTGCCAGAGAACGTTTTAAACGTAGACAAAGTCACAGGCGTGATGTTTTCTTCACCATCGAACTTCCTCTTTTTACGCTCCGTAGTATTTGCTATTAAGGAAAGATCAGGCGCAGACTTACATTGGTGTATTATTGCTTCCTGCGCCAGTACAGGCGCTAAGGTTTCAGTCGAAGACGTAGTTGACATTGGGGTTGATGCCGGTGGAGGTGTACGATTTATAGGCATGATTCTGTATAGCTCACCACGTAGTGACCAGGAGAACAGGTTTAAGGGGAGGTAGAGAACAAAATTTTGCTTGATTTTGAACAAGTAGCGAAGAGACTAATAAAATCCAATTCGTTCCTTTTTCATCAACAGCACAATAAAGATCAATTAAAGCGCCAAGCTAATTCGTCAAAAGCTGAACCACTCAAACACTGCCAGATACCAGGGGCTCATGGAAACAGTGACAAGCAGTGTACATCAGCAACGACGTTAACAAAGGGGTGGAGCCAGACTGGCGAGTATTGTACCTTCTATTGGCTTCGTTAGTGAGCGGGACGCACGTTGTCCGAATGAGATGGCAGTATCCCGGCAGCGAGGTCTCGCGCAGCAGGGCGGAGCTTGTCTTTCCACAGGATAACACCGCGTTGCGTAGATCAACTCCTCACGATTATGCACTCCTATTTTTTTACGTCGAATTAAATTTTTAAAAATCTTTATTATTAATTAAATTAAAACTTTGTGTCGTGCCAAAACACGTCTGCTCGTATTCGAGGTCCGAGAGGAGGGGGAATATATATAATAATCAATCGATCAATTATTATTATTATGATGCTTCAAAGTATATCAGGCAAAGTTTTAAACTACGTGGGTAAACAACTAACTGGAATCCCTTGTTCACAAAATAAACTAAATTTAAGTTGAGTGTTTATTTTTCTTTGTATTTCTAAGTATGTGTATTATTTTACCTTTGGGTAATCAATTGTTGGTGACCCTAATAAAATATGACCGATATGCAAAAAAATATTTCATTAATTTTATAATGATTCTGAATTCTATTCTGAAATAGATTTCAGAAAGAGATTTGAGGCACACGTGAAATAGAATGAGCCGTCGACCCAGGTCTGCAGCCTAATCGGCGAACACTTTTATGTCAAATGATTGCGACTAGATGGGATCGTTTGGACCGCAGTTGGTATAGGTAATTTTAGTATAAAATAATATCAACTGCGGTCCAAACGATCCCATCGTTTGATTCATGTTTCATTTGATTTGACAAAAATGTGTTCGCTGTTTAAGCTGCCTTTACAGGGCGGTGAGGTACTTACCAGTCTTACCAAGGGGCATCATATTACCCATCAAGGTGTTATGGAGGTCAGATAGACAAGAGTAAAATATAAGTACTCAGCTGCATCCTGTGAGACTGAAAACCGACTCCAACATGGTTGGGGAAAAAGCTGGACAGATGATGATACGATTAGTCCATAAATCTACAAAAACATTCACGAATACCGTGGCGCAGCGGTTAACATGCCTGCATGCGACGTGGAGGCCCCGGGTTCGATCCCCGGCCAGGTCATGATGGAAAAACGATATTTTCCTAATTGACCTGGGTCTTGGATGTTTATCTATACATGTATCTATTATCAATACAGTATCGCTGAGCTAGTATCCCGTAACACAAGTCACGAACTTACTTTGGGGCTAGCTCAATCTGTGTGATTTGTCCGTATTAATTTACTTACTATCAAAATGTGCTAACAAAAATGTAGGTCGACTATCAAATCCATACTAATATTATAAATGCGAAAGTAACTCTGTCTGTCTGTCTGTTACGCTTTCCCGCTTAAACCGCTCAACCGATTTTGATGAAATTTGGTACAGACAATCTTTAGACCCTGAGAAAGAACATAGGCTACCTTTTATCCCGGAAAAAATAGATGTTCCCGAGGGAAATCTAAAATCCGCCCCAGGTGTCACCTTTTTTGGGGTGACACCCACCCAGTCTCTAAAATACCTAAATCGTTAGCACATTTTTTTTTCTAACGATTCCTCCACTGGCACAAGTTCAGCTGTATTTATAAATCGGGGATTCCCGCAAAAGAGCCTGACACTGTCGTGGGAGATTCCCCGTGGACCATACTCGCGATTGTGAAGTATGTTGTGTTTGGTTGTCATAAATTGTTAAACGTGTATTATTCTATAATGACAGATAGTAAAAAGAAGAAAATATATTTTCTAATACCATATTTTTTAACATCGGCTGCCGGTAGAAGTTACCACCCACCAGATAAAGTCTTGCCCCCAAGCAATTCGTCGTGTTCCGGTATAATGTCTGGTGAAGCCGTACGGAGGATGGGTTTAAGCAGTTTTGTTGCGTTGTATAATGCGCCAATTGTTGTTGTGTCGGGAATTTGGTCGTGGAGGGTAGCGAGATCTAGGTATTTGGGGCCCCAATTACGAAGGACGCTTCGAATATTTGACCACCTCAGTGAGGCTGCTGACAATGTGCTGCACCGGCACCCTGACGCACAGTTTGTCGCTCTGGGGGACTTCAATGCCTGCCACCAAGACTGGCTTTTCCCATACACAGAGGATCGACTATGCTGGTGAGAAGCGCGAAACTTTGCGCTATCAATGGGCCTTTCCCAGCTGGTAGGACAAGCGACTAGGGTGCCTGATGTAGTTGGTCATACCGCCAATTGTTTGGACCTTCTGCTGACCACTAATCCGGACAGATGTATTGTAACAGTTCCCTCACCGTTAGGAACTTCAGACCACTGTCTGGTGAACTCTGTATCATCCTTCGCCCTACTAGATTGCGACTCACGTAGTGAACGGCGAATGTGGCGATACAACTCGGCAGATTGGAATGAGATGCGCCACTTCTTTGCGTCTCATCCCTGCTAGCTGCGGTTCGCTTCTCTTCTGACAATCCGTCGAGCTGTGCGGACGCTATATCCGATGTGGTGCGTCAAGCTATGAAGTATTTTATTAGGCCCCTTCAGTGATGTTCCCGTCGGTGGCTCGGCTCGCCTATGGTTCAACGCCGACGGTATTCAAGCGGAACAACGTAAGCACACGGCATTTCTCACCTGGGTTAAAGCTCGGGACCACAGAGCTCCTGTCCACAGGGCCTTTGATCGTACTGCCAAGTCCTACAAATTGTCGCTTAAGAAGGCTCGCTTCGACCGCATTACTCATATTGGCAATAATTGCTCTCTGCGCAGCCATCCGTTAGCAGATCTTTCTGGTCCCTTGCCAAAGCGGTCGAGGCGAACTTCTGTTGCCCCACACTGCCTCCGCTGGTTAAACCTATGGATGGAGCACTGGCCCATACGGCGAGAGAGAAAGCAGGTCTCTGTATCTTTGCCACAATTCGCGTCTTGACACTAACAGTGCTACTCCACCTAAATTACCTCATTGCGGAACCCCAATGCCGGAGGTTCGCATTAGGAACAAGGAGGTTCTGAGAGTATTGTGTCGTCTGGACGTGAATAAGGCTAGTGGTCCGGACGGTATACCAGCGATTGTTCTTAAGGCATGTGCGCCCGAGTTGTCTCCTGTATTGACGCGCTTGTATCGCCTCTCATTTAGGACTGGTACAGTGCCCAAGTCCTGGAAGCTAGCCAACGTGCAGCCCGTGCCCAAAAAGGGTAGTCGTGCCGATCCGACCAACTCCTATCGGCCGATTTCAATAACCTCCATACTCTGCCAGATTCTGGAGCGTGTATTGAACTCGTGCCTCTTGGCTTACCTGGAAGGTAACGATCTCCTCAGTGACCGACAGTACGGGTTTCGACGCAATGGGGCAACTGGGGACCTACTACTGTATGCAACTCACTTGTGGGGCGAGGCCCTCGAAAAAAATGGGGAAGCGATTGCTATCTCCCGCTGGCCTTTTGAGTAAGCTTCCAGCGTACGGCATTTCCACTGGCCTGACTGGCTGGATAAAAGACTACCTGACTGAATGGTCCCTCCGAGTTGTTGTCGACGGATGCTCATCGGAGCCCATGTCGACCAATGCCGGTGTTCCTCAGAGGTCTGTTCTCTCTGCAACTCTGTTCCTGCTACATATTAACGATCTGGTGATGCCCGGTATCTATGCAGTTGACAGCACAGTTGTGGAAAGATACCTGCCGGAAGCTCGAGCTAGTAAGGAATCAATCCATTCCGAAAGAGAGGCTATGGAAAGAAGAGTGTAGTGCAGCACTCGAAAGAGTGCTGCACTACAGGCAGTCTCCGAATGAGGCAAAGCGAATCTTGTAGCATTAAATGTCGCCAAAATACAGGCGTGTCTTTTCACCGCCAAAAGGAGCCCGTTCACCTTGGCTCCTACTTTTCAGAATGTATCCTTGGAGTGCACCGACCGCCTTCAGCTTTTGGCCTCGAACCTAAACTTTGGGCGGTTCATTGAGTCCAAGGCTAAGGTGGCTGCCAGAAAACTTGGCGTCATCGTAAAGGTCGTATTTGCCAGCGGCGGTGTTTCCGTCGGACTACAATTTGAGTGTCTTCAAGGCTAGAGTGAATAGGCTCTTAATAAACTAGTGCGCTTTACCATCAACGATTGCGTCACTGCTTACCATCAGGCAGGATTGCGGTCAAACACTAGTTTATAATATATATTTAAAAAAAA
The DNA here is from genome assembly GCA_017933935.1 of Sesamia nonagrioides. Taxonomy (NCBI): domain Eukaryota; kingdom Metazoa; phylum Arthropoda; class Insecta; order Lepidoptera; family Noctuidae; genus Sesamia; species Sesamia nonagrioides. The sequence continues at coordinate 14,471 of JADWQK010000241.1, read as the reverse complement.
AATGCTCTCCAAAATGCGTCCTATAGAACAACGACAGGCTGACTACTTTTAGCCAGATAACGACTACTTATTAAATTAGTTTGGTCCTATGAGAAGAGAAGTTTAGATAGTCATGAAGTTAAAATAATAAAGAAAATATGATAAAGTATAAATCTTGCCATACTGTATAAACTAAAGAGAACGATAAAACGTGATAAAAACTAGTCTAGAATGATTACATAATGCTCATTAGTTATTCATTATTTATGCTATGACCTAGACTCCATTAGGTCAGGCTTAGTATATTCTAAGATAAGCTTGTAGCTAAACGATACTGCTAACACTATTTCCGAACGTTTTAATGATAATTCTAATGATTAATATAGAACTTGAATTGGAAGTTTTCTATTCATGTTTTCCAGTAACTACTACAGTAAATACTATTGCATGGTTATTTTTATTACCCGACTGCCAGGAGGGTTATGTTTTTAGCTCCTATCTTGTATGTATTATTCTTTATTACCTAGTATCTCCAGAACCGCTGAACGGATTTTCACATTTGAGGTATCGTTAGATTTGACTTAATTGCCCAACTGCTACTAGATAAGTGACATTTTAAAAAATCCAAAATGGCGGATGTATGACGCCATATTGTGAGATATAAAGAAATAAATTTCTACCAAGCATATCGAGTGGGATATCAAAATGAAGGATTTTAAACACTGATTCTAAATATGTATATAACTTAATATTTAATGAAACAAAAAAAAAATTACATGTTTTTTTCTGCCAAGCATATCGAGTTGGGTATCAAAATTAAGGATTTTAATCACTGATTATAATAAATATATTGATTCTAAATATATTTTATATAAAAAAGTTTTTAAATATAAAATTGCCGTTTAATAGGAAAAAAAACCTTTTGTAATAATTGAAGTAAAAAAGGAGCCCGTTCACCTTGGCTCCTACTTTTCAAAATGTATCCTTGGACTGTACCGACCGCCTTCAGCTTTTGGGAGTTGAGATTTCCTCCACCCTAAACTTTGGGCGGTTCATTGAGTCCAAAGCCAAGGTGGCTGCCAACTTGGCGTTATCGCAAGGGTCCCGCGGTACTTCACACCAGGGCAGCTTTTAATGTTGTACAAAGTACAGGTCGGTTCGTGTGGAGTACTGCAGCCACATTTGGGCTAGTGCTGCTAAGTGTCACCTGGCCACTTTGGATTCAGTAGAGAGGCGGGCGAAGAGGCTGATTGGTAACCCTGACTTAACTCGAGATGGTCTCCAAAGCCTAGAGCACAGGCGTAGAGTAGCCAGCCTTTCGATGTTCTATAGGATGCATTTTGAGGAGTGTGCGAGGGAATTGCCTGATTTAATTCCCCCATCTTCGTTCCACCATCGGATGACTCGTCGTATGGCAAGTTTCCACCCTTACGTTGTTAACACCACTACGATCCGGACGAAGCGTTTCGCCTCCTCTTTTATACCACGTACATCGAAGGACTGCAACAGTTTGCCAGCGGCGGTATTTCCGTCGGAGTACAATTTGAGTGTCTTCAAGGCTAGAGTGAATAGGCTCTTAATAAACTAATAGTGCACTTTACCATCAACGACTGCGTCACTGCTTACCATCAGGCGGGATTGCGGTCAAGCGCTAGTTTATAATTTAATTTTAAAAAAAATCTATTCAAATTCTGGAAAAAGTAATAGTATGTAGGTGAAAGGTCTAGTGAGTAGGGCGGATGATGAAGAGCCTCCAACCCCATCAACCTTTTATTGCAACTTGAAGACTGTCTGTTGTGCGGTATGAGGTCGCGTGTTGTCTTGCAGGAGCAGCGGAGAGGAGTGATTGACCAATGCTGGTTGGAGATGTGCCAGTTTCTCCATCATTGTGTTCAGTCTTCACAGTACACATCTGCAGTAATGCTCATCCTGTTTGGTAAGAAGATGTGATGATCACACCGGTTAGACCACCAAACAGGGACCATCGCTTTTCTAGGGATATGATTTCGTTTGGGGCATTGTTTAGGTGCTGAACCAGGATCTAATCAACTTGCTAAGCGCTTGAGGTTAGCAAACAGAAAGCATTTTTCATAGCAGGTAACAATGTTTTTCAAAGTTCCTTCATTTGTTTGTCTGTTGAGCACTGCCAGGCACGTCTCGCGTACTTCGCGCTGGCGATCATTGAGTTCGTGGGGCACCCATTTGGCAAGATATTATACCTTATCAATTCAACACATATGGTCCAATATAGTTTGTATTTTTTGTTTCTTTTGTCGAAAGCTGTTGCTATATCAGCCGTAGATTGTGAATCATCAGTTTCCACAATCGTCTTCAATTCTTCATTGTCGACCAAAAGGCTTCAGACGACCGCGGGGTTCATTTTTAAAGTCAAAATTCCCAGAAAGGCAGTGAGCAAACCAATAACAAGTGCTGCGTTGGTTTGTAGTGTTAGCTCCGTAAACGTCGTAGATGTTGCGTGCCGCTTGTGCCCCGTTGTTAGCATAACGATACTCATATTCCATAATTACTCGAATTTTTTACGTATCCGTAGTGACGAAAAAGATTGTAATGTGATGGAAATGTACCACTAATCAATAAACAAATGACTACTTTTGGAAAAAAGAGCTCCATGTTGAAACAAACAAAAAGCAAGATAAAATGAATTTGAAATTAGAATTATTAGCCAAACAGGTGTTTTTTTATTTGAAATGGCCAGTACTGCAGAATGGCAATTTCATAAGTAAAGAACTATTATAACGTGCAATATAAATTATAAATGGAAAGAAAAAAATCTGCTACATTAATATCTATGTAACGCGACAGAAAAGTTAGAAAAGCTCACAAAAGTATACAATGTTAGTGCTGTAGACATCTCATTTGATCCTAAAACATATGGTCAAAAACCACGAGAGGAATACATACCTGAAGATCCCAATAAATCAGGTAGTAGGTATACCAAACCAACTCAAATTAGTTATAAGCTCTCGAGCCATGCTAAGACGGAACATCAATGCTAACCATGGGCTGGTTAACGGTGCTATGGGTATTATCCGATGAATAGATTGGCCAGCACTACGCAGAAAGCAGTTGGAGCCAGGAAAACTACCACAAGCGGTATTTGTGGAGCTTGATAACACAAGTATAACAGGGAACCTACCTGGTATTGGAGTCTGGATCCAGCCTCGTGCTACAGAATTTGATGCCTTACGTGGTAAAGGCAAGATTGAGCAACGAATGTTTCCCTTAATTTTATGCTGGGTAGTGACGGTGCATAAACTACAGGTCTCAATTTTAACCCAGCAGTTGTAGATTTAAGTAGAAACTTATTTGCAAAAGGTCAAGCTTACGTTGCTTTGAGTAGAGTGAGGATTCTTTCCGGACTTGATATCAGTTTTCTCAACCCTAACAAATTGCTAAATCAACCACATGACATAAACTCATTTAAGGAATTAATCCGGTTACGTAATATTTCTTAACTAAAAAGACATAAATTTATTAATAATTAAATAAACGAAAAAAACACTTGCATGGATAACTACAATTAAAAATCAACTGAAAAGACTAAAACAAGATGAAAATTCAATGATAAGGCATTTAAAAAAAATAACAATGATAAATCCAGAAACCTACATTGAAACAGTACCAAACCTATGTACAGACGACATCACATCAAGCTACTACAATCTGTCAGATTTCCTTATTAGATTTTCAACTTTATCTCTGCAGCATTAAGGCTCTATGTTGATTGGAAATATCTGACCGTTTGAGGTAGCTTGACCTGCTGTCGTCCGTACCTACGTAATTAATGAACACTTAGAAATTTCAGCACAAAAGTCAGTCAGTTTAAATTTTTTGCAAAATTATAAACAGAATTACATTCGGAGGCATGCACAAAGCGCGTATCTTGTATATATGAATGTATGTAATATTCTTTATTATTTTGTATCTCCAGAACCGGCTAACGGATTTTCACATTTGAGACATCGTTAGATTTGTCTTAGACGGTGACATTAAAAAAAAAAAACAAAATGGCGGATGTTTGACGCCATAATTATGAGGTAATTTTTATCTACCAAACTTATCGAATTGGTTTTAAAATGAAGGATTTAAAATACTCATTAGAAAATATGTATATAACGTGCACTTTTAATATTAAATGGAACGATGAAAAAAGAAATTAAACAATTTTTTTAAGTTTTCCAACATTAGAAACATAATTTGTTAAAACTAAAAAGATATAAATAAAAATATTATTTAAAAACAAAAAACCCGCCTGCATAAAACTCTAACGAACTGAAAAGGTAGAAACAAGTTGAACAATCGCAGTTGGGGGACTGTTCTATGGAATACTTGTTTATCTAGCTAAGAAGTCCCCCAACTGCGATTGTTCAACTTGTTTCTACCTTTTCAGTTCGTTAGAGTTTTATGCAGGCGGGTTTTTTGTTTTTAAATAATATTTTTTTTATAACTTTTATAATAAAAATGTTTAAAGTTGTAGCGTAAATTGAACTTTATTGAGTAGGAATTAAAGCTGTTTTTCATAATCTCATATTTGCTTACATATTTGTAGAATATATCGCAGTATTAAATTAGGTACACCTGTGCTTCTCTCTTGTGGTACGCGGTCGCCACTCCAGAGCCTTTTGGCATCATCGGCCATCGACCATTGTTCTGGGAGCGATGTGTCCTGCCCACATTGTTCTTGATAAGTCGGTTGCGTTAGTTCTCCTGCGGGTCTTTGTTTTGATTTGACCACGTTTCGATGCTATAGGTCATCACTGGCAACACGACAATACATAATTATACGTAAAGTATGTACTCTGCGCTTTGTAGTGTGATGTTGGTACTAGTACGTTCAATGTGCGTGCAGCAATCAGGGTAGACAGAAAGCGAGGCCGGTGTTCTGTATGTTGAACGCTCCAGTTCCTCCTGTAGCACGGTGCGCACCGTGCTACTGACGAATGAGTCACGTGTGTGTGTAATTAAACATTTTAGTTAATTTACTAAATAGTAAAATAAGCTTAACTACGCTAGCTTATATAGTAAACGTAAACCGCTTAAACTCCGAGGTTAAACGACCCTCACTAAGGTGGATCCGTGGATGGGTATCAATAGCTGTTCGTACTTTTGACATTGTATTAGTGCGAGCTAAGTAATTAACATGGACCGCCACACAATCTGTGATTTTTAAAGCCGTACATCCTGTCACTCTTTCCGAAATTACTATAAACAGAGTGAAGCAATTCAAGTAAGTATTAGGCAAACTGGGTTTCCACATGACAATCAAGATATTGAGAGCAAGTACAGGGTTATATATTAGTTTCGCACGATATACTAGATTAGTAACTGTAGCTCGTTGTTCATATGAAATTGTGTGATCCAATTTTACGCATCGAGTGTAGGTTGCACAGCAGGTTCAATACTACAAAAAGTAGTTTCAGTATGATGATTGGGTTTCCATGGCTTTGTCGTGCTTCGACTACATTCTGATGACGTTTTACCGATCAAAAGGAAACGGATCTCTTAGCTCGAAGTTCGAACAGCGTCCTGGTGCTGTTCGATCAGTGATATATACCTCCGTTGTAGAGGTGGATGCAGCTTCATAGTAGCGCCTTGCCTTGTGTTATGTGATATGTTTGTATTTTTTTCTATTATTATTATAAAGTAGTGCTAGAGCGCAATCCCACCTGGTGGTAAGCAGTGATGCAATCGTTTGATGGTAAAGCACACTAGTTTAATAAGAGTCCATTCACTCAAAAAAATCTGTGTGAATAGAAAGGATGACGGCAGATGAGCGAGGTGATGCAATGTTAAACCAAACAACACGACCAACGATGCTGCGCCAGATGGAGATTGATCTGGAGACTCTCCACGACCAAACTCCCGACACAACAACATTTGTCGCATCGTACCCGGCACACATCGCGTTTTATTTTATTAGTAAGTTATTTAGTTTTGGATGACATGTTTAAAAAAAAGACTAAAAACCAAACAAGGAAAAGTAAAAAGAAACCGCTGTCCTCAATTTATTGATTAATTACGCGAATCAATCATGATTATCCATGAAAAAAGGTTACAAGATAAAAAACAACAATGTCCAGGATCAGCAGAGGTCTCGAATACCAACCGGCCGTGGTAAGGAAGAGGCCGCTGTCAGGTACCCCAGGCCACCGCTGATGATAACATCATGCCGAATTTGGGCTCTGCTTCTACGTGTCGCACATATCTGCGATTGTTTGGGTGATAGCGGCTTATCTGTGATAATTTGTGTACGTGTAACGATAGTGTATCGTGATTTTTATTAATTGCCGTCAACACATACACACAGTTCGTTGTATTTTTTGTTGACAAACTTTTTCCTGTTTCAGACTGCTGCAGGTATGGTACTGGGACCTGAAGTCTGTGCTGGGGAGAATCTTGTTCCAATTTAACCTCAGGATATCTGACCATGTGTTGAGCTACAGGCCTGAACTCAAATGGATGCCCATTCGCACACTATTCTCCCTTCTTAACTCACCCACTCCTCCTTCTTACCTTGTGACTCACTTCCAATGTTTATGTTCTTCATATACAAGAATATGCGTTCTTCTTCATATTGTTAATTTTTGACGTTTCTGTAAAGCAAATCTGACAATAGCTCATTCTAGGGAGACTATTGCAATGTAAGTAAAATAGAAAACATGGCTCCTGTAGCCGGCAATCAAAGACGTCACCAGGTAACGCATTCATGTGAAAATCGTTTCTGTAGGAGAGTATAGACGTGCATGATCTTCATACATTTCCCTATATGTATTTAGGGTACATACAGAGTGCGATCTAGAGTCTATATCAGATAGAAAACTTAGGTAAAATGAGCGTGAAGTGGGCTGTCACTTAAACTGATTTAAAGAGACTGGTACTATTTTAAACAGGTCAGAAAATGACTAACAGTTCTTCAGAATAATTACTTTAAATCACTTTTCTCGTACAATCTTTCAAACTTCCTCGATAAGCTGCCAAAACCCGAATGCCTGTTTTCACGCGTACCCCTTTTTTGCTTCTACCGTTTCCCACCAACTTCCAACAAACGGACATTCGTGTCAACTTGAATCAAATCCTCTTAGGACCTTATTACAGAACGTTACTCAAGACTCAAGCATTACTTAAGACTAGTTTCAACTAATCAAAAGGCTTCAAACGAGATTTAAATAACGCTTGAGTTTTGAGTGAGTGTCTGTAATACGGACCTTAGTGTATTGGCTAAGGTCGCTCGGTCAATACACTATCCAGTAGTGTATTGACTACTGGATAGTGTATTGACCGAGCGGACCGGACGCGAACACAGACATTAAGAATACTATTTAAATATAAAATATCGCAATAAATACTAATTACAAGTATACCAGATATGCTAAGATTATTGACAGCTCACTCTTAGCTCTCTTCGCCTAACTGGGAACAGCAGGGTAGGTGCGTAACACATTATCAGTAGCAATGGGTTTCATTTTGACAGTTCAACAACATTCATTGTGTTATTCACGTTGCTGGGCAGACACATTTTTCGAACATAAGAAGCAATGGTTTAACAATATGCTTCAAAATTATTTTAATTGATAGTAATAGCATGTTACGTAATTAGGGTGCCGGGTCCGAGCAGTTGTGTTGCGATGTGTGCCGGATACGTTGCGCCAAATGTTGTTGTGTCGGGAGTTTGGTCGTGGAGGGTCTCAAGATCAATCTCCCTCTGGCGCAACATCATTGGTCGTGTTGTTGGGTTTAACATTGCATCACCTCGCTAAACTGCCGTCTTCCTTTCACTCTGTTTTTTGTGTGGATAGGCTTAATAAATTAGCGCGCTTTACCATCAACGGTTGCATCTCTGCTTACCATCAGGTGGGATAGCGGTCAAGCACAGTTTATAATTATTAAAAAATAAAACTTTTCACGTTGAGAGTTTTACAGAATCAATCGGCCGGTCGTGCTTCTTGAAGTTTGTTACTATCGATTGTATTCGATTTATTATGTGGTTTCGATTTGAAACTTGCCTATATCACTGTCACGAATCGCCGACCGGCTTTAAGGTCTTCAAGGGCGACTACTGAGTGTGGGGTCTAGTGATACCGCGTTTTTTACTGTTGGAATTTCTCAATAACAGCCACTAAACCAATGGTACTGTGCCTGATCTTCCCCGGGCCGTGTCGAATTGCCGTCCATATTATTTATTTTTTTATAATTATAAACTAGTGCTTGACTGCAATGCTGCCTGATGGTAAGCAGAGACACTATTGTTGATGGTTGCATTAAAAAAAAAACTGAGTAAATACGAAGGAAAACGGCAGTTGAGCGAGGTGATGCAATGTTAAACCCAACAGCACGACCAACGATGTTACGTCAAAGGGAGATTGATTTGGAAATCCTCCACGACCAAAATCCCGACACAAGAACATTTGGCGCATCGTACCCTGCACACATCACAACACAACTGCTCAGACCAGTCCTCTGTACGGCTTCGCCAGACATCATGCCGGAACACGACGAATCGCTTGGTGGCAAAACTTTGTCTGGTGGGTGGTAACTTCTGCCTGCAGCCGATGTTATGGGCTACCATCAAGAGAATGAAAATCAATTTTATTTGTAACAAAGGAAAAAAATCAATTGTTATGCCATGAAACGTAGAAATAAGGTTACATGCGAAATAAAAACAATATTAAATTAAGGATGCGAGCGGTAAATACACTTACATTGTTTACATGATAGTTTTAACGTGATAAATAAATAAAAGCAACAGTTATAAATGATATGGAGTTATTTCTACAGTCAATCAATTAAAATGAATGAATGAATTATTATAATAAAAAATACAATCAGATAAAATAAGTCTATATTACTTCATCATTCACGCCAGCGTTACAGAAAACTGCCTGTTTGTTGAGTGAGGGAAATCTCCAACTCCATTCTGAAAACCATAGAGGAGAGGGACGAGTCTCCTCTATTAGGTGATGTTGTTCGGAGATGTATCTCGACCAACAAACAGCCTTTTAGGACAAATACATGTCGTGGTGGCCTAGTGGTTAAAACACCAGCCTCTCAAGGATGAGTGTGCGGGTTCGATTCCAGCTCAGGCAAGTACCAATGTAACTTTTCTAAAGTTATATGTACTTTCTAAGTATATCTTGGACACCAATGACTGAAGGTGAAGGAAAACATCTTGAGGAAACCTGGACTTTATAAGTCTAAAATCGCCAACCCGCATTGAGCAAGCGTGGTGATTACGCTCAATCCTTCTCTGTATGAGAGGAGACCTGTGCCCAGCAGTGGGACGATAAAAAAGTTGATGATGATGATGACATTTTATAAAGTTATAAATTATATTCACTTTTGATCGTCTTTGGTGCTGTTAATAGCAATATTAATTGAATTTATTCCACAAAGTTTTAGAGTATAACAGATATTAATTCAATGTGCTCTTTTGACTAGGCATAACTCTTAAAATATATTACATAAAGTCCTAGATTACATGGTTATGGTCCAAAAATGCGAAGTTTCCGCGGTTCAAGATATGTGCGTATATAGATGTACACAAATCGATCTCATCTTTTCTATTCGAGTTACCTATAGACAAAAGATTTTCATTGAAGCAGAGCTGCACAAAGTTTAAATAATAATTTAAAATCAAGTTGATTATTTGATATGGTTTCATTCATACCCACCCTACGATTATGGGATACCAAAACCAACTTATAATAAAGAAAACTTTATGTTTTATAAATCAGGGGCGTGTTGTTAGTTTGACAAATGACTTTGGCCCTGCAGGTGAAACGGTGCTTAGTGTATGACCTCTCATGCCTATTTAGCCTGAAGGGTGAGAGATCACCGGGAGTCACGATACTGTGAAGGTCGGATGCCCGAAGTATTGTTTGTTCTACTAGATTGCATTGCGGTTACAAAAGAAATTAAAACAAAAACATGGCGCGAACTCGTTAGAATTTGTCTTGAATTATAAAAATTATTTTATTATATAATTTGTGACGTAATTTATTTAATACTAGCGACCCACCCCGGCTTCGCGCGGGTGCAATGCTGGTACTAAATACACTACAGAAAAACTTTGAACGTTGTTATGTTATTGTGGTCCATCCCATATTGTACCAACATGGGATGGAAAGAAGCATGCTTGGGGTTAAACTCAGACATAGAATTAAACTGGACATTATTCGAAAGCAAACCAAAGTTACAGATGTGACATACTGCATCAAAAAACTAAAGTGGAGGTGGACAGGCCACATGATGAGAAATAAAAGGAACAAATGGTCAAAAGACGTAACTGAGTGGTGTCCAAGACAATACAAAAGAAAAAGAGGCAGACAACATCGTAGATGGGAAGATGATATAAGAAGTATAGCTGGCGCCACATGGCAGAGAAAGACACGAGATCGCAAACTATGGCAAGCTTTAGGGGAGGCCTATGCTAAGTAGCAAGACAGTCTTCGCAAAACTGGTGTCAATATTAGAAATTTAATTTAGTATGTAAGAAATATGTGTTTTGTAAGATTGTTGAATAAAGGCTTTATTATTATTATGTTATTGTGGGCTATCCATATGAGATAGACATATAGGTACCATCGCAGACTTTTTTGTAAAACTTTTCAATGTGTACAATATTTAGTACATTATTTCGATGAATCTCTTAGGGTTCAGCCTGCGTTTCACTTCAAACGCAGAAAAAATGTAATTACTTACGACATTACTTTAGAAACCTCAAAAATAATAGTATTTCTCCACAATATAATGGATGTCATAATACATAAAAACCTTTCTCTTTAATCACTCTATCTATTAAAGAAAACCGCATCAAAATCCATTGCGTAGTTTTAAATATTTAAACATACAAAGGGACATAGGGAAACAGAAAGTGACTTTGTTTTGTATTGATTGTGCTCGATCATTTTATTTTCTCGCAATCGTAGTAAAAATTTGAGTGTGACACATCATCATCATCGTTTCAGCCAAAAGACGTCCACTGCTGGACATAGACCTCCCCCAAGGATCTCCACGACGACCGGTCCTGCGCCTCCCGCATCCAGCGGTTTCCCGCGACCTTCACCAGGTCGTCGGTGCACCTTGTTGGGAGCCTAACCACGCTGCGTCTTCCGGTGCTTGATCGCCACTCGAGAACCCGTCGAGAGTGTGGCACACGGCGCTAAAACCTATTAAAACTTGGTTTCTATTTACTCCCTCGCTAAAGCTAGGGAGTAAAACTAACTACCTCTTATTAACGGGTGATTGCTATAATGGCAGATGTTAGCCCTTGTATAATCTTAAAGGAGAAAATAAAAGCATGTATACACGAGCAGGAAATCGTGCGTCGGAATAGCCGTATAAGGGTCACTTGTAGCGATACGAGCTTCTCAGTGCTAACGTTGCAATTTCCTACCCGCCACTGTCAAGCGGCTATCGCGATTCAGCGAGCCAGCCGGTGTGAACTCGGCTTTAGATTATTTATAGCAGTCGTAAATTTAAAAAAAGAAATCTAGACCTGTTTGAATGTTAGGTTCTGTTAGTGTGATGCTGACTCTTTCTACAAACGTATTAGTTTTTGGTTTGTTATAGCTACAACGTTGCAGTACAATATCTGCAAATACTAAAACTAATACGGAAAGGATATAGACACACCAAGGGTACGGCTTCTTTGGATGACTATCAAACGATACTGAAAAGTTTTTTAGACCCATAAGATAAGATAAGATAAGATAAGATAAGATAAGATAAGATAAGATCATTTATTTGTATAAACACGTGTATGTGAAGCTGAAGATAATGTTAATACAGTTCAACATGTTTTGCCGTTAATGGCGTACAAAATTATTTCAGAACATTTAATTTTAATAATATTTAAATGAGAAAAAAAAAACAATTAATTTAAAAGAGTCAGAACTTAGTAAGACTCAATAGCAAAAAGAACATAATATTGAAAATTGAATTACAATCAATACAGGAAATAGTCAATATTTAATTACAGTCAATATAGAAAAAAAATGTCAGAATTCAATTACAGTCAATACAAATATATATACAACGTGTAACAAAAATGGTATATACATACCAAGGGCATGGCATCTTTAGATGATATCAAACGATATCGGAAGGGTTTCAACTCAAAATAAAATACTCAAAAAATTGACACCAAATTTTCGGTTTCGTGTGTTTCTTAAAATCAAATCATAACAAACGTGGCAGCACACTACATACGTTAATAACTACTCGTTACCCGTCACGTTACTTGCCAAAATCCGATAAATGTCTTCAATATCTCTGTGCGACTAATATGATAGTAGCCTATCACAGGCGGTGTTTTTCCTCATAACTTCCTAACATAAAGAGATAGGATTAAAAAACCCTTCCAATATCGTTTGATATCATGTAAAGATGCCATGCCTTTGTTATGTATATACCCTTTATGTTACACGTTGTATATATATATATATATATATATATATATATTCAAAATTCAATCAATTTAATTCCAGTCCATAAAGAAAAATGATATACCTAATTGAAATTAAATATGTATTTAATAGCCAAGATTCAAAATTTATCGTTTAAAAACTCCGCAACATCATAATAATTTTTGGACAGCAGTAATTTTTTTAGTTCTCTTTTAAATGAACTAATATTCATTTCCTTAATGGAATTAGGAATTTGATTATAAATTGTCGGAGCCATGCATATTACACTTTTCCTTAGTAATGCTGTTTTTGCAGGAATTGATTGTACCCCTAATCTGTACTTCTCGCGTTTATCTCTACCTATTTTATTATTAAAGAGAGCCATCTCTACATATTATGATAATTTTTTTAATATGTACCTGATACCAGAAACTGAACATGTCAAAATAAAAATCTCAAGTCATTTATTAAAATTAGGCTGGGAATCAGCACTTCTTTCTTGAACGTCAATATTACATAAGACAGTCCCTCAAAACGCCCACCCATCGACACTTCCTAGTGCTTTCGCTGGGAAGAAGACGTGGCGGAACAAAATCCCCAGCAGCAGAGCTGTCTGTTCATTTAAAAACACATGACTTTATACAATACTATGTACGGACGACAGCGCTACCTGAAACTGTCAAATATTCCCAATAAACCTTGAGCCTTAATGCTTTAGAGATAAAGTTTAAAATTTAATACAGAAATCTGACAGATTTTAGTAGCTTGATGTGCTGTCGTCCGTTTATGAAAACACAGATTTTCCAAATTAAAATAAATATTACTATCGTGATGTTAGCAAGTAATGTGGAGAGTCATTTTTTTATTTATAAATTATAAACTAGCCCTTGACCGCAATCCCGCCTGATGGTAAGCAGTGATGCAATCGTTGATAGTAAAACGCACTAGTTTATTAAGAGCCTATTCACTCTAGCCTTGAAGACACTCAAATTGTAGTCCGACGGAAACACCGCCGCTGGTAAATTGTTCCAGTCCCTCGATGTACGCTGTATAAAAGTCGAGGCGAAACGCTTCGTCCGGATCGTAGTGGTGTTAACAACGTAAGGGTGGTAATTTGCCATACGACGGGTCGTCCGATGATGGAACGGAGATGGGGGAATTAAATCATGCAATTCCCTCGCACACTCACCAGAATGCATTCTATAGAACACCGAAAGGCTGGCTACTCAACGACTGTACTTTAAGCTTTGGAGACCGTTTTGAGTTAAATCAGGGTTACCAATCAGGGAGGACACGGCGCAGCACACGCTCTCCGAGTGTGTAGCTTCGGAGGAGCAGCGCCGTGTCCTCACAAATGAAGTAGGAGGCGACCTGACGCTGCCGGCAGTAGTGCGGAGGATGGTCGGTAGCGCAGAGTCGTGGGACGCGGTGGTGTCCTTCTGCGAGGACGTGATGTCGCAGAAAGTAGCTGCGGAACGGGAAAGGCAGATCTTTCTGACTTGTATTCCGTAAGCAAAAATGGGTGGCATTAAAAGAAAAATGTTTAAAAGAACTGTAGCTAGGTAGATACTATTTTTCATTTATGCTAATACTAATGTAATAGAAGTCAAAATTGATTAAACGGACTGTAAAAAAGGTTTGTTTTTTATACAACAAAATAAATGTATACATGTATATGATAAAAAAAAAAATGGAATGCAAAAAATATGATGCAATATACAGTATGTTAACTAACAGAGGGCGTTCCCGTTAACCCGAAATAGTATAGCATACATACAGGCTAAAAAAAATATTTCCATTCGAAAACAAAATGTTTTAAAATTTTTTCCAATATGAAAATATTCAATAAAATATTTAAATTGACATGTAAAAGAAACACACTGTACACGCGAACATGAAAGACGGCAACGTCGCAATTTATTTATACATGACGACTACTATTTTGATTTAAACAGGAGGTTTCAAATTTATTTCCAATTAGAATTTTTTTTTATTCGGATTTTTTATGCTTGTTTTTCTATGCTGATATTTTTATTTTAATCTATTAATGATATATATTAACGAGTT